>QRDG01002353.1:0-362471 GCA_012064385.1 Puccinellia tenuiflora
GCAAAGTTCTTTCACACGTGTCCCAGGACCACCACCCACACGTACAAACTCATCTCTTCCCCGTAGAGGAAAAAAATAAACAAAATCACCATGCGTGGAGACAGAGCGCCCTCCTCCGGCAGCACCGCGGCCCCGGCTGGCCGCACCACCGCCCGCCCCGACAGCACCGCCGCCCCGGCCGGCAGCATCAATGGCGCTCGCTTGCAGCAGCTGCGGCCGGCCTTGCAGCACCCGGCGGCGTAGATTGCAGCTCCACCAGCCCGCCCTTGAAGCTCCAGCGGACAGCCCTTGCAGCATTGGCGGCCGGCCCTTACAGCTCCGGCGGCCGCCCTTGCAGCACCAGCGGACAGCCTTTGTCGCTCCGGCGGCGTAGATTGCAGCTCCACCAGCCTGCCCTTGAAGCTCCACCGGATGGCCCTTGCAGCACTGGCGGCCGGCCGTTGGAGCTCCGGCGGCCGCCCTTGCAGCACCAGCGGCCGGCCTTTGCAGCTCGGGCGGTGGACCTTTGCAGCACCCGGCGTTGGGGATTGCAGCTCCACCGGCTGGCCTTTGCAGCTCAACCGGATAGCCTTTGCAGCACCGGCAGCCAGCCTTTGCAGCTCATGTGGTGGGCCTTTGCAGCACCCGGTGGTGGGGACTCCAGCTCCCGCCCTTTGCAACTCCGGTGGTGGGGGATTGCAGCTCCACCGACAACGCTGGCAGCACCTCCGCAGAGGATATGCAGCTCAAGAGCAAATCAGAGGGGGGAGACGGCAGGAACAACTACTCCTTCGCCACCGACAGGGAGAGGTGAGGCTGGGGACGGCGCAATAGCATTCTGCTACAGCACTTGAGGAGGAGGCCCACGGCGGAGCAGGACTCCATGGCTGTAGTTGTCTGCAGGCTGAGCGACAGGAGAAAGGAAAAAGGAGGATGCGTCATTGTATGGACGGGAGAGACGGGAAGTAGATAACGTTTTTTTTTTTGAGAAGAAAACTGCATTTAAAATAGTACAAACGGGGTACAGATGCAGAAATCTCGAGAGAACTCGAGCACACACAGGTGACCAAGGACAAACGCAGAAAGGTCCGTAGTGAAAATAAAAATAACACCCAGGTCCCTACAGAACCTTCCTGCAACCGAAACCAGGCCAAGGATCATCCGCCGCCGCCGCAGAACGCCGGAGGAGGATTGAGGCCACCAACAACCCGGCAGACCGAGGTCGCACCATCGCCAGAAATGGCTTTGTGAGTCGAAAAAGATCCCCCTGTGACCAGCGGGGCGCTATCGCTGTGGCGCGTCGACCGGGACGAAACCCGTGCTCTGTCAGTCCCGAATCCGGAGCTCCAAACGACGCCGTCGATGAAGCCGAGCCGGATCCGCCACCACAAGCCACAAACCTTGCACCAGGGCACCGATGCTCTCGAGCGCCGACGGTGGATGGACCAGCGCCGGCAACGAAGCTCGTGCATACACCCACGGATCCACGAGCAGAGACGGAGAGCAGCTCTGCCGCGACGACGACGAATCCAGGGAAGTAGATAACGTTGTGATGGATCTGAGGGCGCACGACCCGGAGGCTACGAGAAAGCCAGCCTTCGACATTTTCCTTAAAAAATCGATCTCATAGATCCTATTTGATCCTGCCGCGGCAAGCTGGAAGGTATTACCGAGGAGCGAGCTCGTGGGCGAAAAATGGAGCGGTGTATTTTTTTTTCATTGTGTGGTGCTGGGAGGTGCACGTGGGCAGGGAGAGCCCGACCGTGGGACCATCCGGAGGATCCATCTCACCATCTAAACTCATGCAATTTTTATGTGTTGCATCTATGTAACATAGATTAATAGAACAATATGCTAGAGCGTCAGATTTAGCAAGTGGAAGAAAACAAGGTTAACAGTGTGATTCAGATCCAATGATGCATGCATTGACGCGGCTACACAGTGCGCGCGCTTGTTTTAGCGCTCCGCGGTGCCCCCTCTGTCTGAAACATAATATTTCCAGAAAAGGATGGGGTCCCGGGACCCGAAAGCGACACATAACCATAAATAGAATGAGGTCCAGGACTCATTTCCCGCTGAGATTGTTTGGCATGGGAGCACAAGTGCCCCCATCGCCACGTCGGGTCCAAACCCAAACCTGCCGGCAAGCACAAAAACGCTCCAGAAGATCCCAAACAAACTGTACTTGCACTCTTCTTACTCAGCCGCTGACGGCAAAAAAAATACATGAAGAAAAAACTTGTTATAGCAGAAAATACATTCAATTGAACATGGGTAAAAGAGGAGAACTGCAAGATGAACTCCAGCAGACAAACAGAGTAAAAGTAAAGATTGCGAAGAAAGGATTCTTCACATGAAACAAAGGAAATAGCACATGGTTGTCCATGTTGGGTTTTACAATACATGTGAAAAAAAATACCCGGTCAGAAGCACAACCCTAGCTCGTAGGGATTTGTTCTCAAATTCCCAGGTTAGAAGCACAACACAGTAGTATGCATGTACTTTATAAGATGTAAAAAGTGTTTGCTGTCAAAACCATATAGCAGACATGTAATTTCTCACGGGTTTGTGCAACTAGACACAGGAGGTAGATGCACATATTGTACCACCCCACACTCCAACCACACCGAAGATGCAAAAATTGTAGCGGAGTGACCCACTAACCACACTTAAGATCCAGAGCATAGCAAAAATTACTGAACCGAACAGAGTACAAAAACTTTGCTCTATCGAAGTGTAGACTGCCATGATTTGGGACCATGACATGAAGTGCGAAAGCTTGTTGCGTCAACTGTAACAAAGGAGAAAATACATGTTAGAAACTTAGTTGCTGTTAGTTTTGCATACACAAAAGTTCAGAAAAATTCAAGCAATTTGCAACTCTTCTGATGGAAAAAATGTACTTGCTTCTGTACAATGTAATTATCGTGTGTATAATTTCAAAAGGATGTAATAATTAGTTAAAGATTTCTGATAAATTGTTCTCTGTGCTAGCAGTTATGGAAATAAACTATTGTCCGGATGGTCTTGACCTAAACACTCTAGTCCTAGAGGATGCACTGATACGTGTTTCAGGTACAAACATAGGGCCTTCTGCTGACATTGGAGTTGACATAGGGCAGACACTAACAAGTCAAGATAAGCTATATTCATCTGACCATAAAAAACTACATTCTAAATAGAGAAAGCTACATCCTAAAGAGAGAAAGCATAACCTATATCCTGCTGAGAGAAAACTACATTTACATGAGAACTCCCATGCAAATTTTGAATCTGAACTACAACCTGCTCAGACAAAACTACATATACATGAGCAGTCCCTTGCAAATTTTGAATCTAAACTATATCATGTTACAATGAAAACTACATCCGGCTGAGAAAAAACTACATTATATGAGCAGTCCTCTACAAATTTTGACCCTAAACTACATCTTGTTACAACGAAAACAACATCCGCTGAGAGAAAACCACATTTTTTTTATTAACAATCACATGCGATCCTAAACTACGTCATGCTACAATGAAAACTACATCCCGCTGAGAGAAAACCACATTTATATGAACAATCACATGAAAATTTTGATCCTAAACTACATCCTAATGAAGGAAAAAACTCAGAAAAAACTTGTTGCCTAATCACACAAAATTTGAGAAAAACTACATCATGAATAGTGTGTTATACAATACATAGTTAGTAACCTTAACAATGCACAAAGAGGTTGCTGATAAGAAATCAAACCTGGTCTTGATAGCAGCCGAGGGTGATCGAGGCGCGCCTGGTGATGTCGACGGAGACCGTCCATCTGCCTCGTCTTCGGGAGGGGAGGATGCCCATGGCGGCGACGCAGACCCAGAAGTGAGGGGCGGAGAGATCGGCGAGGTCCAAGCGCTCAGGCATGGTGGCGTACTTCTAGTGGTGCGCCGCGGCGTCGCGCCGGTACACCAGTGCGCCCCTCCCACGGAGACGAACCATCCTCGCCGTCCATCTGGCCCCGTCGGGACCCTCGAGCTCGTCGAGATCGAGCGTGAGGAAAACGTCATATCGTCGGGGTCAACGGTATGGCGTCGCCCCCACGGCCGTCGAGATGAGGAGAGGGTAAACGGGATTGGCGGCGACCCCCATGTCCGTCGAGCTGAGCGGTGGGACTGTGGGGTAGAGAGATTGCCGGCGCCCCCATGTCCGTCGAGCTGGATCAGGCGGCGGCTAAGGAGAAATATGAGCAGCCTACGGGAAAGGGAAAAGAAGATGGAGTGGATAAGAAAATGAGTGGTGTTGGACTTGTAGACAGGTGTCGTGCGTGGACTGCATCCGACGATGCAGGACGTGAGCACTTTGTAAGACAAGGAAGTGCCTAGGCAGTTGTTAGATTTTGCGTGACAACCCACCTACGTTCCTGGCACACACCCGTAATAATGCAGATCATAACGGACGGTTGAAAGAGATGACATCAAACATTCATTGGGTCTACAAATATTAGGCAGTCCGCATAACTCCCCTAGAACAGAAACACTACTCTCAAAGAAGATGAAAGTGTGAAACACTAGACCTGCTTATTACTATTCCATGTCCGGTATGATCCATATCTCTGTAGGAGGAGGGTTGATCAAGCGTTCAGACACACGCAACGGAAATGCAATCTCGGACGTCCTCGCTTGGAGGTCGTAGGCCCTGACGCCGCCCCAGTCATCGCCACAGTAACCAAGTAAACCACATGTATACGTCATCCAAGGAGCAGAGAAATAGATGACATGAGGTCTTATGCCAGGGAACTTCGTTGTGGGTAAAAATGCTGCGCGATTCAGTCCAAGGAACAAAGCATGCTCAGACAGGTCTTGTCGTGCTAACTCCTTGCGCCCTGCCGAATAAATCCTGCGAAATACAAATCTGACACGCGGGTAATCCATCCGGTATTCATACATGGCACAGACTTGCAAGAGATCACCCCATGGTGCAGGCACTAGGTGTCTAGTAAGAACTGGTTCATGTTGCATTTCAGAAAGAAGCACCTCTTTTGTTGGTCCATTGGCTTCGTCTAGATTCCAACTCTCTACTATTCCATAGTAGGTCACAGTATATAACCGACCATTGTGGTAAGCACAGTCGGCGTACCGGTCCAATTTATTCAGTTCTAAAATTGAAAGCACTTGCCACCTGCCCTCGCTTGCCCTAACAAAAGAAACGCAACTGCTATCATGATGAATAATGGTAAGAATGTAGTTACCGCCTTTGGATGGACTGCAGGACAACACGGCCTTCATATAGAAATATTTTGCTAGATAATTTGCACCATATAATCTACGACCTTTGCCAAGACGATAACCTTCCATGTTGCCTTGCTTATCATCATACACGGCTTCGACAAAACTGAAATCGGTTATTGGGGGTAGAGGGATCATGTCCGAGGTGAAGGGGTTGTAGAGCAGGAGATTGCACAGCTCATTTACCAGAACCAGCCATCCATGCGAGGATCCACAACAGGTAACGAAGCAACCCTTGGGAAAAGTAACATCATAAGCCTTGCCCACGTCAAGGAGATGTCTGAACTTGCAGATCACGGTTGATTTGCTGTTGTTGTTCACCTGGTATATGCTTTCCTCCCCAAGGGATTCACTTTCCTCCACAAGGTGTGCCCAGGACATGAGCCATGGTGTGGGGTAACATGGGATGTCGGCGGCTGTCGCGGCAGAGCACCATGACGTGCAGACAGCAGCAAAGGCAAGTGCTTCCGGAAGCTCGAGGAGTTTCAGGATTCTCATCAGGAGATCAGTCGGGAGGTCCGACCAGCTGGAACTTGTATCAGGTCCTGCCATGGTCAATATTTGAGTCACGAGGGGGGGGGACCTGTGAGCAGATTTATATAAGCAAACAAAAACAATCAAATACATCTACCAGTCGGACAAGGACTATAATGGCATGACTAGGATTAGCTCCGTTTATCAAAGAAATTGGAAAATTATGTGGAAGCTGAATATAGTTCGGACAAGATACTTAGAAAATCATCAACAAAGAAAGAAGCAAGATTTAAGTAAAATTCTACTTCGTATGTACTCCGTATTTGTTACTAGGCTCGAACAAAACACAACTAAAACTCGAACGGCACAAATAGTACAGCAGATCACAGTTTTGTAATCCGATTCGCGTGATGTCGCTGACGAAACAACGTCGATGAAGAACAGAAGAAAAATTTATACGGACCATTAAATAATATATTTTTTCAAATCATTAATTCTGAACATAAAAAACTGAGTGTTTAAACCAAAAAAAACTGCGTCCTTGTGTATTTCCTAAAGAAAAAATCGCATCTTTCAGCCAAACAGAGGGAGAATCCTCTCTTTACAAATTACTAGCTAAATACCCGTGCGTTGCTACGAAACAATAGGTGTTGTTGGAGAATTGTTATCTCTTAAGATTGGTTGTCAAGAATAAAATACCTGAAACCAGTTGGATCCACTTAGCAGGATGGTGTGGCTGCGGCACTGAAGGATGTGGCGGAGGCGCTAGATTTGCTGGAATGGGGCTAGAGCTCATATAGAGGTTGAACAGAGGCGGTGCCACGAGGTCACGAATGGGGAGGGCCTGAACTTGGGGTCCACTTTTCTGGGTCGTAGCCGTCCAGTTCCACCGGCTAGAGGTGGTCAACGTCATCATTGGCTGGAGATTGACATGGTGGTGGAGAAAGCGTGCCAACCGAGAGTCAAAACCTAAGGGAACTCACAACAGTTCGAAACCAAAATATTTTAGAAATTGGTGGTTTTTGGTTTGTCATGTGATCACTAACTATCGTTGGAATAAGGCCTAGGGCCCAAGTAGGCAAAATCCACACACTCACCAAGGCATGCTCAATTGTCAAATTTCACATATTCTCTTTTCAACAAGCATTCTCCCGTTGTCGCTCAGAAATTGTTAACACTTGCATACTCGAAAGTCTACGTGCATTAAGTTCTTCTCTCTCGATAACAGTTAAACTTTGTCAGTGAGCTCTTTGATGATCAAGTGATGCATGTTGTCTTTGAGCTTGTTTTGAGCTTGTATATCGTTGTTAACACTCGCATATTATTTGAGCGTCTACGTGCATTAAGTTCTTCTCTCTCGTTAAGAGTTAAACTTTGTCGGTGAGCTCTACAATCGAGTGATGTGTGTCGTCTTTGAGCTTGTTTTTTAGCTTGTATTCTAGCTATAATGATGAAATACAGTTAGAAAGTACATGGCTGTGTAGTTACGTAAGTAATAGAAAAGCAGGTAAATGATACAAGTTTTTGAACTGATGCTCATCGTTATGTAAGCATGCATGCAAACTATATGCATCGTGATTTTTGTTACCGATGCATCGTTACATATGCATGCAGCTGTGCATCCTGTTTTTTTTTAACCGATGCATGAATTGGACAGCAATCGATCGGGGCAAGGACTCAGCGTATGTATGCATTAGGCATGCAACTATGCATCTATCCTGAATTGGAGCTGTTCGACTCGGATAAGATCAGAGCCAACGCAGTACGTGTAATCATTATTTAGAGATGGGCCACCGTGGGGACTTCCGGCCCATATTTATTAGTGAGACTACACCAGCCGATCTAAAAAAAACTGGCCCATGTGTGACACCAGGCACTCACCAATCCCAAATTAATAGTAAAGATATACGGACTATTAAAATTTATTATTTTCAAATCATTAATTCTGAAAATAAAAAACTTCGTCTTTAAGACCAAAAAATAAACTGCGTCCTTGCGTATTTCCTCAAGAAAAAATCGCATCTTTCAGCCAAACAGAGGGTGAATCGTCTCTTTACAGATCAATAAACTTAGCAAACTAACAAAAAATCTATGACCATTGACCACTTTCAGCATAAAATTCTCATCTTCTTGTGTTAGTTGGGAAGATTTAGGTGCACTTACCCGTGATGGCCTTGGATAACTCATTACCAAGGGAAGAATCGAAAGTAGGAGAACATGTCGAAGGAGTCGCTCCCATGCTGCTTCCGAATCACAGGTGTACGCGAAGGAGAACTCGCCAGTTGGGTCAGATCTGAGAGAGAGAGAGGTTGGATCAGTTCAGAGAGAGAGAGAGAGAGCTGGCCTTGTTCGCTGGGCAGGTCGCCGGAGTTTCCTCAGGCCTTGTTTGCCACAGGTGGTTTGGAGGGGATTACAGAGTATAAACCCCGCAGGTTTTGGTGAAAACACTTGTGACACCCAATCCACTAGATTCCACCCTAATCCACTTCCACCCCAATCCCCTACTCTAATTTATCTGTTCTGTACACGTGGATCATCTTAGAAGATGAAAACTTAGTACGGCCATACTATTCTGAATTTGACAATAGGATTATTTCTATTCTGAATTAACTAGAGTTACCTAGCTAGCTAGTTATGCTAAACGAATCAGATTGAATTAATTTGGTAGCTGGCTAGTAGAAAAATCCAGACTTGACAGGGAAGAGGGGTGGCGAGCAGTCGGATGAGGAAGCACTGGCCAGCAGGCAGGATGCTTCCGCCAAGCTGGTTGCAAGATGGGAGGAGCCGGCGACACATGCGGCAGCATCGGCAGCGTCGCCGGAGAGCAGACCAGCAGCGTCGCCGGAGAGCCGACGACACACACGGAAGCATCATGCTCGTGCGCCGCCACGCCAAAACGCGAGGGGATGGGAGTGTCTGGAATACACGTCCACCCGACGTGTATCGTCGTGTTTTCTTGGGCTGAGCCCGGTCAAAACCGGCCCGCCAAACGATTCAATCGTGTATTTTGGTGTCTTAAGTTCGGCCGGGAAAATACATGAAAAAACCTGTGGAAACCGTGCTGCCGAACGAGGCCTGAGGAGCGGTCGACGGGGTTTGCGCTCGCCGGACATGGCTACTACCTGTTTGGATGGGGAATAACTACGGGCGCCGTGAAGAAAGTCGCCAAATCTAATTATTGCGTGGGCACGTTTGCGTCTTTACACGGTGCGCACATCTGGCCGCCCTCAGATCAAAATCAGACGGTTGATGCCATTGCCAAAGCGCCCGGTCAATGCCCACTGCCACTGGTCAACGCTCACGCGGACGAGTACCAGGCAAAATCTCCATTCCCCATCGTCTTTGTTATCTCCTCGAAGCGGAGCCCTTCGCAGTTTCTTCCACACACTCGCCGCCGCCTACCGCTCGGCCGGGGCACCTCCCCCTTCGCCCGCACGCTGAATCCCGCCGGCGGCCCTCTTCCCGGCCACCTCCTCCTCCCCCAACACCCTCGATCCCACCGACAGCCATCTTCTCGGCCACCCCGGTTCGAGCCCCTACCGGCGGAGAGTTGTGCTTCGTTTTCCGTCCCCTTCTTGCTGCTTGTCTCTTCCATGGAGAGCAAAGGCTCGCTGATGTTGGTGGTGCGGGTGGGGGTAGTGGATGTGGTGGTGGCGTAGGAGGAAGAGGGGAAGCGGATCCCGAACCGCTCATGCTACCAACGCTAACTATGGAGGTGGATCCGGTGGTGGAACGCTTGACGGAGCTAGGCTGCGTCTCGTCCACTCCAACAATCTCATGGTAAGGTGAGATTTTGATTCGTTCTGGTGGGTTGTAACTTTCTGATACTAGATGTATTTTCTGTCTTTTTTTTCTTACATCTAGACTGATGAGAAGATCACGGTGTAAGAGTTGGATCTTTGTTCATACTCCGATCATGGGATGTAACTTTTTATTTTAACCAATAATGGAGATGTAACTTTCTGGTAGTAGATGTAATTTTTATATATTTTTTACATCTAGGGATCAAGATGTACGATTTGTGTGTTTGTTCCTTTTTTGCAACTGGGATGTAATTTTTATTCTGGAAAAATCATTGAGATGTAACTTTGGTGTATAATTGTTTCTTGAGGATGTACTTTTTTACTTTGATGTTTTCTAGGAAAAGAGCAATTTGTTCAGGAGAGGAGTTCCTGACCGACAGCTCCGTAGAAAAGATTCGAGGGGGCTGGTTTGGTATCTGAATCGGGGATTGGGGGTTTCTGCGGTGCCGTGCTCAGGCGGCTCCAGGTTTCAGTCCGGTACACGATGCTTTCGGACAGGGGGCACCGCGTAGCGCAAAATCGTGCGCGCGCACTCCCTAGCAGCGTCCGAAGAAAGTATCCACGGAGCAGATTCCAGGTCCTTCGTGACCTAAAAAAAGAGACTGAGAGTATATTTACCCACTTTTACACCTCCAACCAACTTATACACCACCTACTTTTTCAGTTTTGGGGACTTTTACGCCACCAACTTTTTTTTGACCAATCTCAGATGGTGTAAAATACACCACTAGTGGTAGATCAGATGGTGTAAAAACTAGGTGGTGTATAATTTCACACTTGTATAAACCTCATATCTATGATTCCAAAGCACAAATAAAATGCAAACATACTAAATATTACTTAACACAAATAGTTCATCATTATCATTACACAAATAGTTCATCATCAAGTTGCACACAAATCATCTCAGACAGACATAGTTCATCTCAAACACCATGACAAACAAACATAGTTCAAAGACGGCGAGCACTCCTCTGCCGCCCCCACCATGACCACCACTCCTCCATGATATCCTTCTGAAGATCTTCATGGGTATCTTCATCACGGATCGCGTGGTAGCTCTCAATGAAGCGGGCGATGCGGTCTTGCTAGCGACGTGGCTGAACCGGATGACCCATCAAATCATAGTGATGATCATCCAAATTTTGACCACGCTCGTTCTCGATGATCATGTTATGCATGATCACAAACGCCATCATGATGTACCATAGGATCTTCTGATCCCAGAACCTTGCCGGACCTCTCACAATAGCAAATTGAGCTTTGCAATATGCCAAATGCTCGCCCCACATCCTTCCTAGCAGCAGCCTGAGCAGCGTGAAAGTCTTGTTCTTTCTTACCTGTGGGGGAGACGACCGGCTTCACAAATGTAGCCCACTTCGGATAGATGCCATCCACAAGATAGTACCCTTTGTCATAGGTGCGGCCGTTGGCGATGAACTCCACCGCCGGCGTCTCTCCGTTGGCTAGCTTCGCGAAGAGTGGTGACCTCTGAAAAACATTGATGTCATTGCATGAACCGGGCATCCCAAAGAAAGCATGCCAAATCCATGTCTCTTGATCGGCGACGGCTTGAAGGACGATGGTGGAGTCCTTCTTGTGTCCTTGTAACTGTCCATGCCAAGCTGCTGGACAATTCTTCCACCTCCAGTGCATATAGTCGATGGAGCCAAGCATTCCCGGAAAACCACGGGCGGTGTTGATCGCCAACAGTCTAGCTGTGTCTTGAGCATTGGGAGCTCTCAAGTACTCTGGCCCAAACACCTCCACCATAGCCACGGCAAAGCGCTTGATACACTTGATGCTTTGGCACTCACTCATCGCCAAGTTGTCATCCACAAGATCAGCCGGAATTCCATAGGCCATCATGCGCAATGCGGCCGTGACCTTCTGGAATGTGCTATGCCCAAGCTGACCGGCTGCATTTCTTCTTTGATCAAAGAAGGAGCTGTCATGCAACTTCACCGCCTCAGCAATGTACCGGAACAACTCCGTCCCCATCCGAAACCGGCGACGGAGCCACCGCTCGGGATAGATGGGGTGCTCGGCGAAGTAGTTGCGCATGAGCCGCGCGTCGGCATCAAGCCTCTCTCGGCGAAGCTTCGTATGGCCGAGGGCTGAGCCACCATGCTTCGGACGCTTGTTGATGTGCTCGTGCACTGCAAGAATTATGGCGATGTCTTCTTCCTCCTCCCTGTCGAACTCCTCATCAGACGTCGTGTAGTCCTCAAAAGTAGTTGAACTCCTGCTCTAAGACATCTACAAATAAGATGATTGTGTCATTTAACAAAACATCACAAAATAATACAAAAAATGGAATAAAAGGATCAAGAAATTACCTTCGTCAAAACGTCGAACACCGGCAGTGCGTTCCGAGCTGCGCGGTCGCGGGCGGTACGTGGGCGCGCCGAATGACGGACGGAGGAGCTGGAGGCCGGGGCAGTCGAGGAGAGGAGGGGCGAGACGAGGCGAGGCCAGCGACGGGTGTGGCGGTCGACGGTGTGCGCGGCGGAGCCGGTCAAGACCCGCCCAATTCCGGTCGGACTTGGCCGTGCGGGGACTAGCGGACTGCAGATCGATGTTTCGCGAGCTCGTGCAGCACCCAGATCGCCGGCAGAAGGCCGTGGCTAGCCGGGAACCAGCCGGAATCGTGCCGCCCGTCGGCGGATGGCTACGGCCGGGATAGGGCGTCTCCGTCCATCTCAGCTTGCGGGGAGAGTCCGAGGAGGTGCGGCGGGGCACGGAGAGCGGTGGGGACACGTCGGCGGGGGGCGGGGAAGCGTCCAGTGGCCAGAACTCGGTGGATTTGCCGGCGGCGGCGCGGCGGGCGTGCGGGCGGGGACGAGCTGCGCGCGCGGTAGAGGACAAAAGAGGCGGTTGGAGGGGGCGTGTGGCTGGTGCAAAAATTATACACCACCAGCCCAAGTGGTGTAAATTTACACCACTTGCTCCAAATTATACACCATGGCTTAAAATTGGACCACACTTGGGACCACTTTTTTTGCACCTACACCATCTGATCTAGCCCTGTTTTTGCTCCCAAGTGGTGTATATGACAGGTTTTTTACACCTACACCATCTGATAGAGATGCTCTGAGTATCGAAATGTTCTCCCCGGTGGTAAGACCACATCATCAAAAGAGATTCGGAGGACCGTGAGACTAATCCTGGCCATCGGGCCGGACTTTTTCGGGCCGCCCAGAAGCACAACCTTGGGCACGGGCCCGAAGCACAGCCCAGCCCGGGACTATCGGGCCGTGCCAGGCACGAAGCCCGCAGCAGGCCGTGCATATTCCTGCAATAAGGCCCGCGGGCCGGCCCGGGCATGGCACGAAGGTTGATATTTAACAGGGAATAGCAAAAATATGCATCCATGGGACTCGAACCTTGGTCTCCTGGCCACTAGCCACTCCACCACATGAAAGTCTGTGCTAAATGGAAGGTCCAATATTATTTGAAGGAATTTAGGTCTCCGAGCTCGGGCCAGACCAGGCCACATCGGGCTTTCGTGCCGCTGGGCTAGGCACGGAATATTCACGGGCCATGCTTTTTCCTGAGGTGAGGCCCGCGGGCCTATCCGGCCCGACACGAAAGGAATCATGTCCTATCTGGGCCATGTCGTGCCGGGCCGTGCCGCTGGGCCAGGCACGGAATATTCACGGGCCGTGCTTTTTCCTGATGTGAGGCCCGCGGGCCTATCCGACCCGACATGAAAGGAATCGTGCCCTATCTGGGCCGTGTCGTCCGGGTCGTGCCTGGCACTGTACGTGCTTGGGCCGTGCCGGGCCGGCCCGATGGCTAGGATTACGTGAGACATAGGACCCATTGGCGACTGGCGTGGTCGTATTGGGCTCTAGTCTTCCATCAAGCCAGCCCTATGAGTAAACGGGCTCATGACACAATGAGTACTAAATCGCAAGCTACTCAATCTGGGTAGGTTTGTCTATTGGACTTTCTACATGATGCCATTTTCATACTCGCTTCAAATTCGTTATAATTAGTCTTCAACTCGTGCGCCTGCAGGGGCTAGCTATTTTAAATATATATAACATTAATACTCCCTCAAATTCACAATAAGTGTCAGAAAATTCATGGTCTCTGACTAAAACTCCGACACTTATTATGGATTGGAGGGATTAATATAAATAGAATTATGAATTTTTTTAAGACAATTATGTAATGTGGTGCTACAAAAAATATGCAATGATTTTACTTGGTTTCCAGAAAGACATAATGCAATTATATGCCTCTGTTCAATCGTGATTGGATGGCATTTTAGGTTTATATTTTATTTTGGCCATGATTATACGATTTTCAAATGGATTTGACTTTATTGATTAATTAGAATGTCTTGTATGTTAATTTTGTAACATGCTGATATATAAATCCAAGGACCATATTATGGCATATACTTCGGCATTCGTAGATAGATGTTTTGTGTACAGACATGTTCTCCCGTATATAGCTCTTCGACTATTAGTTTCCATCTAAATATTTAACCAAAAAGTTAATATAATTGTGAAATTGTGAAATATTTCTATTGAAGAAGGTAATATGATATTCCTAACAACACATGACTTAGACTAATGCTTGTATACTATGTCAAGGAAATGTTGGAGCTTTTATTAATACGATATTGTCAATTAATTAAGACTATTTTTGTAAGTAGATAGACCATATAATAACATGAATACCTTCATATGTACAACATCCGTACATGCTTGCAAATATAATGTGTTAGCTGCATGTCTCTATTTAAAATCAAGTTCATATGCAGTATGAATAAAAGTTGGCGCATGCTATCAAACTTGAAAAATTGTTGCTGTATACGTAAGTGTAATAAGATGCACATCATTTCACCTGAAAAAAAACCTAGAGATCAAACGCAAGTTATGATGCATGGAATAGTAAAGAAATATAGAGGGGTAGATGTATGTACTATCCATCAATGAGCATGTAGCGATCGAACTCTTACCATCACCAATCTTACATCTGTTTCTTGCAACAGCCGGTGCTTTTCTGTATAGCCTACCTTCGACTGATTGTAGTCGAGATGAATTGCAGTCCATGTCCATCCACCGCTAGCATCCATCTCTGAAACAGCCCATGTGTAGGCATGCATCAAATAAGAAAGAGATCAGGTTCAGTTGTTCATGATCGATAACGTGGCATGGAAATAGCGATATGCACCTGCATACGTTGGAGTAGACATTGTCGTACCTTCCATCCATGTTAGTAGATGCATTCTCGAGGCAAGGAACAAATCATCTGGAAATTCAAACGGGCCCTCATGGTGGCCAGACATTATCAAGATGCTCAGGGACATGGTCACCGTGGACGGCACGACCGTCGTACTCACCATCCACCAGCCGGGCTTCTGCAACCACGAGCTGCTCGACCACGTTGTCCTCCTCGCCGGCGGCGTCGTCCGGCCGCACCACGGCTCCCTACCATTCCTCGAGAACAGCCACAACGCCTCCGGCCACTCCATCCCTGCCCACGTCAATATCCTCGAGTATGCCATGAAAACCATCGAAACCGATCAAGCCGGACGTCGTCATCGCCGCCGCGCTCACGTACCAAGAGTCCAAGAAGCTGCTGGGCCGATGCCCACATCCACATCCGCACACCACGCTAGGTACAAACTTGGCGTCCGCAGAGGTGTGTATCTTTTTGGGGCGGTTCGTGAAGACGGTGCTGCGCACGCCGCAGCTGTTCGCGGCGCGAATGGTGCAGTCGGCCGTGGTCGGCGTGTTCCTCGGCACGATCTTCCTGGGCACCACCGACCTGCAGTCCCGGCTGGGCTTCTTCGCCTTCAACCTCACCTTCGTGCTCTCCTCCACGACCGAGGGCCTCCCGGTGTTCCTCCAGGAGCGCCGCATCCTGGAACGGGAGACCACCTGGGGCGCATACCGCGTCCTCCTACATTGCCTCCAACGCCGACGTATTCATCCCTTTCTTCTCGCTGCAGCCATCGTGTATATTACGCCGGTGTACTGGCACGTCTTCTTTTGAGATCCATCATAAGGATCGATTGGATAAGCCTCAGAAGTTCATTTCAAATGTAGGCATCTTGGACCGAGAGAAACAAACCATGTACGTATTCTCCTCACGAACTTTGTTTGGACGTACACACTACAAAAAAAAGTTGCCTTCCGAGACGAACGCCAATTCCTATTTGCCGTCTTTAGCGGCAAAATTAGTCTTGCCGCAGACCCCTCGCGCGGAAATGGGCCGCCTTGGTTTGGCCCAGTTCGCGTTTTGTTTCTGTTTCTTCTTTCCATTCATTTCCTTTCCTTTTTTTTTCATTTTCTGTTTCTTTTTTTTTCTTTTTCTTTTTTCTTTTCTTTTCTGTTTTTGTTTTTCGTTTTCGTTTTCTGTTTCTTTTTTTGTTCTTTCATTTTAGTTTTTCATTTCTTTTTTCTTTTTCTTTTTTCTTTTTTCGGATTTTTTTATTTTTCCTTTCTGGTTTCTCTTTTATTTCCTTTTTTTTTCAAAATTGTATATGATTTTAAAAATACTCATTTTTTAAATGTTCATATTGAAAAAATGTTCAAATTCAAAAACTGTTTAGATTTGAAAATATTCAAATTCAAAATTGTTCAGATTTGAAAATGTTCAAATTCAAAAACTGTTCAGATTTGAAAATGTTCAAATTAAAAAATTGTTCAGATTTGAAAATGTTCAAATTCAAAAATTGTTCAGATTTGAAAATGTTTAAATTAAAAAATTGTCCAGATTTAAAAATGTTTAAATTCAAAATTGTTCAGATTTGAAAATGTTCAAATTCAAAAAATGTTCTGATTTGAAAATGTTCAAATTAAAAAATTATTCAGATTTAAAAATTTTCAAATTCAAAATTGTTCAGATTTGAAAATGTTCAAATTCAAAAAATGTTCAGATTAAAAAATAACCAAATCCAAAAATTATTTTAATTTCTAAACTTTTAATAAATTTATATACTTTTAAAAATATTCATTTTTAATAAATGTTCAAATTCAAAAACTGTTCATATTAAGAATGTTCAAATCCTGAAAATTCATTAATTTTTAAAAACATTTAAAAAATATGCTTTTGAAAATATTCATTAAAAAACTGTTCGTATTTTAAAAATGTTCAAATTTGAAAACTGTACAGATTTGAAAATGTTCAAATTCGAAAATTGTTCAGATTAAAAAGCTCATATATGAAAATTATTTAAATTTTAAAAGTAGATTTGAAAATATATTAATTATAAAAAATATTTAAAAAAATCAAAAAAAAATGTCAAATTTTATAAAATGTTCAGGTTTAAAAATGTTTATTTTTGAAAATGTTCAGTTTTAAAAAATATTAAGATTTTTCTAATTATTTCAGATTTTAGAAACACTAAAAAAGAACAAGAAAGAAAAAATCATACCTGCTACTGGGCTGTAGCGACCCATTTAGTACCGCTGTAGGTCGCACGAATGGTGCTGCGGAGATGGGCCGGCCCACGAAACTTAGTACGAACGATGGGTGCGCGGCGCGGCCGCATTTTGCCGCTAAAGGCGGCAAACAGCAGCACCCGGGACGAACTTGGTCCTCGGCCGTGGGGGATGGTGACCGTCCGGCACATTTTTTTGGGCCTCCGTGGCCGATCTGAAAAGTTTTTTTTTTCGTTTTTGAGGCCATCTACAGCCATGGATTGGGCTAAAACGTGCCCCATGGTCGTCCGGCCTGTGGTCGATGATGATTTCTGGCTTCCGGTTGCGAAGTCAACGCAAATCTGTGCTTTGACGAGCATGGGGCCCAAATGTCAGCGTCCTTGGCAATCTTTTTTTTCTCGGTGCCGCACCTGTTTGAGCTTCCCTGATCGAGCCGTTTGTGATTCTCGATGATGGGTCCCGGACATCAGCTTCTCTATACGAGAAAACATTGATTTCTTGGATTCTTTTCACCCCTAATGTCTGGCTACTCGGCTTTAACTTCGATCCCTGCCCCCTTGTTAAACGTTGAGGGAGGCTGCAGGCTCATGGGTCCCAGATGTCAGCCTCACAAAACAAGATTCGTTTGATTTCTTGCATTAATTTTTACCACTGATATCTGGTTACTCGACTTTAAGTATCAATCCCTGCCGCCTTGTTAACGATGAGGGACGCTGCAGGCGGATGGGTCCCGGATGTCAGCCTCACTCCGCAATAATAGTTTGATTTCTTCCATTATTTTTACCCCTGATTTCTGGTTACTCGACTCTTAACCTTCGATCACTTCCCCCATGTTAACGTTGAGAGACGCTGCTGGCAAATGGGTCCCAGAATTCAGCCTCACAACACCAGAATTGTTTGATTTCTTGTATTGTTTTTTACCCGTGATTTCTATCTACTCGACTCTTAACTTGATCACTTCCCCCTAATTAACGTTGATAAACACTGCTGGTGGATGGGTCCCAGATGTCAGCCTAACAAAAGGAGAATCGTGTGATTTCCTGGATTATTTTTTACTCGTGTGAGCCCCTGTTTATTTAGAATTCTGATTTAATTTAAATTGGCATATCTTGAGATCTACACGTCCAAATTTAACAAGTAAGATACCATTGGAATCAGTAGAATGTGTAGATTATTATAGTCACGTCACATGCTCCTTTTGGACAACTTTTGTTCACTGAAAATTGTAGATCCATAATTGGACTACCATGATCATATAAATAGTTCTACACGTCCGTTTTCAACAAATAAAATACCCCTGGACTCAGTGTGACGAGTAGAACATTATAGACTCATTGCATGAACCACTTGCACAAGTTTTATTCACAGACCTTGTAGATCACCAAATGGAGCAATTGGATTTCCTAGATGTGACAAAATGCAATGAATAATTCCAACAACAATAAAACTTGGTTCATGTCATCATGCATGTAGAGTACAACCAGAGAACAACTAATTGGAGTGAGCCCTGTTAAAACACATGTTGCATTCATGTCTCCTGTTTGTGCATGTCTTGTATGACATTGTGTTTATGGTGCAATGATTTGTGTGTTGCAGATTGTGACTGTGATAGCTGCAACGTGTGCGATTGTGAAGATTGCACCAACTTCTCACCTTAACCAGGCAAGTGACACACACAAATGTCCCAGTTTTTATCTATGCACTGTAGTACTTTTGTAGTATACATGTATAGGGTTTTATGCTTGCTTTTCAATCCTAGTAGTTTAGTTACCCCCCTTACTAGACTACTTAGCCGCCATTAAATTAGTTGTTACCAGCTATGCTATGAAAATGTTTTGCTAGTGATTAAGGAAAAACAACTAAGTTTAATGAACCACCTGGGTGGAATTGGCAAGATTGGTTTATGTTGAGTGGTTACTCAGGGGCCATTTCTATGGTCGCTAGAGTATCACACTTGTGGACGGCCACCCAGGAACGAAGAGATTGGAGACACCTTGTTCACTAGCTTACCGTACAACCACATGCTATATGGGCTCTAGCTTGACAGAGTAGGTTGTGAGAACCCAGATCCTACGGGCCAGGTGGTGGTAGAGGGGTTACTGTAGGTGGAGCGCGGCCTGTAGCGTATGGTTTGGGGGATTACTTCGGAAAAGTCATGTCCTAGTCGACATCTGTCCATTTGAGCAAAATGTGCATCATGGAAGAAGAACATACTAGGTCTTGTGGGTAAAGGTGCACAACCTCTGCAGAGTGCAAATCTAAGTACTTAGCCGTGTCCCCGGTTATGGACAACTTGAGTGAACTGAGCAGGGCACATATGCGAAGATCTCCTCATCCCAATTTCTTAAAATAAAACTTGCTGGGTGAACCAGGGTAGGAAGACTCACTGATTTCTATTGGTGGTGTCTTGGTACATTGGGGATTTACCAATGGTACTGTTTAATTAGAATGAAAGAAAATGTTTTGACAAATGATAGGATAAAATTGGCTTTATGCAAATCATGGCTTGAGCTCTACCAGCCAAATGTTCACGTATGTGTTAGGTTGCCATTGGTGTCCACCAAAGTGTCATTTGCCAATACAATTCCAAAATGTATTGACCTTCGGGCTGCAATGTTTCATGTTGCAGGTTACTATTCTAGCTGAAGATGTTGATTAGGATCACGAGTCTTTGCCCAACATGTCTGCCTGTGGCGTCATGAAGAAAGAGGACTCCATGCTTTGAAGATTTGCTTTGCTGCTTGAACTCTGGATAGTGCTAGCCTGAAAGCTATGCAACTTGTATCGAACTATTTTATTTCCGCTGGATCATACGTTGTGATCATGACCTTTGCTATTTGGTATTTCATCTTAACCTGTGTGTGCTAGCAGTTCGATCCGGGACTAGCACTTATGCACAGGGACTCTCACTTTTCTAGGTGAGGTCACTACATGCTTGTCGGTTACATCGCCAGAAGAATATGCATGTAATTCCAAAGCTTCAAGATAATCCAGGTTATAGCAGCGAACACAGAGTAAACAAAGTAGGGATAGCACCCGCAGGGTATGGGTGCGGGTGGAGCCATCACATACCCGTCCCTGTCTTCTTCAATCTTACCCGTCACACATGCCCATACCCATGAACGGGTACAAGTTTTTTCCCATACCCGTCACCCGGCAGGGTAAATGGGTACCCGTGGGTAAAACATAGCCGGGTTTACAACACATCAAATTGGGCAAAAAGTAATTGTAAACAACAACGTATGACCATAATTTATAAACAGAAACACATAGTAGTCATGAGATGGCGAGGTGAAGTACTAATCACCTAAGATCATGGGAATAGCTAGTTTCGGCCTACCGTGATTAGTGGGATATATATTAGGATATTATATGAAACCCCACATGTCAGCATATTGGATGGGTATATGGGTATGCGGGTATGGGTTCTACGATCCCATACCCGTACCCTTTCTACCCAATTGGTACGATATTTTTCCATTTGTATACCCATGGGTATATATATTTATCCCATACCCATACTTTTATTGGGTTTTTACCCATCAGGTACATGGGTTATGGGCACCTATTGCCATCCCCTATATCTCTATCTCTACCAATAAGTTTAGGATCGGTGGTGATGGTGTTGGTACGTCGTGTTTCCAATCCGTCACTAAAAAGGAAAGGGGTCCCGTACGTCGTCCGCGCAGGGGCAGCGCACATTGGCAGGTTAGAAGAGTTGGATCCGAACTAAGTCAGTCTGGTGTCCTGTCTCTGATAAGCTCATCGCATCAGAAGAGCAGATCGATTATGTGTCCAGCAACAATGTACGAAACTGAATCCTCACACCACGCCTTGTCAATAAAAGCGATCTGCTTCGTTGCGTCGCGAAACACCAAAGCGAATCGATCGTGACAGAGCTGCAACGCGTCGCCGGGACCGCGGCCACCGCCAGCGCCGAAGCGGACGGAAGAGAGGAAAGGCCGTGCACGCGGCAGGTCGATCTTCTGCACGTACGTGTGGAAGAAACAGCCTCGGATATGGCTACTCGGCGCCTCAACGTCTGAACCGTGCTGGGCATCGGGCGGCAATCCGGTGATCTCCAGCGCGCACCATGAAGACGCGACTTGAGAAGTGCCACGCGTGAGACCGGTCAGCCGGGATGGCCCTGCAGATCTCCGATTCAAGTGGTGATTGTTGGAGTTATGTAGCACAATAATCATGATCGGGGCTCGGCAGGATGTGGGCGCCGACTGTACGAGCTCGACTGGACAAACACAAAAATGCCGTAGGCTCCTAGCTCGTGCGCTTCCACAGCAGACGGATTGGAATGCCGCCCGCCCTCATAGTGAGGTAATTACTCTTTCAGAGCTTTGTTATTCTAAATGTAAGCTGATGATGGCACTGAACAGAATAGAAGCTGATGCTGCTGTTATATATATGTAGCAGTGGTTCTAAATGAACTTAAATTTTCTATTCGTACCGCCCTTTAGTTAGTCTTATGTAGTTTCTTGTAAGTGTGAGTTAAATAGTCTAGCTCCCGACCTTGCTCAGATAGGGTTGTCCTGTGATGCAAATAGAGAGCTATCCTATGGGAGTATGAGGTACCTGCTCCCGACCTTTTGCTGCAAATCAATGTTGTTAAAGGAGTTCATCTATGTTTTGCTGGATGGAACCTCTCTTAGATCAATGGTGTTATGTTACTGTCAACTATATTTGGTACTTTAGGGTACTAACAAGTAATTTTTATACACATTAATTTTTTTATGATTAAGTTCACGGCGAGGAGAGGCATGATCGCAGAGGGGTCTTTTAAAAAAAAATTGTTCTATAACAACGCACGGGCATTCAACTAGTATATCGCAAAATCTAACTCTTGCCTGCGCACTGTTCTGTCTTAGAAAGTGCTCACGTCTCGCACGCGTCGGATCGAGATCGTGCGGTGGACGCGTGTTGGAGTTAGCGATGTAAGCGGCCAAAAGCCACCGGCTGTTTTACGGGAGTAGGGCCAATCCCCTTCCTCTCTGTGGCCTCGTCCTCTGCATCCCCTCTCCTTCACGCTCTTCACTGCGAAATCCCCTCATCGGGCGGTGCGCGGTCCAGCGGAGAGACGCAT
The DNA here is from genome assembly GCA_012064385.1 of Puccinellia tenuiflora. Lineage (NCBI taxonomy): Eukaryota > Viridiplantae > Streptophyta > Magnoliopsida > Poales > Poaceae > Puccinellia > Puccinellia tenuiflora. The sequence goes on from QRDG01002353.1 coordinate 22,017, forward strand.
CTGGCGGCGGGGGCTGGTGCATGGTCCGTCTGTGAAGTGGTGGAGGACCATCGATGGCGAGTATCCACGGGTATCACTCGGGCAAATCAGCAGATCTATCGATGTGTTCGAGGGGTGGCCTCGGTGGAAGGGAACGGCGGAGGAGGATCATCGACGGCGGTCCTATGTCCATCCCGTGGTGCGCAATTTTTCATTTTTAGCCTGGTGAGTGCTGCTGGAATCCTAATCACCTTGCTCATTTTGATCGATGTGTAGTTGATTTACCCTCCATTTGGGGACAGTGGTGGTGCCAGGGTTCAAGAATTTGGCTAGAAACGGTCAATTATCCTCTCTGATCTGCTCAATTTCGTGTAGAATTGGTGAGTCCACCGTGTCCTTCTCTCTTTTGTTGCTTTGTTTTTTTTGCATCTAGTAGATGTGTTGTATACTGTAAAGCATGGATGTGCTTCGTTTGCATCTGGTACATGTGGTTCACATTGTAGAGCATGGTTGATACGATGTAGTTTTTGTTTGCTACATGGTTGTTTGTAGTTCAATTCCTGTTTAGATTGGACAGTGGAAATTGTGAGTGCAGTTTTCTTTTTATGATAATGTAGTTTGGTTCAAATTTGTAAGGTTTGTTAAATCTATGTGTTTTATAACACACTATTGATGATATAGTTTTTCTCAAATTTTGTGTGATTAGGCAACAAATTTTTTCTGATTTTTTTCCTTCATTAGGATGTAGTTTAGGGTCAATCATGCGATTGTTCATATAAATGTGGTTTTCTCTCAGCATGACGTAGTTTAGGGTCGAATGTGATTGTTAATAAAAAATATGGTTTTCTCTCAGCGGGATGTAGTTTTCGTTGTAAGAATATGTAGTTTAGGGTCAAAATTTCCGGAGGACTGCTCATATAAATGTAGTTTTTTCTCAGCCGGATGTAGTTTCCGTTGTAACATGATATACTTCAGATTCAAAATTTGCAAGGGACTGCTCATGTATATGTAGTTTTGTCTCAGGATGTAGTTTTCACTATACAGGATATAGTTTAGATTCAAATTTTGCAAGGGAGTGCTCATGCAAATGTAGTTTTCTCTCAGCAGGATATAGGTTATGCTTTCTCTCTTTAGGATGTAGTTTTCTCTATTTAGAATGTAGTTTTTTATGTTCAAATGAATATAGCTCATCTTGACTTGTTAGTGTCTACCCTATTTCAACTCCAATGTCAGCTGACGGCCCTATGTTTGTACCTGAAACATGTATCAGCAGTACAACCTCTAGGACTAGAGCGTTTAGGTCAAGACCATCAGGACAATAGTGTATGTCCATAACTGCTAGCACATAGAACAATTTATCAGAAATCTTTAACTTATTATTACATCCTTTTGAAATAATGCACTTTTTTTTCATCGGAAGAGTTGCAAATTGCTTGAATTTTTTTGAACTTTTGTATATGCAAAACTAAAGCAACTAAGTTTCTAACATGTATTTTCTCCTTTTTTTTTACAGTTGACGCAACAGGATTTCACACTTCATAGTCTCGGTATCAAATCATGGCGGTCTACACTTCGATAGAGCAAATTTTTGTACTCTGTTCGGTTCAGTATTTTTTGCTACACTCTGGATCTTAAGTGGGGTTAGTGGGTCGTACACTCTGCTACAATTTTTGCATCTTCGGTGTGGTTGGAGTGTGAGGTGGTACAATCTGTGCATCTACCTCCTGTGTCTATTTGGCGTTGCACAAAGCCGTGAGAAATTACATGTCTGCTAATGGTTTTGACAACAAACAATTTTTACATCTTATAAAGTGAATGCATACTACCATGTTGTGCTTCTAACCTGGGAATTTGACAACAAACCCCTAAGAGTTAGGGTTGTGCTTATGACTTGGTATTTTTTTCACATGTATTGTAAAACATAACAGGGGCAACCATGTGTTATTTCCTTTGTTTCATGTGAAGAATCCTTTCTTCGGGATCTTTGCTTTTACTCTGTGTGTCTGCTGGAGTTCATCTTGCAGTCCTCCTCTTTTATCCATGTTCAATTGAATGTATTTTCTGCTGTAACAAGTCTTTTCTCCATGTATTTTTCTTGCCTTCAGTGGCTGAGTAAGAAGAGAGCAGGTACAGTATGTTTGGGATCTTCTGGAGCGTTTTGTGCTTGCCGGCTGGTTTAGATCTGGACCCGACGTGGCGACGGGGGGGCACGTGTGCTCCGGCGCCAAAAAAATCTCAGCGGGAAATGAGTCCTGGACCACATTCTATTTATAGTCATGTGTCGCTTTCGGGTCCGGGGACCACTTTCTTTTCCGGGAAATATTCTGTTTTGGACAGAGGGGGCACCACGGAGCGCTAAAACGAGCGCGCGCACTGCGTAGCCACGTCCCTAGTATATATATTTCTTCTTATTAACCTTCAAGATCGAGCAACGTGTACTAACTGTGAACAGGAGAAGTGTTTGGTGATGCATCTTAGGTGCTCTGTATTGCATTGCTCATGTATATATACAGGTTAACGGTACACCTGCACAGGACGTGCACGAAAGAGTGGCGAGTGCGCGTCGTGTGTATCGTGGGCAGCTAACTGTCAGGGCGTGAGAGGAGTGTGGGCTGACACCCAGCCGCAGCTGCAGCGTCCGGTGGCCGGATGCACAAACTAGACCGAAACTTCTGGAACACTGCCGTGGGCAGGTCTTTGGTCATGAATCATGATATCGCGAACTGCTGTGTGGTGGGAACACGGAGTACCCGGAGGCCGGAGCTGTCCAAGCGCAACCTTCTCACGAACCAAGTGCAGATCGAGCTCGATATGCTTCATGCGGCGGTGGTGGACCGGGTTTAGTAGCAGCCATTTACACAGAGGAGATGTTATCGCAGTACACCACGGTCGCCTTGGGGACCGCAGTGTGAAGTTTGTCGAGAAGTTGTCGTAGCCAGCAGCACTCCGCCACAATGTTGGCGACGGCAGCCTCTGCGCTGGAGCGGGAGACCGTGGGCTGGCATTTGGAGGACCAGGAGATCAGCGCGTGGCCAAGGAAGACAGCATAGCCTGATCTTGAGCAGCACAGTCCACGTCAGAGTAGGCGATCAGGTTGAGCTGGCACGCGCGGTGAAGATGCAGACCGTGAGTTGTAGTGCCCTGCTGGCACCGGAGCACTCGTTTGACAAGTGCCAGATGCTCCTCGCGCGGGTCGTGCATGTAGAGGCACGCCTCCTGCACCGCATAGACAAGGTCGGGGCATGTCATCATGATGTACTAGAGGGCGCCGACCAGCGTAGTCACTTCCTTGCAGTCCGTCATGTTGGCACGTCGTCGGCGTACTTCTGCTGGGACAGGAAGAAGTCTGATGGAGAGCGTGTCACGCTCATCCCCAGGAAGTAGTGCAGCGGCCCGAGACGGCGTTGGATCTTCTGCAGGAGTGCTGATGTCGAGGCAGTACGGACGATGTCGTCCACATACAGAAGGAGATACGCCGTGCCTGTTTGCTGACGGAGCACGAACAGCGACGGATCGGAGCGAGCTACGATGAAGCCTAGGGAGCGGAGGAACGTGGAGGTGCTTGACTAGTTAGGTAATCTCTGGAGGTGCTGTATTCATGTCGAACACCTTGTTGTCAGATCTTCACACCTGTGTACTCCACGTATAATTGCAATAGTGGTACGAGGATTGGTTTTACGGTGTGTGCGACTACTCTTTGTACCACTCTTGCACTCATACATGGCAACAACCATGTAAGATTATAACTGTATTACGATCAGAGGGTTTGCACACAAGGTATTTGCTAGTTTGATGATGCTGTGTTCAGAGAACTTGCTCACCATTTTCTTGTCGTTCTATGTTACTTTGATCATCTTTGTAGGATGCGACCTCCCCTGATCTGTCGACGAACTCAGTTCTGCCGGCTCAGCCGCTTCGGTACATCCCGGTGCCTGATAGGGACGGCATCCCTATCAGGAAGAACAACATGACATGACTGCCTCCTCTATCCATCTTCTTTCTGAACCGGGTGTGCGCACTGGTGAATGAGGGGATGGCGGGAGTGAAGTTCTTCAGGAATCGCGACCTGAAAGCAATTGCGCATTCTATTGAGGAGTACAGTGGCCTCAAAGTATCAATCACCCAGGTGTACAATCATCTGAGGCACTTGAGAGCTAAGTGGGTTCAGGTCTCAAGGCTCAAAATGGGGGCCAATAGCTCCTGTGCGACGTTTTTTCAGCGAATTGGAAGGAGTGCGACATATTTGGACTGAATAGCTCCCATGCGACACATCTGAACGCGTAAATAGCTCTCATGCGACATGGCCCTTGAACGCTCGTTAGCTGTTAGGTTGGGGTTACCGTTAGGCTGGAGTGACCGTTTGGAACATTGGACCCACCACTTATCCACGTACGCACGGTGTGGGACCCACCTCAGCGCAGCTAGAAATCAACCGCGCCCGTGCCCGACCGCGCTCGACGCCGCGCCCGCCATTGCTTCCCCTTTCCTCTGTCTTCTCCGGCGACGACGCGCACCGATGTCTAGCTCCTCCGCCTCGCAGTCAAGATGGCCAAAGTATGGCGCAGTGCCGCTGACTCGGTGTCCTAAATGCCCACGCCCAGAGCCCCTTAAACGGTGGGTGACCAAGACGGATGAGAATGGCAATCTCGGGCGCGAGTTTGTCAAATGCCCGAACAAAACACAGGAAGGAAGGGATGGCAAGGTTAGATCTCAGTTCTTTCGCATCCAATTGCTCTGATTTCTCCCCAATTCGAGTTTTCTCGGCAAATCTTTGATTTAGGGTTCATGTTTCCGTTTTCAGATCTTGAAGAACTGTACCCATTTCGAGTGGATGGATATATATCTTGAGAGGCTTAGAAGGGAGGGCTACCTTGATTCCAACGGGGCCGCAACCTGGGAGCTCAATTGGGGGCCGTCGCTTGGTGTGCAGAATTTGGATTTGGGGAGCTCGTCCGCCCCGGACAGAGACGTGCCGACGACGAGTAATGCGTGCAATCGTGCAGTGTCCGCAGAGTGCGAACTGAACCAGGAACTGAAGAAGATCAAGAAGCATCTGAAGCAGATGATCGATCTGCAGAAGCAAGCAAATTTGATGGCAGCTGGATTTTATTGTGCTATCATTGCTCTGTTTTTGTTTTACATGTTGTTTATCCGTCGTTAGGGCAGAGGACGCGATGTGTGCGCCATGCCAAGTTCATGTAACTTAATCGAATTGAAACGAAATTGTTCGGGCCAGTTGTTCTTCAGTTAAAAGTTCAGAAGACAGTTCTTCAGTGAACTTCAGTCGACAGTGTTGTTTTCAAAAAAAAACGTTATGGGCTGCCAGATTAGTTGTTGGGCTGTGAGTAAACGGGCCCGTGAGTAAACATGCCAACAGTTCATAGCAATGTTTTTTTAGGACGAAGAGATGATGGGCCTTGATAATCTACCCAGATCCGACCAGAAAAGGCCCACGCCCGTATGGGCACTCTTTTTTAATAGCATAGAGGCACACATGTGTAGAAAAAATGCTTGGTTTATTCCTTAAAAATAAATTTTTGCGTAGAGGCACACATAGAGGCAAATGCACATATATTTTCTTGTTTTAGCTTGGTGTAACACATTTTTCTTAGAGGCAAACTTATGTACTTGTTTTAGCTTGTTGTAACAAATGTTGCTTCGGCTAAAAGGTAGCTCATGTTTTACTTTTTCCCTTGTTACTTGCTTGGCAAAAGGAAAAAATGACACATAATATAGTAGCATCACACATAAAACATAGTAGCATCACACACTAGTAGCACTTAATAATTAACCTTACATAATATATAGTAGCACGGGCAGTAGCGCATGCACTTACTAACCTTACACAAGCCCGATATATAGGGGCATCATCTTACAAGGAAATAAAGTAGGGGCTATATGCCCAAGCAAACGACTAATAACTAGAGGAAATAAGTAGATAGGGGCATATATGCCCAAGCAAACGACTAACAAGGAAATAAACGACATTAAACAGAAATAAAACGACACGGTACAGCTCCTCCTTCTCCTTCTCCTTGGCTCCTCCGTCGGCCGGGGTGGCTCACCCCTCACTCGTCGTCGTCCTCCTCCATGTTGTAGGGGAGGGAGTGAATGCGGCCTTGGAAGCGGTAGATGTCGGTGAAGTTGGTGTAGATGTTGAAGTTGGTGAATGCGATGAACTCGCATCCAAAAAAGAACACCTGCCCAAGGAGGTGGTAAGCGTCGAAGCTGTTGGTGAAGACAACGTAGTGGCCGATGACGAGACGGTTCCGGCCGGAACCGTCGAAGAAGTCCTCGATCCGGAACATGCGCGGGGAGCCCGGGGGAAGGTGGCGGTAGCCCGACGAGAGGAAGTATTGCGCAAACTCCCTTGCGCCCCTCCACCTCGAGAAGGCCCAGATGCGGAGCTGGTTCTCGACGATGACACCGGGCGGGTACTGCCACTCGGGGGTGGCTGCAGGGCGCTGGAACGTAGGCCCGTTGTACTGCATGGTGGCTAGCTATGGAGGGAGAAGAGGAAGGATGTGGCTTGACGAAGGAGGGCTATGCGGCTTGTGAGATGAGTGTGAGAGAAGAGGAAGAAGAGAGGGCCTTATAAAGAGACGGGCACACACGAAGGAGCGGTACGTGGCGTTTCTTCTCCATCGACGTGGCCGTGGTGTATTTAGTGCGATACGTGAAAAGATGCGCGCGGCGGCCGGCCGGAGGGCGGCGTACAGACTGCGACGCGGGCGGCGGCCAGCATTGATGTGCACGCGTGTACACGCGCACGCGGGCGGGCATGCATCGAAGAGACGGCAGAGACACGGGCTGAATCGACGCATCGCAAAAAATAGCGCTGGTACGATGCTTTTCCTCCATCGAGGTGTGCAGGCTACGTCGAGGGGAGTGGCTGCGGCATGCATGCAACGTCTGCATGTGAACGGGACCCACCAGTCAGTTGGTGCATGCAGTTACACAGAAAACAAACGGAGGCGCGCGCTCCACGCACCGCTAGCCAATCAGAGGGCAGAACCACCGAGCACGCGGATCGTGTGTGACTTGCGCAAGATCTGAACCATCCACGAAGAGCGATCAACGGCTGAGACGCTTCAAACCACGTACGCAAACCACGTACGCTTCAAACCACGTACGCTTCAAACCACGTACGCTTCAATCCACGTACGCAAATTCAAAAAAAGCTACTAGTCAACTTACGCATTGATCCATGTGTGTGATGCAAAATACGCAAATTCAAAAAGCTATGCAATTTTGTACGCATAGCAAGACTAGGGTTTGGTTTAGAGGTGTTTTGAGGAGCTACTAAGGTTTAGATGTGTTTTGTATTCTCCATATATTACCAAATTCTTTCAAAACAGAATGCTTTCGAATATAACAGATATGAGCAGCAATAGTGTTTGGTTTAGCGGTGTTTTGAGGAGCTAGTAACGTTAGGTAATTTAGAGGGGTTTGCCGCAGAATAATAATCGGTATATAACACATGAAATATAGCCCGACTCAACACATAGATATATAGCCCGATATGAGCATCTACTAGGTGTTTGGTTTAGAGGGGTTTTGAGCAGCTACTAGAGTTAGGTTAAGACGGTTTTGAGCAGCTACTAGGGTTAGGTTAAGAGGGGTTTCTCTATATTACTAAATTTTAGTATCTTGTCCAAATTTTGGCCGAAATTGAAATATGATGCTAAATTCAACTTTGTACTTTTGTATGTTTGTTTGAGCTTACTAAGTTGTCTTTAATGTACAACACTTCCCATGGTTGCCCTGATCTATTTTGTGAGACACAACTCATCGTTGTCGGAAACGTGATAGAAATGGCCTCCAAAGCTAGGGGAAAGGACCCCATTTCTAACAACTTTTTTTTTCGACCTTGTCCAAATGTCCTCCAAAGCTAGGAGATGTTAGTATATGACATTATAAGACAATGTGCATTGGTTTTCCATTTTTTTGATATTTTTTGAATATTTTGTGATTATTTCAAATTTGGTCAAAGCCAAGTTTGACCAACATTTAAACAAGTTTTACACACCAAATTGGAAAAGTAAGCTTGGATCCTTCTTAGTTACACCAAAATGAACCTTTTGTGAGGTTTTGAAAGATTTCATTTTCAAAACCTTAAACCACCTCTCTTCACATATGAGAGTTCATAGTTTGAGATGTGTGATTTCACACCACATTGCCATATATTTTGTTTGAATGTACCTAGACCTTGTTTATCAATTGGAGATGTTAGTATATGACATTATAAGACAATGTGCATTGGTTTTCCATTTTTTTGATATTTTTTGAATATTTTGTGATTATTTCAAATTTGGTCAAAGCCAAGTTTGACCAACATTTAAACAAGTTTTACACACCAAATTGGAAAAGTAAGCTTGGATCCTTCTTAGTTACACCAAAATGAACCTTTTGTGAGGTTTTGAAAGATTTCATTTTCAAAACCTTAAACCACCTCTCTTCACATATGAGAGTTCATAGTTTGAGATGTGTGATTTCACACCACATTGCCATATATTTTGTTTGAATGTACCTAGACCTTGTTTATCAATTGGAGATGTTAGTATATGACATTATAAGACAATGTGCATTGGTTTTCCATTTTTTTGATATTTTTTGAATATTTTGTGATTATTTCAAATTTGGTCAAAGCCAAGTTTGACCAACATTTAAACAAGTTTTACACACCAAATTGGAAAAGTAAGCTTGGATCCTTCTTAGTTACACCAAAATGAACCTTTTGTGAGGTTTTGAAAGATTTCATTTTCAAAACCTTAAACCACCTCTCTTCAACCTTGACTTCATACGGCAGAGTTCTGCCGATATCACATCTTATGAATGAACAGAGAGCTTGAATGTGTATATAACTTTTTTATAAGATCCAAAAGGTAGTATATGACATTATAAGACAATGTGCACTGGTTTTCCATTTTTTTGATATTTTTTGAATATTTTGTGATTATTTCAAATTTGGTCAAACCCTAAGTTTGACCAACATTTAAACAAATTTTACACACCAAATTTTAAAAGTAAGCCTTGATCCTTCTTAGTCACACTAAAATGAACCTATTGTGAGGTTTGGGGATGATTTAGAGAAGATGAAAAAAAAAGTTGCTTAGAAATGAGGGTGTTTACCCTACCTTTGGGGGTCATTTGAAACACACTTTTGATGACTAGGAGTCTAACTTAACAAAAGGACTCAGAATGATCAGATAACATACATAATTGAGTTGAGGTGGCATTGAAACATCAAACCCGAGTCAAAAGTTCAACTTCAGTCCAAATTTGAATTTCAACCGAAATTTGAATTTAACGAAATTTGAATTTCAGTTTGAAAACAATAACCAAACTATTATTACATGCCATACATAGTGCCCAACAAATATTATTACATGCCATAAATAGTGTCCAACAAATATTATTACATGCCCAACAGTTTTGAATTTCAGTTCTATTTCTTCCGACCACGCCGTGTACCCTTCTTCGCCTTAGCATTTCTGGTTTTGGGTTGCACTGCACCCACAAGTTCACTGATCATCTTGGTTTTCTTCACTGGAGTCGACTGAAACTGGAAAGTAGGTTCAGTGTGCACCATTTCTTCAGTTTCTTCAGTGTCGACAGTGTCGACAGTGTGCACCATTTCTTCAGTTTCTTCAGTGTCGACAGTGTCGACAGTGTGCACCTCCATTTCTTCAGTTTCGACAGTGTGCACCTCCATTTCTTCAGTTTCGACAGTGTGCACCTCCATTTCTTCAGTTTCGACAGTGTCGACAGTGTGCATTTCGAATGCAGTTTCTTCAGTTTCAGTGACACCAGCTGCAGTTTCTTCAGTTTCAGTGCCAAATTGTTGCCACTCACTTCTCTTCCTTCTGCAGCCACTGACTCTTGCTCTTTTTGTTGGCCAACACTGTTCAACAACAAGAGGCTGACTTGGAGCCTTCCTCCTGAAAACAACAAAGCACAATATGAAAAAAACACAAAAATAAGCACAATATGAAAAAAAACACAAATAAGCACATACTGTCTAGGCTTAGGAGCAGAGAAAATGCAGTGTCTAGATCCCTCTCTGTGCCCAAGTATTTGGCACCGCTTGCATCTATTTTTGCTACCCTTTTGAACCCTTTTTGGCTTTCCATCTTTCTTGTCCTTGCCCTTCTTACTACTCCCACCTTTTTCAAACCATGCCTTGAATCTACTCTGTTTAGGTCTGCCTGCCTTTCTTTTTGTAAGAGGAGGACACATGGAAAATTCAAGTGGCACTTCTGGCCACTGTGACTGATCTGTAAGAGGTGGGATTGGAGTTGCATATGCAGCTTTGAATTTTGCTACCGAATAATATTCATGCAGATATGGATGCATGTTTAACTTGGGCTGTGAGGCTAAGAATAGAATGGCATGCTCGCATGGTTTACCAGTGTGTTGCCACTCGAGGCAACTGCAATCATGTTTATCAGTGTCAACAACATGCCTCCTTCCAGTCTTGTTGTCTCTAACTTCAGCACCCCACAGTGATGATTTTTCAACAGACAAATGTGTAAGACTTCTGCTTCTGTTGACCACCTGTTGCACCACTGCTGGAAGTTTATCACCTTGCAGACAATCACCAATCTTTTTTCTCAATTCCCACATCCTCATGAGCATGATCCTGATTTGGTCAACCATGTCATGCACAGGCAAATCTTTTAGCTCCTTCACCTTGTTGTTGAAACTTTCTGCCAAATTGTTGTTGATATGATCACACTTGATGGCAGTGTTGAATCCTGACCTGTACCATAATAAAGAATGGTAGGTGTTCAACCATGTACCAAACTCCTCGCATGTTGCCATTACCTTACCAAGATGATATGAATGTGTCTGTTTAGTGTAAGATCTTGCTGCTGGCCACATTCTCCCAAATTCATCTCCTCTGAACTTTTTTATCAAATTCATCCACAAATGGCCAAAGCACTCCCTCTGCTCAGCATGTGGGAACACATTTTTAACTGCATTTTCAAGACCTTTGCATGCATCTGTGTGTATTGCCAAAGGTGACACTGGCCCTAAGCATCTTTTCAGCTGCATCATGAACCATGTCCATGAAGCCTCTGTCTCTGACTGAAATAAGCCAACAGCAACAGGAAACATCCAGTTGTGTCCATCTAGAGCATTGCATGCTGCCAACTGACCATTCCATTTCCCTGTCAAAAATGATGAGTCTATGCTCAAATATGGACGACATCCTGCTTTGAAGCCATCAATGCAAGGTTTTAAAGCCATAAAGAATTTGGAGAAATAAACCTTGCCATCCTCTGATATCTCTGTATCTATCTCCACAACACTGCCAGGTGACCTTTTCTCCACCTCTGCTTTGAAATTGTAAAGCATCCTAAATGTGTTTGCCCAATCACCATACAAATTCTTCATTGCCCTTTGTTTAGCCTTCCACACTGTGGTATAATTCAGTTTAATGGGGTACAACTTTTCCAAGTCTACTTTCAGTCTTTTGGCAGTAGTGTTTGGTGTTTTAGCCAATATTGGAGTTATCTTTTCTGCAACCCAAATCTGTGATGTCATGCTTGATACTTTTTGTGAAGTTGTAAGACAAGTATGTTCATGAGGGATTTGGTTAACCCTGACTGTACTTCCATCAGGCTGCACTCTAGCAGATATGTACCACTTGCAAGGTCTCACACCACTACCATCAAAACCTCTGCACTTAGCATAAAACTTATTTCTATCAGTCCAAACTGTCTTGGCATCAAACTGATGTCTGACTGCATAAGTCTTGAAAGACAACCTGAACTCATCCATGTTTGGCCACAACTTTCCCACTTGAATGACAGGGTTTTCCTTGTCATACACATGCACCAGCTCATCAGTATGTGCATCATCTACATAATCTGCAGCATCTTCCATCAACTGTTCATCTACATCTTCACAAAATTCTCTGTCAGAATTATCACTACCTTCCTCCCTCTCCTCCTCCTCCTCTCTCTCATCGACTGGAATGCCAAATAGTTTGGCCATCTCAGTGTCAGCAATTGGTGCAATAACCAAATCAGTATGCTCCTCCAATTCAACTGCATTCCAATCAACAACAGCAACATTTTGCTCTTGTGCATCTGCATTAGCCTCATCGGCTATTACTGTCACATCTGTAATAATGGGAACAATCTGCCTATGTGCAGTCCAATCAGCATCTGCCTTCTGCATTGCCAAGTGTGAAGGCACATAACCCACCTTCGAATCAGTATGCAGATCAACGAGTTCAGCAAAAAAATCAACTCTGAGGCTTACCCAGCCCTCTTGCCTATCGATTTCATCAATAATGTGCTCACCATCTTCAATTCTGACATACTCTCCTTTGAAATCATCATACCGCAACAGTGAAACCTCCTGCTCTGGACCCCAAACCACAGTTTCCCCAATTTTCTCCACCAATTTCCTCACCGCCTTCTCTTCCATCTTCTGTAATTCAGTGGGATCAATCTCTGCACAATCAACCTCCCATTTCACAACTGTGTCTCTCTCGATGGTCTCCATGCTACCATCAACTAATTTTGCCGTTGATGGAAAGAAAGTCACCGCATATTCAAAGGTTCGAGCAGCATCCTCGCTCGATCTGACCACGGGCACAGGGTCGACGAGCTCGTTCTCGATCTGACGACGGGCACCGGGTCGACGAACTCCTCTCACCGGGAGGGCCCCTCTCACCTTCTATCGATTACAAAGAAGCAAAACAGAGGCACGAGCTTAGATCCAGGCGGACGGGATTGGGGGGCGGATTGAGAGTAGAGCTACGAATTCACTAACCATGAAGGCCGCCGCCGATTAAGGGGTTCCGCAGCCGCCGAGGAAGAGGGCTCCGCCGCCGCCGAGGAAGAGGACTCCGCCGCCGCTGAGACAGAGGGCTCCGCCGCCGCCGCCGTCGCCGCCAACGCGGAGCTGAAGAATGGTGCGCGGGAAGGCTCGGACAGTTCAGGTCGTGGGCGGGCGGGCACGGTCCTAATTAATTTGATTGGTGTTGTGCTAATTAATTTGGGCATGTCTTAGCGCTAATTAAACAAGTCGACGACCGGTTTAATGCCTGTGTCGCATGTGGGCTATTTACGCGCTAAGAATCGTCGCATGGGAGCTATTCTCTCCAAATATGTCGCACTGCGTCCAATTCAATGGAAAAACGTCGCACAGGAGCTATTGGCCCCTCAAAATGGCCGAGGGTGCGGATTGGGATCAGACCAAGATGGACGATGAAGCATACTTTGCCCACATCAAGGTTAGATCAGTAGACCATTCGTTTCACTTCTGTTTACTTGTTGTCTTTAGCTTGCGCATGCCGAATAACTAAGTTACGTCGTCGTTGCAGATGAACCGTAACGACGTGGAGCTCATCAACGAGCCCATAGAGAACTATGCTCAGATGAAGAATATCTACGCCGGGCGTGTTCCTGATGCTCCAGTCAGTCAAGCTACGGTCCACCGTGCCCTCAGCCACCTCATGGATCACAAGGCACAGGCGAACAAGTATCTTGCTATGACCCCTGCTGCCAGGATAGCTTGGTTCAATGCCTTCCTGAAGAAGTATTAACCTCTGAGTTCCTGGCCGAATGGGTTATGGCAGTCCTGTTGATGTGGTGCGATGATGAACTTGACGTCGTCGGTGTACATTTTGGGAGTAGCTAGGTATTATCTGAACCGATTGCAAGTCTGTATATTTTGCGAGGTGGTATTTACGTAACCCCTCGGTTGATGAACTTATGTTGCATCACGAGCTGTTGCTCATGAACTCGTGGTGCAACACTATGACTAATATGCTTTAAGTACTATCGTTATGCTTGAGTTCCTGATTATGTGATGTAGAAGTGTCCTAGTTATTTCATTTGCTCTTGGTCGAACACCTTGTGGGCATACATGGTGAACTGGGTAAGCTCACCAAGATGCCTGTGAGGTGATTGTATTCGGACTGCAGGATGTAACCAAATAGCCGTTTCAGCCGATGATACATGTTTTGTGGCCAACCAATTGCCAGGCCATTTTCGTCCGAGCTAGTACCCAAAATCTCGTAAGGGCATCCAAACGACTTGCACATCTCGTATGACAGTTTGCATGAGCTCAGACTGGATGAACTCAGCTATGATCCACGCATGCGAGAAATCGATGCGGGCAACCAATCAGGCCCTAGATCGCTTAGCAACGAGAGTCGACGGAAAGAGACACGATTTGTTTTCCTCAGGCCGTGGGCTTCATCGATGTTTTTTGATTTTTATTTATAGCAGCAAATAAATCTGGAACTGGATTCGTTACATCCACGGGCTTTGGGCCTAAAATCAACTGGATCCTGCTGGACTGGATTTCGTTGGATATGGATCTCAACAGGACATTAGGTCCAAACGAACTGGATGAACTTGGACCCTCATCGTCGGACAGCCCAGTATCCACTGGATCGCATCGAGTTGCTCTCTTGTTCCTCCCCGTCCCTCCACGCCGCCAGCACCTCCTCCGCCGGCGGCAGGTCCTTCCGCCGCCAGCCCGCCACCCTCCCGCATCAGGTCAACGCTGCCAGCCCGCCAGCACCCCCTCCGCCGGCGCAGGAGCTTCCGCCGCCAGCCCACCACCCTCCCGCATCGGTCAACGCCGCCAGGTCGCCGCCCTCTCTCCCCGCCGGCAGTCTTCCTCCGCCGGTAATCTCTGAACTGCGTACCAGTGGTAGATCGCTAAGCTTGACGGGGGAATACCCAACCGGGTATGCCAACAAGTTGGAGAGGAACTAGCAGGTTCCAGAAGGACCTATAGACTGTGCCAACTCCTTGAAAGGAGTTAGACTGTGCCAACTCCTTGACATGAGTTAGACTGTGGCGACTCCTTGAAGGACCTGGCACTGGGCCGACTCCTTGAAGGACCTAGCACTGGGCCGACTCCTTGAAGGACCTGGCACTGGGCCGACTCCTTCAAAGGACCTGGCACTGGGCCGACTCCTTGAAGGACCTGGCACTGGGCCGACTCCTTGAAGGACCTGGCACTGGGCCGACTCCTCGAAGAACCCCCCAAACTGGCAGAATTACCCCTCAATCTGGAAGGTCCCCGAAGGACTCCCCAGACTGGGCCAGCCCACTTCCAGAAGACTCGTACGAAGGAGTCCAACTACAAGACGGAGTCCACTTCCAGAAGACTCGTATGAAAGATTCCAACTACAAGACGGAGTCCTAACTTGGAAGACACGAAGATTAGTAGGTTCCTGAATAGGACTCCGACCTGGAGACAAATTGTAACCCTGGGAGTCCTCGTGTATATAAGTGGAGCTCCCAGGTCGTCATAGAGGAGCCAGAACGAGTTAGACAGACAGAAGCCAGAAGCTTAGATAAGTCCCACGAGTCCTCAAGTTCCATAGTCGCCGAGTCTCGAGTTAGCGAGATCGAAACCTTGTAATCGAGATCAAGTCATATCAATAAAGAAGAAGCAGGACGTAGGTATTTACCTCTTTCGAGAGGGGCCGAACCTGGGTAAAATCCTTGTCCCCTCGTCGAGATTTACCGGCTCCCGTGTACTTCTGTCACAACGTCCCCACAACTTAGCTTCCCGGAGGAAGTACTTGCCGTGACAACCCCACGACAGTTGGCGCCCACCGTGGGGCCAGTGATGAAAGGAGTTGATATCACGGGAGAAGCTCAGCGAGGGATAGAAGAACTTCATCATCGGCCAAATCTTCACCAACCAAAGAGAAGCAACCGTCATCGACGATCCAGCTATGATAACTCCTCACACGACGAGGACTCCTTCCACCGCGAGGACTCCTTCCGTCAGCATGACTTCTTCAGCCGCAGTGACTCCTTTTTCGGAAAGGACTCCTTCCGTCAGGATGACTCCTTCCGCCAGATTACTTCTTTCGCCATGATCACGGAACGCCACAGATGACTCCTTTGGACAAACTCGCCACGGACGACTCCTTCGAGACTACTTCCACCGGACGACTCCTTTGGACAAGCTCACCGCGGATGACTCCTTTGGACAAGCTCGCGACGGATGACTCCTTCAGACAAGCTCGCCGCGGATGACTCCTTTGGACAAGCTCACCACGAATGACTCCTTCAGACAAGCTCGCCGCAGATGACTCCTTTGGACAAGCTCGCCACGAAATGACTCCTTCAGACAAGCTCGCCGCGGATGACTCCTTTGGACAAGCTCGTCACGAATGACCCCTTCAGACAAGTTCGCCGCAGATGGCTCCTTCGCAACAACCTCGCCATGGATGAATCCATCAGACAAACTCGTCAAAGATGACTCCTTTTCGTCAACTCTGCCGCATCAAACTTGCCAAAGATGACTCCTTTGCGTCAAACTCGTCGCAAATGACTCCTTCATGATGACTCCTTCATGTCAACATCATCAACACGGAAGAATAAAAATAAGCTAAGTCGCTTTTATATTTAAATTTCATATTCAGTTAAATTATATAAAGTCAGCCCCCTTTGAGTTAATTCCGGGAGCTACATATCCGGTTTATGAGGAAATTGCAGAGATAATCCAGAAGATTACAAAGTAAGTTTCAATAATGCAAGAAGGCTAGTATAAGTTGAATTCCGTTATTATTTCAGAAAATTCTAGGTGGCATATCAATTTGATCCTTGGAGGCTTAATTATAGCCAAATCTCAAAATTGGGTTCTTTAAAACCCGCCATGGATTTCTCAAAGTCGAGCTCTCAAATAGCTCGCACCAGATTTTATTTAAAGTCGAGCTATCCATTTGCTTGCAACGGAATTCTCAAAGTCGAGCTATCTATTACTCGCAACGGATTTTTCAAAGTCGAGCTATCTATTGCTCGCAACAGATTTCTCAAAGTCGAGCTCTCTATTTGCTTGGAACAGATTTATCAAAGTTGAGCTATCTAAAGCTCGCAGTGGATTTCTTTAAGTCAAGTTCTTTATAGCTTGCATCAGATTTATTGGAAAGATTTATTTACACCCATAAAGGGATTTCTAAAAAATATCAATGTCTCTATACTCCAGCTTATATAACACCAACGAGCCCAGAGAGCTCTGTAACGCCAACGAGCCTAGAGAGCTCCGCAATACCAACGAGCCCAGAGAGCTCCGCAATACCAACGAGCCCAGAGAGCTCTGCAATACCAACGAGCCCAGAGAGCTCTGCAACATTATAACATATTCATTATGATCAAAGGGATAAAGCCGGCTTCTCTACAGTATGAGTTTTGTCGAGACACCCAGCAAGTGCGTCTTTATTAACTTTGATCATTAGGTCCTTGGGGGCTTGTATTTCAGGAAAAATTCAAGCTTTAGACTCAAGGACCTGGCAAAGAAGCCAACTTGTTCCTGATTTTAGCTGGTAAGTTAGATGCAACCTGCACAATATGGACAATCTACAGGCATGACTTGTTTCGAACTCCTATGAGGCCTAAAGGACTTAGGAGATTGCGATCTTGTCAGCACAAGCTGTTAGAAAAAGCCATGCGGGGCCTACTTATTCATCAGTATAAATTCAGAAGGGTTATAAGAACCAAAAAAGACTTGTATACAAGGATTCTAGCATCACAACATCAAAAGCATAAGTTTTTACGCCAGAAGCCGGACAAGCGGCACTAGTTAAGTATTACACCTCAATAATCATTGAGCACATAGCTCTTGTCAACGTTTTCTTGAGTTGCAGGAGCCGGAGCAGCAGGAGTTCAGTTTTTCTATCTTGTCACCAGAAAGTGCATGAGTCCCAAGCTGTTTGCTACAACAACTCGGCATTTGGGGGCTACATGTTATCAAGTTTTCAATTTAAGTCAAAGAGAAGTTCAGAAGTTGGGAGCTCCAAGTTGTCGCAAGACAACAACTCGGCGCTTGGGGGCTACTCACGGATCAGATTTTTCTACAAGTTAAGCATCAATCAAGTTCAAAGTTTTTATCTCCAAATTGTCGCAGGCAAACAACCCGGCACTCAGGGGATGCACCGTTCAAAGCTTAAAGGACATGAGTTCTACATCAAGGAGTCCCGAGTCGTTGCAGGCAAACGACCCGACACTCGGGGGCTACATCATCTGAAAGTTACGATTTATCAGTACAAGCTCCAAGCTGTCACAAGTTAACAACTCGGCGCTTGTGGGGCTACATATGGTATATGGTGAAGGAGTTGAAGAAATTTTTAATGCACATTGGTGAGTGATTCAAAGAAGTCACCACTGAAGTTCTGTACCATCTTATTGTGATATGATGCAAGCCGGCTTAAACAAGCTCGAGCAAAGACAAGCAGCTCATCAAAAGGACCTGGTGAAATATGAACTCACTTAAAAACGAGTTGATAGGCGAAGCTGGCAGCATCTACATCGACAACTCGGCAAGTTCTACATCTGCAAGCTGACAACATTTTTCCGCAACTCAGCATCCACTACGTCAAAACTGGCATGGACTCCGTGTCACAAGAAGACAACATCTACAACAAATCAAGACCTTCCGCGTGACTCTTCGAGTCACCCGAAAGCTCGGGGGCTACTGACGGGGGAATACCCAACCGGGTATGCCAACAAGTTGGAGAGGAACTAGCAGGTTCCAGAAGGACCTATAGACTGTGCCAACTCCTTGAAAGGAGTTAGACTGTGGCAACTCCTTGACAGGAGTTAGACTGTGGTGACTCCTTGAAGGACCTGGCACTGGGCCGACTCCTTGAAGGACCTGGCACTAGGCCGACTCCTTTAAAGGACCCGGCACTGGGCCGACTCCTTCAAAGGACCTGGCACTGGGCCGACTCCTTGAAAGACCTGGCACTGGGCCTACTCCTTGAAGGACCTGGCACTGGGCCGACTCCTCGAAGAACCCCCCAGACTGGCAGAATTACCCCTCAATCTGGAAGGTCCCCGAAGGACTCCCCAGACTGGGCCAGCCCACTTCCAGAAGACTCGTACGAAGGAGTCCAACTACAAGACGGAGTCCACTTCCAGAAGACTCGTATGAAAGATTCCAACTACAAGACGGAGTCCTAACTTGGAAGACACGAAGATTAGTAGGTTCCTGAATAGGACTCCGACCTGGAGACAAATTGTAACCCTGGGAGTCCTCGTGTATATAAGTGGAGCTCCCAGGTCGTCATAGAGGAGCCAGAACGAGTTAGACAGACAGAAGCCAGAAGCTAAGGTAAGTCCCACGAGTCCTCAAGTTCCATAGTCGCCGAGTCTCGAGTTAGCGAGATCGAAACCTTGTAATCGAGATCAAGTCATATCAATAAAGAAGAAGCAGGACGTAGGTATTTACCTCCTTCGAGAGGGGCCGAACCTGGGTAAAATCCTTGTCCCCTCGTCGAGATTTACCAGCTCCCGTGTACTTCTGTCACAACGTCCCCACAACTTAGCTTCCCGGAGGAAGTACTTGCCGTGACAACACCACGACAAAGCTCCTGCGCGTGCACTGGGCGGCTCGGCCGGGCCGCGGGCGCAGCAGCGGCAGGGGTCGGAGGCGAGGAGGGAGAGCCAAGCCAGGACGGGCGTGCCGAGGAGGACGAGCCCCACAGCTCAGAGACGCCGCCGGCAGCCATCTTGCTCCAACCCCACCCGCAAGACCGGAGGCCGTGAGCAGAGCGTCTTCCTCCTTCCGCCTCATCTTTGGCAATCAAAGGTAATACACAGGCTAATCGGTTTCTTGTTTGGTTTAGCATCCAATTGTCGCCCTTCCCTTCTCATGAACTGCATCGTTACGTAGATCGGTAGATGCCAGCATCTCCATAAAAGCATTAGAACATTACTCATCATGCCACTAGGGATTGCATCCAGAAGTACTAGAAGCCAATGTTGTCCTTTGTTTATTTCACTATCAGTATTCCTTTGAATCAGTGTGTGTTTTGAGTGCTATAATGCTACTATTGTATACTGTATACACTACTGTAAGTATGAAATGCGCAGATTTTTGGTTGACTAATTACCATATTATTGTGTTTGTAGCTGATTTGTCACAATGTCAACTAGCCAAACTGCGGAGCAAGTAATTGGTGAAGGAGTGGATGAAGTAACTCAACTTACCAATCGCAGAAGCAAGAAAAGATCCAGAGTTTGGGAATTTTTCAAGGAGTTACCGGAGGAAGGAAAAGCTATATGCGTATATTGTCAATCCAAATTGGCATATCATCAAGGGATTGGCGTGTCACATTTTAAGCGTCATATCCTTACCGGGTGCCAAGAGTTTCCATCAGATCTTGATCGCAATGCAATATTTCCTGTGAGTGACCCTGTTGGAGATGCACGAGGTTTTGTGGTGGATCCGGCTCTTACAAGGGATTTCATGAACAAGTTCTGGATCAGTGCAAATATTGCTTTCAGGAAGATAGAAAATGGGTTTTTCAAGAAAATGATGAAGTCAGCGCACCCAAGTCTTCATGTTCATGGCCGAAAAACTCTCAAAAAGGATTGTGTTGCTGTGTACGAAGAAGAGAAGAAGAAAATTAAAACTAGCTTGGCTAATTCTGGCTCTCATGTTAGTTTCACAACTGACATGTGGACATCAGTCCAAGAACTTGGATACATTAGCTTGACTGCACACTATATTGATGAGGATTTCAATCTGCACATGCATACAATCAGTTTTAAAAGTGTTCCCTATCCCCACAATGCTGCTGCAATCCATAGTACAATCATGGATTGTCTCTATGACTGGGACTTGTCCAACAAAGCTTTTGCTTTTACTCTGGATAATGCGACGTCAAATACCGCTGCAGTGAATAAGTTAAAGGCAAAACTTTGGACAGACAAGCCCTTTGAAGGCGAGGATCTCCATGTCAGATGCGCAGCACACATCTTGAATTTAGTTGTCCAAGATGGAATGGATATTATCAAGGATGTGATTGAGCCTGTTAGGGACGTTGTTAAACATGTCAACTCATCCGGACCTCGCTTGCAGGTTTTTAACTTGCTTCCAGAGATGTCTAGGCATAAACCTAAGAGTGGATTCAAATTAGATGTTCCCACAAGATGGAACTCCACCTATACAATGCTTGAAGAAGCTTTGAAGTTTAAGGCAGCCCTCACTAGCTATGTTGATGTCCAAAACATTAAAGGACCCACAGTTGAGGAATGGAGCCTGGCTGAGACAGTTTGCAAATTCCTAAAGAATTTTTCTGATGCCACAAAGGTTTTCTCCATGCATAAATTCCCAACAGCACATAGATACCTAGAAGAAATCTGGGGTATTCGAGAACTTCTCGTTGATGAAAAATATACTCAAGATGATTTCTTAAAGGGGCTGTGCAAAGATATGAAGGCGAAGTTTGACAAATATTGGCATCAACCTAATAAAGTTCTTCTGGTTGCATCCTTATTGGATGCACGGTACAAATTGGTTCTTCTGAAGTTTTGTTGCACCGAAGCTTATGGAGAAGACGTGGCTGAACAGAGAGTAGCTGAAGTTCATAAATGGTTCAAAGAATATTATGAATATTACGAACGGATGCTGCAAAGCTCTTCGCACAGAACCAACATCAATTCGTCACCTGAGGTGGGAGGGTCTGCAAATATGCTCCCAAATCTGTCGGGAAAGCGTAAATTGGAGTTGGGGTTTGCTTTGTTCAAACAACAACAACGCCCTAACCGCTCTAGAAGGTCAGAGGTCGATATTTATCTGGAAGATCCATTGGTTCCTCTAAGGGAAGGTGAAAGTTTTGACGTGTTGAAGTGGCGGAAAAGAAATGCAGAGCAATATCCTATACTAGCCAAGATGGCTCGTGACTTTCTAGCTATTCCATTATCATCTGTGGCTTCCGAATCAACATTTAGCACAGCCGGTATGATAATTAATCAACATCGCAGTTCTCTAAACCCAGAAACAGCTGAAGGATTAATATGCTCAAAAGATTGGCTAAAAGCATACTTGTCTGAGGATGAGGACGAGGATGGAGAGGATAGAGATTGACTCCGAGTTTCAGCGACAAATGTCACAGGTCTGTTTTCTACTTACTACCTATTGGATCACCAATTGTCTACTTTATTGTTATTGATCCTCAACAGCTGGAATATGTCTCGGTTGTCTACTGGTTTGTCTGTTATTAAAGTTTGAGTTCACTGTATGAAATTAGTCGCTATTATGTGCTAGGCATTTGGCTTTAGAATCCGAGGGAGTAATCTGAGACAATATGATACATTTATGTATGTGCTGCCAGCAAAGCTGCTTGACACGTACAAGGAAAACCAAACCGACTCGACTAGACTTTCCTAGCTAGACTAAACCAAGCATGACTACATCTAGTACTCCTAAGCCTATATGACTCATTGCTGAAAATAACCAACCGGCCTCAATTAGGACCCGGACAAGTTTGGTTACTTTCCAACAATCTCTCCCTAATCCAAATTGTCGACTTGTATCAGTACAGTCAGTATGACCACACAGGAAACATGCAGTGCACATCCTTTTGCTCTGCAATGTTGTGCCACCGCCATTAATCGGCCTCCCGCACTCGGTTCGCACATATGTGCCACCGCTATTGTGGTCCTCACACTCGGTTCGCACTATACTCTTCTTGTACTTGCTTCCAGAAGCTTCTCCTTTTATTGCCAGCACACCTCCTCAATTAACGGTAGCTCTCCCTACCACCGTCCGTCTTCGGCAAAGCACCGAACTCATGCTGGCCGCAACCAGGACGCTCCACAAGGACATGGACACAACTCACGAAACATCGTGCACACTTCACACACTCGACTCTACGACACACAAAAATACTACTATTTTTTTCTTTTCTTCTTTTTCACCTTTTTTTTTTCTTTTTTCTTCATAACTTCCTACTTAGAGCATTGCCGGCTCATCATCTAGAACTTGATAGCAATCCGCCACGTCCTTCTTCATCCAATCTTTCTTCTTTTCAGGACACTCATAAGCATGATGTCCAAGTTCATGACAATTGAAGCACTCGTCCTTGGATCTATCGCGGCGGTTGTTGCCACGACGCTCTCTTGCTATCCACTCCGATCTTGTCAAGAGAAGTTGTTCATCATCCTTTTCATCGACAGAGCCTCGCAGACGTTCCTCATGAGCCTTCAACCTTCCAGTAACCTCCTCCATATTCATCGTCTTGAGATCGCCAAATTGCTCTATTGCGGATGCAATCTCGAGAAACTTCGACGGGACAGCCCGGAGAAATTTCCTGACCGCGTTTGACTCCTCAAAGTTTTCTCCGAGCAAACGTATTTCATTGGTGCTGGTTGTCATCCGCAAAGCAAATTCATCAACAGATTCAGTGCCCTTCATCTGCAGCCTATCGAACTCGGACATGAGGGTTTGCACCCTCACCTCCTTGATGCGATCGTCTCCTAGAGGATTGGTGTTGATTGTCTCCCAAGCTTCTCTGGACGTATCCTTCTCAGCGATCAACGGAATCAAATCTTCTGGATACCTTGGTAGATGGTTGTCAATGCTTTCTGATCCATCGTCTCGTTGATAGCCTTGACACCCTCCGGCTCCACCGCGTCCCAGATTTTTGCACTCCGCATCAACGCCTTCATCTTGATCGCCCAGATCGGGTAGTTGCTCTTCGTCAACATCGGCACCTGGCCAAACATGGTTCCTCCACTCGCAGCCATAATGATTCACCCGACGTTGTCGAAGCCAGCTCTGATACCAATTGTTCCTATGCCTCCAACGCCAAGCTGAACGATACTCACGGACAACTCGCCGGAACCAACTTAGCTAGCTGCAATCTTCTCTCCGATTAGCTAGCTCACGCACGTACAAAACTAGACTCCGTAGATCGCTTAGCAACGAGAGGACGGAAAGAGACACGATTTGTTTTCCTCAGCCCGTGGGCTTCATCGGTGTTTTTTGATTTTTATTTATAGCAGCAAAGCTGCTTGACACGTACAAGGAAAACCAAACCGACTCGATAAGACTTGCCTAGCTAGACTAAACCAAGCACGACTCCATCTAGTACTTGTAAGCCTATAGGACTCATTGCTAAAATAAGGCGCACGCTAGGGATCAGCCGTTAATCACATAAAAAACTCCATTATAACATTAACCGGAGAGACATGCATGGCACTTAGCTAAGCTAAGCAAGCTGCCTAGCAGCTGGACGGTTAGATTGTGCATGCGAGTTGGCCGGCTGCGGAGCCACGTGCATGCAGCCCGTGTGCATGTTAACTTGTTCTGCCTGCAGGTACACATGCGAGGCGGACAGGCTGGTGCGGGCCATGTGCATGGGAGCGGGAGCGGGACCAGGACCGGTCGCGGTCCAGCGGAGCAAAGCGCGTGGGCGTAATCAGCCGGTTATAGGATAGACTTTTCCTAAAAATAACCAACCGGCCTCAATTTACATCTCATGCAAGATACAAGCTGCATTTCTCTCCTCACCCTCCTCCTCACCAAAATTATGGTTTGTCAGTTGTCATGGAGTTAGATACAAGTAACATGGACCACCGTGGATGCTCTAATACTAATTAATTTCTATACCAGGGTAGTTTCTTAGCACTAGCTAGTTACTATTTATGAAGCCCTTAAACATCGGTAATTTGCAAAGTATGTTCCCCGCAGCATTGGCAAGTTGGTTGAATGATGTAAGTTTGTTCAGTCAAACTTCCTGACGTTTTCTTGATTTTTTTTCTTCATGGCCATGTTTATTTTGCAGTTCCTTGGATCTTTAAAAGATAATTTGAATGCTGAGGTTGCCTTGGGTACTGTGACAAATGTCAGGGAGGCATGTGCCTGGCTTGGTTATACATACTTATTTATCAGGATGAAGACTAATCCTCTGGTGTATGGGATAACTTGGGAAGAGGTAACCTTCTCTTCCATTATTCACACCTTAGATGTAAGTCAATATAACATGCTCTTTTCAGCGAAGGACATATGCTTATCGTATGTGGTTTTTGATATTCACCGAGTAAAACAACTGAAAAGCAGTCCTTGTACATAAATGCTTTTAGCATATGTTGCACTGTTTTAGCTCTTTTTTACGCACTAGTGCTTCTATAGGTATGTCATGTTTTCTGTATTCTCATGAATGATCATATTGTTTCATGTCAGAGAGAAGATAATGTTGTAGTTTTTCAGTTGCTTTACTGCACATGCGATACTAAATACTCCTTTGATTTGTGACAACATATTAACTTGTCTAATCATTAAGGTAATTGGAGATCCTTCCATGGGTGCCAAGCAACGAGCATTTATTATTGAAGCTGCACGTGCGCTAGACAAGGCTAAGATGATGCGCTATGACGAAAAGAGTGGCAACTTCTACTGCACAGAGCTTGGCAGAATTGCAAGCCACTTTTACGTTCAGTACTCCAGTGTTGAGACATACAACGAGATGCTTCGTCGTCACATGAGTGAAAGTGAGGTAGGCAGTTGGTTTGTCTCTTTTTTATGTTTTTCTTTCTTGCAGCTTGTGATTCCTGAGAAGTTTTACTCATCTTTCTGGATACTATCTCAGGTGATTAATATGGTGGCCCATTCCTCCGATTTTGAAAATATTGTAGTAAGAGAAGAAGAACAGGACGAACTGGAAATACTTGCCAGGAAAGCATGCCCATTGGAAATTAAGGGTGGGCCGACTGACAAGCATGGGAAAATTTCAATTCTTATACAGGTTACCGTTGAAGAAATGCTACTCCTTTTCATTTAGTTTGAGTGCAATAACATTGCCAAGTTGAGGAATTTGATCTATTTTCAGGTTTATATTTCCCGTGCCTCAGTTGACAGCTCCTCCTTACACTCTGATGCCCAATACATTAGTCAAAGTTTGGCTCGCATTATGAGGGCGTTATTTGAGATTTGTCTGCGTAGGGGGTGGTCTGAGATGACATCCTTATTATTGGAGTATTGCAAGGCCGTGGATCGCAAAATATGGCCACACCTCCATCCACTTCGGCAGTTCGATAGGGACCTTTCTCCCGAGGTTGCTATTCGTCATGATTTATTGTTACCTTATTGTGTTTCCCTAGTTTTTGAAATATAATTTATACTCTCTGAACTAGATATTGTGGAAACTCGAGGAGAGAAATGTGGACCTGGATCGTCTTTATGAGATGGAGGAAAATGACATTGGAGCTCTGATTCGTTTTTCTCATCAGGGAAGGGTATGTGTAGACTTAACAAGTCATGCATATATGGTCAATCCCAATAGTTTGATCTAGTGACTATGCCTGATGATGTTAACATCCTTTTTTTTCCTTTCTTAAGTTGGTTAAGCAGTACGTTGGATAGTTCCCATATGTCAACTTATCTGCTTCTGTTAGTCCGATCACTAGGACTGTTCTTAAAGTAAGATCAGTGCCAACTCAAGTCTGTTTTCCCCTCAAATTAGTTCATTATTATTTATGACTAATCTCTTGTGCTCTTACTACGACAATTTCTGCAGAACTAGCAATGCTTCATCTTTTTAACACTCAACCGGACATGAAGGTTTGTCTATTGAACTCCTGTGTAAAGCTAAGATTGTTTGTGACATTGATTTGTTTTGACACCTTTTCAGGTAGTTTACATTGCACCTCTAAAGGCTATAGTGCGTGAACGAATGAATGATTGGAGAAAACGGCTTGTAACTCAGCTTGGGAAGAAAATGGTATGTAGCATTCCTTTATTTTTTTTAAACTACTTCAATGTGCATAATTTAATTGAAGTTATGCTGTTGCAGGTTGAGATGACTGGTGACTTCACACCAGATATGACGGCCCTATTATCAGCTGATATCATAATTTCTACCCCTGAAAGTGGGATGGGATTAGTCGCAGTTGGCACAGTAGAAGCTATGTTATGAAGGTATAAATTGTTTCTAGCTATTTTCTATTTTGCTTTATTTCTGTAGATTAGATATAATATATAATTTATTTTAAGTTAGTAATAACCTGTTAAGCTTGCTGATAGGTTGGACTCATGATATTAGACGAGATACATCTTCTTGGAGCTGACCGTGGGCCTATTCTTGAGGTATCACTTCTGGACGCACAACTGATAAATGCTTCTACTGAAATTACACTATAGACAGCCTATGAACTCGACACATGTTGATGTTAACATATCTTGTTGCCTTTAAAGTAACTTCATTTACTTGTACTATATCTCTACATTGTACAACTTTGTTGAATTGATTGACCTCAATACCATACGATCTATCGTGTTTATTCTTCTTTGGAGATGTTCTTTTCACAATTGTTTACGAAGGTGAATCTTCTGACTTCAGGTCATCGTATCAAGAATGCGATACATATCATCACAAACGGAACGTTCAATTCGGTTTGTGGGTTTATCAACAGCATTAGCCAATGCTCGGTATGTTTCGAAGGGAATCTTTGGCTTGCAATTCCCTCTATCCACTTAGAATTTCCTTATCTACTCAATAGTTTATAGAGCTGTCCATATGCTTTATGGAGTTTTCACTTGCAGCAGCGACAGTGTCAGGTCGTCTCGTCGTACATGCACCAGTGGTAAATTGTACCTGGCGGGCAGCTAGTTTTTTCTCGAACAATGGCCAGTCGCTAGTTACCCCTGGTTGTTAGAATCCTTATCGATGGATTAGCTTGAAGTGTAGTTTTATTAAAGAAAATCCATGACATGAATGTTAGTACTCCCAGTGTATTTGAAAACATGGACACAGATTTTGTGCTCCTAGCAACTCAAAAGTGGTATTGAGATTTTTAAAACAACTTAGAAGTGGTGTTTGAGGTTTTAAAAGCATATTCTCATTTGTTTGTGGATGTATATTGTGCAAAAACCAAGTGTAGTAGCCAAAATAATAGTACAAAGCATGTCCATTTGGAAGATGTGCAGAAAAGACAAGTGGTGAATGACTAATATAGGTAGAGCACACAAAATACATATTTTTTGCACAGATTTTTTTCCGGTGCACATATTTTTATGCTATGTACATCTATGTTCTTTTTCCACCTTGGAGCATGCTATGAACTACATGTAACCCAGTCTCAATGCAGAATTGGAATTATCATGTAACTCTATTTTGTTTTAGTAATGTGTGTATTTACATGAGGACTAGAGCACTTTTCATCTACTGGCTGACTGTTTGTATCTATCACAATACTTCAGTGACTTGGCTGATTGGTTGGGCGTCAGAGATGATGGTCTATTTAATTTCAAGCCTAGTGTGAGGCCCGTACCTCTTGAAGTACATATTCAGGTAAATGGGATGGGATCTCAGTTGTTGCCTTAAATTCCGTGTATGGTTCATTACACAACTAATCCTCATATTCTCCAGTAGAGGCACTTCCCTCATGACGTTGCATAGCTTTAGCCAAGAAGATGCACAAGACCATTCCTTTTTTGAAATATATTTCTAATCAACGGACTTATTTATCAGTTCTTGTGCTTCTTGGATGGATTTCCTTTCCCCCCCCCCCCCCCCCCTCAAAGAAGTCGTTAGTTTTCTGTTACTTCAGAGAAAGAGTGAAAATATTTCTAGTTCCCTACATTGCGGATAGTCAAGGGGATCCCTTATCGCCGATACTATTTAATATAGTGCGGATATGCTTACGATCATGATTAATAGAGCAAAACTGGATGGTCAAATCGAGGGGGTCATACCACATTTAGTGGATAGCGGCCTCTCTATTCTCCAGTATGCCGACGATACAATTCTCTTCATGGAACATGATCTTGAGAAAGCTTTGAATATGAAACTGATTTTATCAGCATTCGAGCAATTATCGGGACTAAAAATTAATTTCCATAAGAGTGAATTGTTTTGTTTCGGTGCGGCACTGGAACATGCGTCTGAGTATGCTGACATATTTGGCTGTGAGCAAGGTCAGTTTCCTATTAGGTATTTGGGTATCCCAATTCACTATAGGCGACTGACAAATGCCGAATGGAAGCATGTCGAGGAGCGGTTTCAAGCACGTTGGCTAGTTGGAAAGGAAAGTTGCTATCCCTGGGTGGAAGACTAGTACTCATTAATTCAGTGCTTAGTAATATGGTACTGTATATGATATCTTTCTTCCAGCATCCTAAAGGAGTTCTGAAAAAGTTGGATTATTTCAGATCAAGATTCTTTTGGCAGGGGGACAAGCGAGAAAAGAAATATCGTTTAGCTAGATGGGATGTTGTTTGTCAACCAAAAGAGCAAGGTGGACTGGGTGTCCATGATCTGCAGGTCAAGAATACGGCCCTTCTTGGGAAATGGCTATTTAAGCTTCTCTCAGAAGAGGAGGTATGGCAAACTCTCCTAAAGCGAAAATATGTTGGCACAAAAGCATTGTCACAAGTTGTTTGGAAACCAGGTGACTCACACTTTTGGGCTGGCCTCATGGCGTCGAAGAATGATTTCTTTCGCTATGGGAAATTCGCTATTAGGGATGGATCACAGATACGGTTCTGGGAGGATAAGTGGTTGGGAAGCGCACCTCTCATGGAGCAGTATCCGGCTCTGTACAATATTGTCCGTCGTAAGTGCGATACGCTTGCCACGGTTATGCAGTCTTCACCTCCGACTATGACGTTCAGGCGTGGTTTGGTTGGTCCTAGATTAGAAGCATGGAATTCCCTTATGGGGCGTTTGGCCATGGTTCATTTATCACAAGGATCGGACATTTTTCGTTGGTCTTTGCATGAGAATGCACTGGTGGAAAACGGGGCTTTTGTCCCGGTTCCCCAGCCCCTTTAGTCCCGGTTGCCGCAATCGGGACTAAAGCCCCAACCTTTAGTCCCGGTTCTGTTACGAACCGGGACCAAAGGGTCCCGACGTGGCAGCGCGCAGTGCCGCGCCTGTCAGAAACCTTTAGTCCCGGTTCTAGCCACGAACCGGGACTAAAGGTTTATTCTATTTTTTTTGTTTTGCTGTTTTTCTTTATATTGTTTGTTTGTTTTACTGTTTTTCGTTTATTTTTTCATTTATTGTTTTTCTTTTTAGGATCCAATTCGACGATACTATGTATATACAAAACAACTAAAGAAGGAATTACACAAACATCGCCATAAGTTGTCGAATCTTTACATATAGTATCATATAAGTTGTCCAACCCTATTAACATACATAAAACCCTAGTTGCCCGGTGAATAAAATTCTCCATTTTTATTTATGACTTGATCTAAGAAGAATGCCGCCAGCTCCTCTTGAATTGCTCGCAAACGGTCTTGTGGTAGGAGCATGTCCCGCATCTCTTCGATCTATATAATTTATGGAAGGGGTCAATTAATATATATATATATGAGAGAATCTCAACACAATTGATTGTAATAAAATAGTATTGTGAATATTGTTTACTTACTTCAAGATGTTCTAAGAGTCTGCTCCTCTGATAATACCTCTGGCGAATGAACTCGCAGACATACAATCCACATAAGTGATTTTCGGATCCCTGTCTCGGGCACTTTATAAGAACAAAGTTCAATCAAAATAATAATCAAGCATGATAATATTATTAAACTTCAATCAAATAGATGCCCGAGTCTAGCTAGAACTACTTACCGCCATGTCTTTAAATTCAAGGTCATCTGTCCATTCACCCGGAGCCCTGTTGGTGAACCGTTTCCAAGCCCTGGAAGTCAATGAAAAAGAATAAATGACTTATTAATTACTACATACCAGGAAATGAACGAAAGTTGCCGATATAGTGTCATAATGATTGAAATTACCTCTGGATCATTCCCTTCATGTCCTCCCAGTTCCCTGGTTGATCACGTAGCGGGTCCATGACTTGTACTATTTCTTTGTCAGGAATAATGATAAATAACAGATAGTGGAACCTGCGCACGAATTACTCGTCAATTACACTTAATTAACATGGAGTATAGAAGGTGTATAGACACTAACACTCACCCGAAGTTGTAAAGAATAGTATTTGTGTTTTAGTTTCTTGCTTCCTTAACGCAAGTACCAAGAGGTCCTCCGTTTCCTTTTCTTTATGTATAAGATTGTACTGATGAATGACATGTGGGTCAACGAACCCAATGTCATAGATTCCAGATAATCTGCATTCTCGAATCTTCAATCTGCATAATAGAGTGAGGATAATTACAAATATGTTTAACGAGCTGAGTTAGAGACTTAGTTACAGAAAAAAAATACTTACAGACAATAGGCACTGACGATAGATTTGTCGATGGCATCTTGTTGGAATAACTGAAACAGTTCTTCAAATTCAACCTGGACCTGGGCAGTTCCACGACCGTAATGCTCTTCTTTAACCTCCAGGTTGATCCAGTTTTTCCCTTCCTTTGCTGCTTCCATGTACCACGCATTCAATCTTCGCATTTTTGTTGGAAGGTTCGGGACCTTCTCTGGTTTGACAAAAGGCTCCCCGTGCTTGTATTTGTACTTGTCTGTGATCACCTCAGCAATGGGATACTCTATTAGCGAGCCCAAGTATTCAGCCATGGTCACACCAAGCTCAGCGGCGGCTTTTTTGATTTGTTTGTTAGTTAATTGTTTAGGCCGAGGGACATCGAAACACACCCTCAGCGGGGCGCACGATTGCTTCTCCTGTTGTCCGAGCCGAGGAACTCCTTGACCGTATGGACGCGCCTTCGGCTTCGGAATATTGCGTGCCCTCAGAACATCGGGCGGCACCTGAGCATCATGTGCCTTTATAATTGTTCGGTCGTAGTCCGGTAAATCTGCTCAGCCGTTGGTCGCGTCAGGTTTCTCAGTGTTCTCTCAACTAAGACCGGATCTAGTGGGACCTTTTGTGGCCGCTTCGGTGCTAACTGGCGTCTGACATCCTCTTTAACCCACACTTCTAGCTCTGCTTTGGTCATTTCGTAAGGTAATTTCTCGATAGGCTTGGCGGGTTTCGCTTTCTTCTGATGACTTGTACCACTAGAACCCGAGGCAGAGGCGGCGCAGGCGGTGCTCTTCCGCTTTTGAACACGACTATGAGCCTGTGACGGCTGAGGCTGCAGAGGAGATACCTGACACGGCGGAGACGGCTGAGGCGGTGGAGACGGCTGACGCGGCGGAGGAGATGGCTGACGCTGCGGAGGAGATGGCTATCGCGGCGGAGATGGCTGGGGTGGCGGAGACGGCTGAGGTGGCGGAGACGGCTGACGCGGCAGAGACGGCTGAGGTGGCGGAGACGGTGACCTTGGCTTCCAATTTGGAAGCACAATGTGTTCCTTCCGCCATAGAACAGTAGTTTTTCTACCATCCCTCAGTGCAGTCTCGTCTTCACCCGTAGGGTAGTCAAGCTGCAGATCCTCGTATCCTTTCATGACTTCATCCACTACGACAACAGAATATCCATCTGGAATCGGCCGTGAATGGTAAGTACCATTAGTTACAGCAGCTAAGACTACGCCGACCGCCACCTTCACGGTTATGTTCATCAATGGAGCATGTAGCTCACAATTTTCCCTCTCCGTGATATCATCCACTGGGTAGCGACGAGCCGAGATATCTGGCCGAAAGAGCTCCGTGGAAGCCACGCTGCTTTTCCGCTGAGATGGTGGGCCGCTATCTTGCTGAGAAGGATCTTCGTGCCGGTGAGCTTCCTGGGTGGTAAGTGAATCAAGGATCTGCTGCTGCCTAGTTAATCTATCTTCAATCTGCTTCAGCCGATCTGCCTCCTCTGCCTTCTTCCTCCCTCGGCTTCTATAACTGTCAGCGTCATCTGGAAATCCATACTTCCATGGTACGGAGCCTTCTGTGCCTCGTGTCCGACCTTTGTGTTCTGGATTCCCGAGGGCCCGTGACAGCTCGTCCTTCTCTCTGTTTGGAACGAACTCCCCGGCTTCTACCTCCTTCATTATCTTCTGAAGTTCAGCGAGAGGGGTTGCAAGTTGTGCTTTTGTAAAGATGCACTTCCCTGTTTCTGGGTGCAACGTTCCCCATGCCCGAAGAACCAAAGTTTTGCCCGATCAGCCCACAGCTGCGTCTCAGGAATTATCCCTTGTTCAAGCAGGGCGTTCTCAAGTCTCTCCACCTTAGGCTTGATAGCCCTGTAGCCACCTGACCCCATGCTATGGTGATATTCCTTCTTGGAAGCATTTTTCTTATTATTTGCTGACCTTTTCTTAGCCTCGTCAGATAATTTGTACTTGACAAATTCCTCCCACTGATCCCTTAGCTTTTCATACGCTCCAGTGAACTCCGGAGTCTTTTTTTGAAGGACAAAGTCCTTGTGCAATCTTTTCTTCCAGTTTGCAAATTGTTCGGCCATCTTCTTCAGTGCCCACTCCTTGACCTTTTTCTCTATGGGATCCACGTAATTTCAAGATGCGATGGGTCCGGTCCGGCCCATTGACCCGCCGGACCGGACCTGGATTTTGTTACCACTAGGGTAACGGGTCTACCCACGAAAATTTAGGTCCAACGTGGTTTTATCCCATCGAACCTAGGTTCGACCCGCACCTCACGGCAGACGGGCAGAGGGACTGGAGGACGCGGCCGCCACTGCGCCGCCGTAGGACCAGGCATCTCGTCGGCACCGGATCCTCCATCCTCGACGGCCGCCGCCGCCCCCTGACGGATCCTCTATCCTCCTTTCCCGTCCGTCTTCAAGTCATCCCCGCCGCCGAAGCTGGTCAACCCACCGGCCGCCGGAACGCCGCGACGCTGCGGGAGTTCTCCGGTAAAGACTCTCCCCCGTGCCGTCCCCTTCAACAATTTATCTTGGCCACGCGCTCTCCTCCACACGGCCGCTCCCCATCCGCTCGGCCGGACAACCGCGCAGGCCTCGCCTCCGGTGAGGTGTGTACAGTGGTTGTGGATGTGGAGCGCTGTGCGGTGGATTGGCGATTCGGTTCTCTTCTTTGTCCGAAGAGAGACTTGGCAACTACATTGGCATTTTTGTACAGGTTCTTCATTGCACAAGCTTGAGCTGGAGCGCCGTTGCAAGCACCAGTGAAAGAGAATCAGTTTTGCTTTGACCGCTACTTAAATATACTCCACGGTGCAACAACTCATGGTGCTTGAATCCTGATTGCGATATTTATTTTTCCGTATTTGTAATTTGTCCATGCCTGGAACATCATGATTTTTGGACTTGTTTCCTGTATGTTTTCCTGTAATTTGAAAGAAAGAAACTAAGGTACAGAGAATAGGATAGTAGTAGTGCTGTTGTTGTACCGCTGCTGTTGTAGACAGGATGTTTTTCTCGTTTTCCTGTGTAATTTGAAAGAAAGAACTGAGGTACAGAGAAGGAGTACAGTTAATAGGGCCGAACCTAGGATTACCCATGAACCTGTAAGGGTAGGTGCGGTGCGAACCTACACCTGCTATTTATTTATTAGGATCGGTGGTCCAGTATCAGGTCCAAACCGGACCGGACCTATCACATCTATAACGTAATTTGGATCCTCCTCCTCTAACGGATGAGCGTCGTCGTCTTGACGAGGAAGCGTGAAATTAGCCATTAGCGTCGTCCAAAGATTTTCTTTCACTCTATCGTCAACAAAAGTGAGAGACGAGCGTTCTTTCGCCTTCGGCGCATTCCATTCTTGAGTGGTGATCGGGACGTTGTCCCTAACAACAACTCCGCACTGACTTACAAACTTGACAAAATGTGTCAGCGGTCTGCCATCTGGAGCTACTGCTTCGATCTTGTATCTCTCTTCTTTATCACACCTTTTGGATGGGCCTCGTTTGGGGATAGAAGAAGATTTGCTCGATCCGGAGGGCTAAAAGAAGAAAGATCATTAATGCATATATATATATATATATATATATGAATCAAATAGTGGATTTAGTCAATATAGGGTTAGTTAATATACCGCGCCGGAGTTTGTAGTAATAATTGTCCGGTCACCATCATCACCGGATGCCTCAGCTTCTATCTGCGCTCCCTCGCCGGAGTCGTTCAGAAAGCTCGAGGTGAACTCCAACTCATCTTCACCGCGGATAATATCTTGCAATATGTTCTCCTGATTTTCGTCTCTGTTGTGATCCATAGTTTCTGCAAGGACAATTGACCGGGTGGTTAATGAAAATTAACCCATTCTTATTCTTATTCTTATTCTTTTAATTCTATTCTTATTCTTATTCTACACTAATTATTAAAATAGCTAACATAATTGCTAACACTAATTATTAGTGTTAACACAATTGCTAACATTTCAAAATAGCTAACATTTTAATTATTCAAAATAGCTAACATTATTTAAAATAGCTAACAATTGCTAACACTAATTAATACAAATTGCTAACACAATTGCTAACACTAATTATTAAAATAGCTAACAATTGCTAAATGATGAACACATGACGTCATGGTGATGTCACCGATGAACTTGGGCACGGCTTGATCACGAAATCGTGCAATCGGCTTGAAATTGGGCACGGGCATGGGCTCTAGGAGCTAGAGGAGGCCGAGAAGAGTACGGGGTGGCGGTGGAATGGACCATATGGTCACCGGAGCTACTTCGGCGACCATGGCTAGCGGCGGCCGTAGGCGGAGCATGATGGGTACGGCGACCGGAGGCGAGAGGGAGAGGGAAAGGGTACGGGGAGGATCCTCTGCTCACCAGGAGGTCGGTACTGAGGACGGCCGGAGGAGGCGAGGGCGACGCCGCGGTGGATCAGCCGGCGGAGATGGGGAGGAGCTCGGGGCGCGTCCGAGGAAAAGCGGGCCGGCCGAGTGAGCGGCGGCCGGCGAGCGGGGAGGAGGAAGGCGGCCGACGGAGAGCGATGAGGAGGAGGGCGGCCGCCGGAAAATTGGGCAGCCTGCCGGCGTCCGTGCGGTTGGCCGTCCAAGTCCTTAGGCGATTTCGCGAATGAGAGAATGAGAGAAGGATTGGGGGAGAAGAGAGGTTAAAGGCAGGCCTTTCGTCCCGGTTCGTGGCTGGAACCGGGACTAAAGACCCTTCCGTCCCGGTTCCAGCCACCAACCGGGACGAAAGGGTGACCTTCAGTCCCGGTTGGTAGATGGAACCGGGACGGAAGGGTATTTTTTCGGACACCGAAAAGTTGCGCGCCAAAAGACCCTTTAGTCCCGGTTCCAGCCACCAACCGGGACTAAAGGTTCTTTCAGGAATTAAAATTTGGGCGCCAACAAAAGTTTGTTCTGTTTTTTGTTTTAAACTTATAAAATTATAAATACAATATCTTTCGATCTGTTTATCAGAAAAAAACAATAATTTTTGTTTTAAACTTATAAAATTATAAATACAATATCTTTCAAAATGGAATTAAATATTTCTAGAAACTATAATTAAGTCTAGAAAGTTGTCCCGTTTCCAGCAGAATCGACAGAAATTTGTGATTTTTAAAAGAGGTGGATGGAAATCTTTTCTTAGAAAACAAATTGATTATTTGTGCATATAACATGTTCTAGCATATTAAAAAAATGAATCACCCAAGTTTTGCAACATATTTCTGGTAGGTCCTTCACAAAAAAAAAAAACCATTTCTGACACTCGGAAAATGGAAAGTGGTTTTTTTATTCAATAAAAAAAACTTCCTTCGTCAACATTGTCCGTGCTTCCAAGATGCATGTTTTTGTGGAATATGGACCCATTCAAACAAACTATGCCATGTATTTGGCCATAACACCCGTTATTTCGACACAAACCCTAGAATGTTAGGAGGAGATAGCTCTTTGTTGTGAACAAGTTTTCAACAGAACTGTCGTACTGCCTAGGACATATTCCAAGTTCTTGAGCCGTGGGGTGCTGAGCCGTCGGCGCTGCACATCCAAAGAGAAGGAACCCTCACAGGGTCATAGCTCACGTGAGAAGGAACCCTCTGAAGAAACGACCACCTACTGTCATACTGCCTATCCAATAGATACATGTAGCGACGGACGTGCTCATCCTCCTCCCTGATACGGCGACGTACCACCTCCTCGGAGGCCGGCTCCCTCTGCACCAAGCGTGGCCCACTCGACTGCCACCACAGAAGATCCGGGTCGACGACGTCACCCGGATTCCTCACCAAGCTGCGCGTCCCGGAAGGTAGCACCTCCCAGTGCCAGCCCGGTGGAGCCCAGTCCCGCACATCGCCCCTCTGGTCCAACATGGACATCGTCGCCGAGAACACCTAAGTCAAAAACGCCTAAGTCAAAATTTTGTTACAATGGAAGAGTGATGAGGTTGCAGATATGAGTTTAGATGTGATATGGAAATGGAGGCCAAGCCTACATATATAGAGTGATCAGGGCCTTTAGTACCGGTTCGTGTTACCAACCGGGACTAAAGAAGCACACGGATCGTGTGTTTCTTTCAAGCGCTTGTGAGCCGTTGGATCAGGGGTGTGTTTCTTTAGAGCGCTTGTGAGCCATTGGATCAGAAGCACACGGATCGTGTGTTTCCTTCGAGCGCTTGTGAGCTGTTGGATCAGGGCCTTTAGTACCGGTTCGACTTACCAACCGGGACTAAAGAAGCACACGGATCGTGTGTTTCTTTCAAGCGATTGTGAGCCGTTGGATCAGGGGTGTGTTTCTTTAGAGCGCTTGTACACCTTCTAATCGCCTATAAATAGCGACGTCCCTGCAGCGAAATGGCACACAACGAGCGTCTACCTTTGCCACCGAACCCAATGGTTGGATTTAGCCTACCCGCTGGCATGTTCCCTAACACAAGCCCTCGGGTAGGTTGAATCCAACCATTGGATTAGGGTGACTGCAAGGCTCTTTGATGATCTACAACATTCCCAACACTTTTTGGGATGGTCGTTAGATCATCAAAGAAGTCTTGCGGCTGCTTGGATCGAAGGTCGATTTGCTGCTCACTTCAGTTCATCGACCGAATACAAATCATTCGGATTCCCGTCATACAGCCCAACGGTGCATTTGATATGCAGGCACTCACGAGCCACCGTTGGGCTGTATGACGGGGAAACCGTGTGCATTTGATAAAAGGTTTAATACATTGTCCGTGCTTCCAAGATGCATGTTTGTGTGGAATATGGACCCATTCAAACAAACTATGCCAAGTTTATTATTACACATCACCACACGAAAGGGTGACCTTTAGTCCCGGTTGGTAGATGGAACCGGGACTAAAGGGTATTTTTTCGGACACCGAAAAGGTGCGCGCCAAAAGACCCTTTAGTCCCGTTTCCAGCCACCAACCGGGACTAAAGGTTCTTTCAGGAATTAAAATTTGGGCGCCAACAAAAATAAGATACACTCATACATAAATATTATCAAAGTGTTCATAAAAATACATCATGTTTGAGAACACTCATACATAAATATTATTACACGAAGACGAAGGCGGGAAGCGGTGGAAGATCATCAGAGAAGTCTTGCCGCTTTCTTATGGTCGCACCGGCCGTAACCATGGAGCATCTTCATCATTCAACACGATGGTTGGGTTAGTTTTGACCGTGAAGGGGGGAATTTCATCAAACTTATCGTAATCTTATGACATGTCTGTCTTGTCCTCCACTCCCACGATGTTTCTTTTCCCTGAAAGAACTATGTGACGCTTTGGCTCGTCGGATGATTTATTCGTTTCCTTATTTTTCATCTTTCTCGGTTTGGTAGACATGTCCTTCACATAGAACACCTGAGCAACATCATTGGCTAGGACGAATGGTTCGTCTCCGTAACCAAGATTGTTGAGATCCACTGTTGTCATTCCGTACAGCTTGTCTACCTGAACCCCCACTCCATTCAGCTTGACCCATTTGCACCGGAACAAAGGGACCTTAAAAGAAGGTCCATAGTCAAGTTCCCATATCTGCTCTATGTAACCATAATATGTGTCCTTTTGTCCATTGTTGTTTATTGCATCAAACCGGACACCACTGTTTTGGTTGCTGCTCTTTTTATCTTGGGCGATCGTATAAAATGTATTCCCATTTATCTCGTACCCTTGGAAAGTCAACACAGTCGAAGATGGTGACCTGGCCAACAAGTAAAGCTGATCTCCAACAGTGTTGTCATTAATGAGATGTGTTCGCAACCAACCGCCGAAAGTATCAATGTGTTCATGTGTAATCCAGGTGTCGGACTGTCCCGGGTGTTGAGACCGTAATATGTTCTTGTGTTTCTCGATTTACGGGGCCACCAAGGTAGAACTCTGTAGAACTGTGTAGTGTGCCTGAGTTAAAGAATGCCCGTCCCTGCATATGTCTGCTTTCTTTCCTAGCGTGCCTTTTCCACTCAGTCTCCCCTCATGTCTTGATTGTGGAACACCAATCGACTTAAGGTCAGGAATAAAGTCAACGCAGAACTCAATGACCTCCTCTGTTCCATAGCCCTTGGAGATGCTTCCTTCTGGCCTAGCACGGTTATGGACATATTTCTTTAAAACTCCCATGAACCTCTCAAAGGGGAACATATTGTGTAGAAAAACAGGACCGAGAATGGCAATCTCTTCGACTAGGTGAACCAGCAGATGCCTCATAATATTGAAGAATGATGGTGGGAACACCAACTCGAAACTAACAACACATTGGACCACATCGTTCTGTAACTGTGTCAGATTTTCTGGATTGATTACCTTCTGAGATATTGCATTGAGGAATGCACATAGCTTCACAATGGGTACTCGAACATTTTCCGGTAGAAGGCCCCTTAGTGCAATCGGAAGCAACTGCGTCATAATCACATGGCAGTCATGAGACTTTAGGTTTTGAAATTTTTTCTCAGCCATATTTATTATTCCCTTTATATTCGACGAGAAGCCAGACGGGACCTTGATACTGTTCAGGCATTCAAAAAAGATTTCCTTCTCTGCTTTGGTAAGGGCGTAGCTGCTCCGGTGTATCTTGTTCTGTGGATGCATGTTGTTTGGGTCTTTCATACGTTGTTGGTCCTCCCGTGCTTCCGGTGTATCTTTTGTCTTCCCATACATGCCCAGGAAGCCTAGCAGGTTCACGCAAAGATTCTTCGTCACGTGCATCACGTCGATTGAAGAGCGGACCTCTAGGACTTTCCAATAGGGTAGCTCCCAAAAAATAGATTTCTTCTTCCACATGGCCGCATGTCCGGTACCGTCATTCGGAACAGATTGACTGCCAGGACCTTTTCCAAAGATCACTTCTAGATCCTTGACCATATCAAATATATCATCACCAGTACGGTGGTCAGGCTTCCTCCGAGGCTCGGGCAGACCTTGGAAATGCTTGCCTTTTTTTTTACGGGATGCTTGGTCGGAAGAAATCGACGATGCCCCAGGTACACAACCTTCTTACACTTCTCCAAATATATAATATCTGTCTCCTCTAAACAGTGCGTGCAAGCATTGTATCCCTTGTTTGTCTGTCCTGAAAGGTTACTAAGAGCTGGTCAATCATTGATGGTTACGAACAACAACGCTCGTAGGTCAAATTCCGCCTGTTTGTGCTCATCCCACACACGTACACCTTCTTCGCGCCACAACTTTAAAAATTCTTCAACCAAAGGCCTAAGGTACACGTCAATGTCATTCCCGGGTTGCTTCGGGCCTTGGATGAGCACTGGCATCATAATAAACTTCCTCTTCATGCACAACCAAGGAGGAATGTTATAGATACATAGAGTCACAGGCCACGTGCTATGACTACATCTCTGCTCTCCAAAAGGATTCATGCCATCTGTACTTAGGCCAAATCTTAAGTTCCTTGCGTCATCTGCGAAGTTCGGGAACTCTCTCTCGATTTTTCTCCACTGTGACCCATCAGCGGGGTGTCTCAACATCGCGTCTTTCTTACGATCTTCTTTGTGCCATCGCAACAACCTGGCATGCTCTTTGTTTCGAAACAAACGTTTCAACCGTGGTATTATAGGAGCATACCACATAACCTTGGCAGGAACCCTTTTTCTAGGGCGCTTGCCCTCAACATCACCAGGGTCATCTCGTCTGATCTTGTACCGCAATGCAGTGCATACCGGGCATGCATCCAAATTCTCGTACTCCTCACCACGATAGAGGATGCAGTCATTAGGGCATGCATGTATCTTCTGCACATCTAATCCTAGAGGGCAGACAATCTTCTTTGCTTCGTACGTACTGGCGGGCAATTCGTTATGCTTTGGAAGGTCCTTCTTCATTATTTTCAGCAACTTTTCAAAACCTTTGTCGGTCACACCGTTTTCTGCCTTCCATTGCAACAATTCCAGTGTGCTACTCAGTTTTTTTTAGGCCATCTTCATAGTTTGGGTACAACGGTTTGTTATGATCCTCTAACATGCGCGCGAATTTCGACCTCTCATTTTCTGTTCCACAATCTCTCCGTGCATCAGCAATGGCATGACCAAGATCATCAGTCGGCTCATCTAGATCTTCAGCTTCCCCCGTTGCAGTATCACCGTATTCAGGGTACATAGGAGAGTTGTAACCATCATCTTCTTCTTCATTTTCTTCCATCATAACCCCTGTTTCTCCGTGCTTGGTCAGCAATTATAGCTGGGCATGAAACCATGCCGAAGCAGGTGGGTGTGAAGGATTCTGGAGGAAGAGTAATCCTTCTTATTCTGACAAACAACACATGGACAACACATAAAACCATTCTGTTTGTTTGTCTCGGCCACAGCGATAAAACTACCAAGTCCCGTAATGAACTCGCCAGTTCGTCGGTCACCGTACATCCATTGCCGATTCATCGAGCACCTTATATATTTGGAGTTATATATTGCCGACTCATCTGCATTATATGAGTATATTATATTACACACAACATCATGAATAGAAGGTCATCACATTAAAACCTTCCGCAGAGTACTGACCAAATGTAATACATAGTCCTAATGATGAAAACATACAGTGAAATTAACATACAAACTATCTAATGCATTTAAATGCAACAACAAATGCGATCAAAATCGCAACTAAGGTAACAATTGATCCGACGGCATAATGATACCAAGCCTCATTTTTAATGGCATCTTTTCTAATGTTTCTAATCTTCTTACGCATTGCATCCATCTCGATCTTGTGATCATCGACGATATCGGCAACATACAGCTCCAATTTCATCTTCTCTTCTTCAATTTTTTTGATTTTTTCTTTCAAATCATCGTTTTCTCTTTCAACTAAATTTAACCTCTCGACACGAGGGTCGGTCGGAATTTCAGGTTCATATATGTCCTAGATCAAAATATCTATGTCAAATGTTTGGTCGGCATAATTGTTAAAATAAAGAAATTAAAAACATAGTTATAAAAGATAATATACCACATCCGAATCATAGACCGGACGAGGGCCGACGGGGACGGATATCAAAACCATGACACTATACATATAAAAAACAATTATACAAATAAGAAAAATTATACAGGTAACAATGTAAATCATATAAGTAAGAATAAGAAGCTCACGAAGGTGGTGTCGGCGACGGGGCGCCCGGCGCGGGCGATCGACAACAGTGAGGACAAGGACACGAACGGGACGGCACTAATTAAAAACAACAAATCATACTTTAATTTGAACTCAAATTGCATATAAAAATAAACTAGCAATAAGTCAACTAGCCTAGAATTTGAGCAATTTTAACTTAGGCATTTCATCAAACACCTAGCATGCAACACCAATGAAATGAGGAGCAAAAATAGCGATAGAGATGAATCCGAGCTCCGAGAGGATAAGGTTTCTAACCTATTAGAAGCCTTGGGTGGATGGGGCAAACTTAATGTGGACAAATGGTGGAAAAAAATATGGATCAAATGGAGCTTTGTGAGGAGCTTGAGAAGAAAAATGGTGATGAACTCGAGCTCCTCTGGCAGGAAGAAGGTGATATAGTGAGAAAACACCTTTTGTCCCGGTTCTTATTACAAACCGGGACTAAAGGTAAGCCTTTTGTCCCGGTCTATAACACGAACCGGGACAAAAGGTTCCCGCGTCGGACCCCACCTCGGGGGCTGTCGGGTGCGGACCTTTAGTCCCTGTTCGTGCCACGAACCGGGACAGAAGGGTCCCAAAGAACCGGGATGGATGCCTCCCGGTCCCCGCGCGTCCTCCGAGCCGCACGAACCGGGACAAAAGGATCCTTTAGTCCCGGTTCGTGCCGTGACCGGGACTAAAGCCTCCCGCCGGCCAAAACGGAAGGCTTGTTTTCTACTAGTGATGGTAAATTCTCGGTGGATTCCATGTACAGAGCCATGATTCAAACAAATATACCAATCGATAATAGAAAACTTTGGAAGATGAGGATGCCTTTAAAAGTTAAAATCTTTGCTTTGTTTGCTCGTCGGGGTGTTATCCTCACCAAAGATAACCTTGCTAAACGTAACTGGCATGGAAGTAAGAAATGTGTTTTCTGTCATCACAATGAGACTATAAAACATCTCTTCTTCGAATGCAAGGTTGCGCGTTCTATTTGGTCAACCATCCAAGTTGCTTCAAATTTGTATCCACCACATTCCATTGCGAATATTTTCGGCAATTGGTTACATGGGATAGATAATAAATTTAGAACTATTATTAGGGTGGGAGCGATAGCCATCATTTGGTCGCTCTGGCTTTGTAGGAATGACAAGGTTTTTAATGATAAAAATGTTTCCTTTCTGCAGGTAATATACCGGTGCACAAGTTTGCTCCGTTCTTGGTCCACGTTACAACGCGCGGAGTTTCGAGACCTATTTATGGAGGTGTCTGTGCAACTGGAGACCACGGCGAGGGACATTTTTACCCAACATGGGTGGCAGCGTGATCTACGGATTGGACCACCGTCATAGGCAGCTAGCATGATCATTTGATTTGTAATCTGTCTATGTTTTTGTTCCTTGTTTTTATTGTGTCGGGTTGTCGGCTGTGTGCATGCTGTTATGCAGAGGCCGGGTGTAAACGCTTAAACTTTTAAGTAATAAAGCCCTTTATCTAAAAAAAAATTGCGGATAGTCAGTTATTTATTTGATTGTTAAATGTATATATCACAGCTAGGAGAAGGCTTTGCAGTTTGCATCATAAATTCATATTGCCTTTTTTTTTCCACGAACAGGGATATCCTGGGAAGTTCTACTGCCCGAGAATGAATAGCATGAACAAACCAGCATATGCAGCCATATGCACTCATTCACCTGATAAACCAGTTCTCATTTTTGTGTCATCACGTCGACAGACAAGACTTACAGCCCTCGATCTCATTCAGGTAGAATGTTTGTTTGGTTTTCTGTCACTAAGCAAGTATATTAGATGTAAATGGCCGTTATCTTGTATATTTGCTCACTTGCTGTACTCTATATTGCAGCTTGCGGCATCTGATGAGAAACCAAGGCAGTTCCTGAGCATAGCAGATAACTCTCTAGAAATGATTCTTTCACAAGTCACTGATACTAATTTGAGACATACACTTCAGTTTGGAATAGGTCTGCACCATGCGGGTCTAAATGATAGAGATAGGTCATTTTGGTTGAGGAACTTTTTTCAAACAACAAGATTCAGGTGTGCTCTTCTTTGGTAACTGAATTTTTTACAAACATATTCTTCTTTACTTCCAGTATGGTTACTGCAATCTGTTTTAGCTCGACTTAATCACATACTTGAGCAAGCTGTAAATATAATTTGTTTTTATCAGGTACTGGTATGTACTAGCACCCTGGCATGGGGTGTTAATCTTCCAGCTCACCTGGTCATAATCAAGGTGACTCAATGCTTCCATCCTTGACATCTTTAATGGTCTTTTGCTTGAGGGCTTATTCCATTTTTTTGTAGGGTACTGAATACTATGATGGGAAAACAAAAAGATATGTTGATTATGTTATTACAGATATTCTGCAAATGATGGGTCGTGCAGGCCGGCCACAATATGACCAACATGGAAAAGCTGTTATTCTTGTTCATGAACCAAAAAAGAGCTTTTATAAGAAGGTTGCATGTAACTTTGTCTACCTAACGAACAGTTTGATGCATTTTCATCTTGAGTTTAACACTGGTTATTGTATTTTTTTCAGTTCCTGTATGAACCATTCCCTGTTGAAAGTAATCTGAGGGAGCACTTGCATGATCACATAAATGCAGAGATTGTTTCTAGCACAATTGGTAATAAAGAGGAGGCAATTATTTATCTTACTTGGACGTACCTATATCGCAGGCTGGTATTTATCTTGCTCTCTTTCCTAACTATGTTCTTGTAACTTATACTCAACCAGCAAAAACTTTGGACAGACAGACAGATGTCTCACACGACTTCACATTATTTTTTCATCTTCCTAGAAAAATAATATTTGTTCACTATTCAGGCTGTATCCTTTCACTCTGGTCCAAAGTCCAAACCATAAAAAATATGGATAATTTACAGTTGATGTACACATGTGGCG
This sequence comes from Puccinellia tenuiflora, assembly GCA_012064385.1. Classification (NCBI taxonomy): domain Eukaryota; kingdom Viridiplantae; phylum Streptophyta; class Magnoliopsida; order Poales; family Poaceae; genus Puccinellia; species Puccinellia tenuiflora. The sequence continues at coordinate 67,001 of QRDG01002353.1, forward strand.
ATATATACAGCTGTCTTATTATCGTATCGGTTAAAACCTATCGCCCTTCCCCTTTATAATGCTAAGCTAAAATGAAATGAACATATTTATTCAGGTCCTGTAATATAAGTGTTCCATTACATCGTTATGAAATTCTGATTCAGCTGTATGCAACTTATTGTAATATCTGTTTGGCAGGTTGTTAACCCATCTTACTATGGATTGGAAGATACCGAAACATATACCTTGAATTCTTACCTCTCGAGGTGATAAATAATGACTTAAAGCTTAGACCTACCACTAGCTTTAACATTACATGACATACTGTCTATCCCGTTTTATATAAACAGGTTAGTGGAAACTACATTTGAAGATCTCGAAGACAGTGGATGCATAAAAGTGGATGACCATTCTGTGCAGTCCTTGATCTTGGGGAAAATAGCTTCACAATATTACCTTACCATCTCAATGTTTGGATCAAATATTGGTCCCAATACATCACTGGAAGTAAGTTAATGGATGCCTTATTTGGTTGCAAGTTCTTTATTTCGCTCCGCTTTCGGTGCCAGTTGATTTGAATAGGTAGACGACTAATAACTCGGACTACTTTGTAGGCCTTTGTGCACATATTATCGGCTGCAGCGGAATTTGACGATCTTCCTGTACGTCACAATGAGGTGAATTCCCCATAATCTCTTATATTCCAAAAACCAATCCCCCCCCCCCCCCCCCCCCCCCCCACACACACACACATTTATAGAATGGTTGAACACGGATTTTGTGTCATTGGTTCTACAAAATGAACTAGAATGATAGAGGGACTAGGTGCATATCTACATTTATGTACCAGATAGATAGATTTTCAATGCATGATGCATCACACCCATGTGCACAACGCTTGACTTTGCAATTTGAGGAGAATCCATGAAGCTGACGTAGCCGATACCATAGGGAGGGAGGGAGGTGAAATGTCTAGTCCCATTCACAGCATGTTGCAATAGCCCCAAAATGTCTGGTTGTGTTGAAAAAAAATCTGATGCAAATCTTCCGCAAGAGCTCACCAAAGAAAAGGGACGCTCTCTGCCCCGCGTCGCCTCCGCCCAGGCGACTCGGGCGCCGCCACCAACCGCCGTCCACAGCCACCCCTCTCTGCCCCCCTCCCCCCGCCTCCGCCGGCGGTCAACGCCGGGCAAAGCCCGTGCGGAGACAGCATGGATCTCTCCTCAAGGCGGAGGCGAGGATCTCCCCCATCCTAGAGCAGGCGGATCTCGACCTTCTTCAACGGTTGCAGCCAGGGATCTGGCATGGCGCCGACGCGGGAGGCTGGGATCCCGTGATCTTCGACTGGGACTCCGTGGCTACTGCGGCATCGCTCCTAGATGGGCTTGGGCGGGCCTATGGAGTGACGGCATAGTGGCTGGCGGTGCGGCGGAGGTCTACCACGGCGGCGCGCTGACTGGCGGCGGGGGCTCCTCCTTGCTGCGCGGTTCGGTCGGATCCGGCGGAAGATCGCCCCTGTTCTGCCGTCTTCTTCCTCATTGCTGGCTTTCACTGGTGGGGTCGGAACGACAGATCCAACAGGGTCCGGCGGGTGGCGAGGGGGCTACTAGCTTGGCTTGAATAAAGGTGGTGGTCCTAGGGTTCCAAATCGCGCGAAGACGAAGAGTTGCCTTATGCCTGACCTCCGATCTGGCCAGAGTGACGGGTTCCGGAAGGCTCCGCCAGGCGATCTCTCATGGGCCGTTAAGACCTAAAGATGGCTGGATTGGGTGGGATTCGGTCGTGCTGCGAGGAACCGGCACGAAGCTCTGCTTCTGTTGCCACCATGGGCAAATCCATGGTGAAGTCAGACGCGGGGAAGGCCATGGAGGCTGAGATTGGAGGATTGGCAGTGGTGCTCGGAGCCTTTGCGTTGATGAGGAACTGGCGTCGAGTTTCAGGAATCGCGGCAGCAGTATGTAAGTGGGGGCGATATCACAGGTGAAGTTCAGAGTCTTACCTCTCAGGGTGAAAATCCAAGATCTGGCCTTAATTGGTTGTGTCTGACAATGGCCTTGTTGAAGACATTGTTTTGAGAGCGGGGACTATCTTCAGGGTGAAAACCCAAGGTCTGGCCTTAATTGGTTGTGCCTGGCACTGTTCTTCTTGAAGGCGTTGCTTTTGAAGATTTGGACATCAGGTGGTGTCTTGGTGGTGGTTGTGCGGCTGCTGTAAGGACTGTAACTCTGTAGCGGGACTTTTCTTTTTATTTCTTCTTCTTATTATCTTTCGGCTGTGTGCATCCGTAATAACTTTGGTTATTGCGTTGTTGCAGAGGCTGGGTGTATTTTGTATCTCCGTGATATTAATAAACACTCTTTATCTAAAAAAAGAGCTCACCAAAAAGGCCAGAAAACAGAACACATGGTACAACATAGCACTAGACGTACCCAAATTGTTAGCAATTACAACAGTTAAATGGCAAAACAGAACTTTCACATACTCTCTCTTTCTAAGCTAAATAATAATATTATAATAATGGTGTGGCAAGTTTGTTTCAGGAAAGCCAAAAATTTAGAGTGTGGCAGAGCAAATGTGAAAAAATTTAGAGCCTCACAGCCAATTTGCTACAGTAACATGGGCCAATTTTCTCCTTTTTCTTATAATACTTTTTTGGAGGTGGAAAAAATGTACATCCGGTACATAAAAACATTGTGATCTCAGTATAATACCCTGAACTTGATTTTTGTCACAATGTATCTCTTATCGTACCAATGCTCTTTTCTGGTTTAGGATAACTTGAATCGAGCACTCTGTGAAAAGGTCCCTTATTCAGTTGACCAGCATCACCTTGATGACCCACATGTTAAGGCTAATCTACTTTTCCAGGTAAGGGGAGTTAAACTCATGATTTGAATACTATGCACTTTATTACCGGCATTTCCATTTTGACAATGTACAATGAGGTGCTAAAGATCTTTTCGTATTTGTCTTGCCTTGCAGGCACACTTCTCCAGAGCTGAATTACCAATTAGTGATTATATCACTGACCTGAAGTCAATTCTTGATCAGAGCATACGTATTATACAGGCTATGATTGACGTATGTGCCAACAGTGGATGGCTTTCAAGTGCATTGACTTGTATGCATCTCTTACAAATGATCATAAAGGTAATGTCTGTAGATTCACGGCCTCTTTGGTTGGGCTTATTTTGGCTTTCTGGATTAGGCTTATAAGCCAAAAAAAAAAAAACCTAAATAGGTGCCTTTTATGGATTATAAGCTAAAGTTCAAAAAGCCAAAATATGCGCAAACAAAGAGGCCCTCAGATTGACATTTTTTTGGTAGTTAAGTCCTGTACAGAAGGATCACATCGTACTAGCACCAGAACTCCAAAAAGTATATTTTTTCTCAATTGAACTTCAATTTATCTTTATCAGGGTCTCTGGTTTGAGAGAGATTCGCCACTCCGGATGTTACCATCCATGAATGATAATCTTGTAGATCATCTTAAAGGTAGAGGAGTTTCAACAGTTCCGAGCTTGCTAGATCATTCTCGTGAAGAATTACACAAGCTGCTTCAACCGTTTGCTGCTTCAGAGTTGTATCAGGTACTACTTCGGAGTTTGACCACACAGCCTTTGGGAGAACAATATTTGGAAGAACAATTTATTTTCCGATTGATCTTAGAATAGACTGTTAGCAACTGCATATCTGTATGCCTATCTTTGCCCTGCTTCTTTTCCTTGCAGTCAAGTGGAAATACAAACAGAATAGGTCCACTTTTCTCTAATCTGAACAAGTTAATTGTTGGGAAATCACAGCTACCCTAAGATTATGGTGTACTTACATTTTTTTTATGAATGAAAAATAAGTGCTATCAAATGTGCTATTCAAGTTTGGCGAGAATATTATTTGTGTTAGGCTCAGCGTCTTATGCTTTGTGGCCCGAAAAGTTTCTAACTCCACGGTCAGTGACAGACACATGGAAAATGTTGTAGAAAACTTTTCATGTAGTGTGCTGCAAGTCACCCATATCTTTTCTCCAGTTTTCCTTTACGACTTGAATTTGAGACACCTTTAGGACTTGTATTACTGGATAGTTTGTCATCCGTGCGATAAGTTCGTTGGTATAGTGTGCTCATACTTTCAGATGTAAGTGAATCATATTGTGAATATTCTGTTTTATGCAGGATCTGCAACATTTCCCTCGCCTCGATGTAAATGTAAAGTTACAGAGTGAAGTTAAGGAGCAGTCAAAAGCTCCAATGTTGAACATCAGAATGCAAATAAAAAATTCACGGCGTTCGTCAAGAGCATTTTCCCCTAAATTCCCTAAGGTTAGTGACTGAAATTGCCATGCCAATTAGTGCTTGCATGATCTTGTACATAACTCGTTGTCAAACATACAACATTGTATGATTGGATTAACCCTAGAATCACATTAAAGAAAGTACTAGCTGTAATCTTGCCCCCCCCCCTCCCCCCCCCTCTCCTCTCTCTCTCTCTATGTATGTACTGGTATAAGTGAACTTTTGTCTATCTCTCGCTGGAGTGCTTTAAAATGATATATACTTGCAAAAGTTGTATGATTTGCAAGGTAAATCTAATGGTTTTATCTACCCATGGTGGATGTATACAATTTTGCACGTATCATTGGTCAAGTATAAATAGTTTACTGTGTGAATTCCATGGGCGACATATACTGCAGGTGCATGGAGTAACATTAGAAAAAACGTTTGACATCTGACAGATAATTAGATATATGGTTGGGAACTGTAATAAATATCCTTCAGCACTATACCAGTAATCCAGCATGACAAATATAGCCTACAAAGTTGTATGAAAGACTGGATAACTGAATTCACATGAAACTTTTTTTTTGTAATTCTCACATATTTTTATTATTTTGCAGAAAATTAACTGGTTTGTCAAATATGTTAAAACATACGAACAAGTAACCTAAGCTATCTCAGGCGAAGCTTCATTTCTTAGATGGGAAACAATGTGCTAAGGGGTGATAACCATAAATTAGCTCACGGCTCTGGTTTCCTACCGGCATATGAAACTTGCCAAGTTGCCATATGTCAGATTAAGGCTGATGATAATCATTAAGTTTCCCTGGAATTACCCCATGCAACAACAAAAAAACGCTGCACATATTGGAAAAATCGAATTGTGGAAAACTATTTAGGTAGTTTGGGAGTTTGTGAACATAACTTTTTTGTGATAATAATTGATTGTTACTGTATTAGCTACAATGTGGGAATTCCTTTTCGGCTTACTTATTGCCTTTTGGACTTTATAAATTGATGTCTGTTCGTGAAGTTTAATAAATGCCATCTTGCATTTAGCCTTTCCATGCTGTTTTCTATAGGCGAAACAAGAAGCTTGGTGGTTGGTCTTGGGGATAAAAGAAAATGAGAGAGGAAGAATAGATGGTTTGTGCCGTGCTGATTGCTACGGCCTCTCTGTGTATATATATCGCTCAATGGGCTAGGATTACAACAGTTAAGATTACAACATATGCAACAACCTCAATAGCTATCTTATCTAGCTAACTATCTACTCTTGTGGTACAAGGTTAACCAGCGCACGTTGGATTGCACCAGCATCCTAACTAACATCATTTAACAGCCCCTCTCGATCCAAACGTGTGCTAGCCAAACACAACTCAAACTTCAGCCGATCAAAGACATCTCGATTTAACGCCTTGGTAAAGATGTCTGCTAACTGATCACGAGAGGAAATAAACCGGACCTTCAGTGTTTCTGCCGACACCTTTTCTCGCACAAAATGAAAATCGATTTCTATGTGCTTAGTCCGGGCATGAAACATTGGATTTGCTGTCAGAAACGTCGCCCCGAGGTTGTCACACCAAAGGGTCGGAGCTCGTGCTTGAAACACTCCCAGTTCTCTGAGAACAGACTGCAACCAAGTTACCTCCGCTGTTCCATTCGCAATGGCCTTGTATTCTGCCTCCGTGCTCGACCGACTCACCGTGGGTTGCTTCCGAGAGCTCCATGACACCAGATTTGGGCCATAGAAGACTGCATATCCTCCGGTAGAGCGTCGATCATCTGGGCATCCTGCCCAGTCTGCGTCTGTGTATACACTCAAATCAGTAGACGAGGACTTCTGAAAATGCAGCCCAAAGTTGATAGTCCCCTTGATGTATCTCAGAATTCGCTTCACTGCTGACCAGTGCACATCTGTCGGAGTAGCCAAAAACTGACACACCCGATTTACTGAAAAAGCAATGTCTGGTCGAGTTAAGCAGAGATATTGTAGAGCACCCACTGTGCTTCTGTAACTGAACGCCGACTCATCATCAAGTAGCTTTCCAGTAGCCTTGCTGAGTTTTTCCGTTGCTGACATTGGTGTAGCAATTTCTTTGCACTTGTGCATGTTAACCCGACGAAGCAAATCTGCTGCATATTTAGCCTGTGTCAATGCAATGCCTCCATCAACATCAGTTACCTCGATACCCAGAAAATATGACAGCTTCCCAAGGTCCTTCAATGCAAACGAGTCTCGCAGTTTCGCCATCAACACATCCACAGCTCGCTTGCAGGACCCTGTGATGATTATATCATCAACATAGATTAACATATAAATGATCACTCGCTGATCTGCAAACACAAACAACGAGGTGTCTGCTTTGGACGGAATGAATCCCATAGACTGAAGTTTTGAGCTCAGTTTGGAATACCAGGCTCTCGGCGACTGCTTCAATCCATACAATGATTTTTGCAGAGGACAGACTCGATTCGGATACTTGCTGTCAACATACCCTGGGGGCTGACACATATATACCTCCTCCTGGATATCGCCGTGGAGGAAAGCGTTCTACACATCAACCTGTCGAAGAGACTAACCACGAGACACGGCGATAGACAAGATCAGCCGTACAGTTGTGGCTTTCAAGACCGGTGAGAATGTGTCAGTATAGTCGATGCCTGAATCCTTTTGCGACAAGTCTGGCTTTGTACCGATCGACAGAGCCATCAGCCTTCTGTTTAACTTTGAAAACCCATTTGCAGCCAACAATGTGACGACCAGGCGGAGGATCAACGAGATGCCAGGTCTGATTGGTCTGCAAAGCATGAAACTCAGCATCCATTGCAGATTTCCAAGCGGGGTCGACGAGGGCATCCAAATGTGAGGTGGGTTCAGCAGCAAACGCGCGCTTGGTGAAATCATATCTGATGATGCCATCGAAGAGACGAACTGGCTTGACAGTACGACGAGCAGGTAGTGGCGATGCAGAGGCAGAGCCATCGTCAGACGACACTGGTGGCGACGGCGAGTTGGAGCTAGAGGCGGTGGTGTGGGCTGGCCCGCGAGAGGGAACCAACGGTGTGCGCAGAGGAGAGTTGCGGGCCGCATTGTCCTCTGGCCCATCATGGCCACGGCCATGATCCGCATCGGCCGCATGATCGACGTGAGCACCATCAGGTGGTGCATGCATGGCGAGCGGATCGAGGTGTAGCGTGTGATCGACGTGCTGCGAGCCTGAAATAGAAGGCAGGTCAATACCGTCAGTAGCACCGGCCTTATCAGTACATGTAGGTTCATCCATATCCGGTCCAGGAAGGAGAATGGCTGATTCAGTGGGAGGGGGGGTTTTGGTGGTGCCATTGGCAAAGGGGAAAAATTGTTCATCGAAGACAACATCCCGTGAGACATATATGCGGCCGGTGGAGCGATCTAGACACCGAAAACCAAGATGATCGGAGCTGTAGCCTAGGAAGACACACATGCGAGAACGGAAGCTGAGTTTGCGATTATTGTAGGGTCGCAAATTGGGCCAACACGCGCAACCAAACACGCGTAGAAACTGGTAATCAACACTCTTGCCAAAGAGTTTGGTCACCGGGGTAGCATTGTGTATGACACGGCTTGGCATACGATTTATTAGGTAACATGCCGTGAGGACGGCGTCATCCCAAAAACGAAGGGGAGCAGATGACTGGGCGAGGAGGGCCAAGGCAGTCTCAACCAGGTGACGGTGCTTTCGTTCGATTGCTCCATTCTGCTGATGGGTGTGTGGACAGGGAATGCGATGTGTAATACCTGTGGTTTGGAAGTATGGTGAAGTTTTTGGTATCCTGCGGTGACCCAGCACACCACTGCATGTTGTAGTGCGCAAGTCGTTGACATAACACTCACAGAAGTACTCATCCGTGAATATTACATCCCTCAGAGTAGTACAACAGAAACATAGCAGGTCCAAGGTAGCACTATAGGATTACAACAATATTCAATACAAATCTTGAGAACCTCCTTTATACAAAAGCAAGTCTCATACAAATGAAATCCAGAAAAGATCCAATTCGTAGCACTAAGCTGGAGATTAACTCTAGCTCTACTCCTAATCCACTACTGCTGTTGTCACAGCCCCAATCTATTCCATCTGGAATATCTTTATCCAGGATTGTACTCGTCTTTCCAATAAATGTTGTCTCCTCCATTGCCATGGTTGTCGTCATTCTACCGATGGTGAAGTAGCGGTCACTCCTTCAAGCTCCACCAGGTCGACTTGATTCCTTGAGGAAGACCTCCTCTTTTGGTCGTGATGGATATCTAGAGCAACGCCCTTGATGGCTCCAAAAGTCTAAGCAGGGGGTCAAATAGGAAGGGGTGAGTAACAGCGTTACTCAGCAAGTTCAGAATATATAGAGATAAGGTGTTTCATGCACTAGCTACTGCCAAAACCTCAGGTCTTTGGCATAGATGCAAGTTTTTGCAAACATTTCTTCAAAGGATAGATTTTATTCTGAAAAACTATGTCCCAGCCTCCACCGGTCTTGTGAATCCAAATGGGACTCCATTCCGGCCTCGATCTCGTAGTTCCATTCCGGGAACACGGTTGTGATATCACAAATTTGTTGTTTGACTCTGCAGAGTTGCATCACTTTACCCAACAGTTGCCTGGCCCTATATATGCTCTCTTTACACTCCATGAGTGTTATAGCCAAGGCTCAGGACATCCAGCCATGTGGAGCTTCTCCCAAATCAACACACATCCGCCCATTTGTGATGCGGTAGGGGAATCATGTTCCACGCATACCCAACACCCCTCCCAAGCTTCCCCACCAATTACCCCGTCGGGCAGGAAGAGCACGCGCTTCCACGCTGTTGGCCGCCGCAACGACCCAACCCGGTGTAGGCCTGCCGAGGATATGCGGATGAGAAAAGAAGCCTCTGACTGACCCCGCCCATACAAAGTCCGTTGGTTGATGCTTTTACTACGGCGAAAGGATCACTGGAACAGGGGTTATTAGTTCCTAAGGATATATACCTTCCCATACGATGGAACACCGGACCTATTCATCTTACCATTGTTCCACCGCCAACCAGTAGTATATACCACATCATTCAAAATACTTTTTCTTTTTGATGCAAGTGAAGGAAAGTATAGGTAACTTTGCAAGTACTTTGATAAAAATACATCAAACGGTATGCAAGAATGAACTTGCCTATGATAAAGGTGGCAATTCATGTCCTTCAGGGTTCTAGGGTTTGCGGTAAAACCCCGAGATCTGAAAATAGCAATGTAATCCTGGTAAGGACTACTGGAAACACTGTCAAGATGCTATTATGCATAGATAGGAGATGCATCGTAAAATCCCCAAAAAAATACCCAAGCTCACAAGTGTAAGCTTGGTTTGCTTGATACTTTGATAACTGAAGTGATTTTAAGGATTATGGATTAGTTAGTGCTTATAATTTGTGGGTTGGTTAAATTACTTTGAATTGTTATGATATCTAGAATTAAGTGTTTATCACTTTTATTGAGGTAAAGAATTCAAGTAAATACTTTTCTCTTTGTTAGAAAAACAAGATTTGCAATTTTAAGTTATCAATCTTAATGCCTTTAAGAAAACATTCATTAACATTATGAAGTAGTTATTTATTCAAATTTTATTTACTTGACTAACTTTCCAATATTATCAACACAAGGGTGAATGAATTTTAGATGAATTCTTCTTTGTGTGTTTTACCTCGGATGAGTTACAGGACAGTCATTTATAGTATGCAATAAAGTTCAAAATATACTTTGAGCTTATTACTTGAATTGTTTTTCTTTTAGAAAAATAATGTTTTTGAAAATAGTTCAATTCATTTCCACTTAAGGATCCTTGAATTTTGTAGATAATTCAATTCATGTCCACTTAAGGATCTTTGAATTATTCACATAAGAAATTGTTTCAAATAATTTATTTTGAAAATAATTCAAATCATATCCACTTAAGGATTTTGAATTTTCATTCAAGAAAACCTTTTCAATAAAAATCATATTTGAACTCCTTATAGAGTTTTGAGTTGAAAATTTATTTTTAATTTATTTTTAGGAATTTATTTGTTTGAAAAATATTCCTTCGGTTAGAAATTTAGTTCGATCCCAAATTCTTCATTTTGAAATAATAAGCACTCAAATTTTACAATGAGGTAAAACCATCAAATATTCTATTAAAAATCACTTTGAAAACTAGAGGAAGTATAGGTGTTAAAACCTATTTTGATTTTTCAAAGTTTAGGTGAAGATTGTTAATTGTTTGAATTTGGATGAATTTAGTAAGGCTGGTTAAATTATCAAAATGGCCCTACGGTCGTTTAGATTGGAGTGGGTCGAACCCAATCATTTGGGCCGAGCCCAAACAGTTACTGGGTCGAAACCGACCCAACTCTCACCAGTCACCCCTCTCTCTCATTCCTCTCCGGCACACGCACGCAAGAGACTTCCTCGTTCCCCTTCTTTTCTCACGCACGCGGCCGCCGCCGCTGTCGCCACCCTCCGCTCCGGCCGGCTCCGGCCATGTTTCCCGCCGTGGAGCCCTGCTACTGCTCCGTCGCCTCCTGCTCCACTGATTCCCCCTCAGGATTCGCCCCCTGCGAACTCCAATCGAGCACGCCCACGGAACCCTAACCCTAGCCGCCATGGCTCGGGTCGCCTACCTCAACCTCGACGCCGGCGGGATGGCAGTGCCGCGACTGCAACCCCGGCGTCGCCTTCGCCGCTGTGCCCCCTGGTCTGGTGCTGCTTCGTGTCGACCTCGACTTCCACCTCGAGCCTCTGCTAGCCAGCGCCACCACGAACGGCAGTGTAACTCGCCACGGTCACTTCCTCGACTGTGAACAGGGATGGTGGTGGTGCGGTGGTGCTGTGAGTGCTGCTGACGCTGCTGCTGTGCCGCTGTCACCGGCGGGATGGCGGTGATGCCATCACCGCAACCACGGTGATGCACGGCTGCACGTCTCCCTCGTCTACGCCTACTCGAGCTCCTCCTAGTCCTTGCTCTGCCTCGGCTACAAATCAACCAGGTGAGTTCTTCTGGGACCGGCCATTGTGCCGATGAACTGCGGTATGTGGTGCTGTACCAGTTCATCCTGGTGATGAAGTGATATGTGCAAAGTGACGTGCTCCTCACTGTCAATTTTGGTTAACTGAAGAAATCTTCAGTTCGGCCCATTAGCACTAACTGCTCATTTTGCCACTGGTATTGCTCTGTGCTACTGCTTTGGTGTTACCCTCTAGCTGATGCTATGATGCCTATGTATTAATTACTGGAGATGGTTTAGCTAGTGGCTATGGATGTGGTTTTGAGCTGATAATTATGTCCATTGATAGATTCAGTTAACTGTCATAGACAGTGCATTAGGTGTGCTACACTGAACCATTGGTTTCAGAGATGTGCCTCCGATGAACTTTACTTGATATGTTGCTATGACTGTGCTCAGGGATCTGTGCAAGTGTAGGATAATTCTATAGCTAATTAGTTTAGCTTGGCATGCTGTGATGCCTCTAAATGAGTTACACAGGTGTTTAGCTGATAACTAAGGCTTTCGATAACTTTTTATGCTTTCTTGTGCTTCTTCTAAATGCACAGATGTGCTATTGCTCAATTTCCAGTCTATTATTACACTGGTTGTGCTTGAGGTGCCTTTCCCTTTAGGGAATTGTGCCCAGCAACCAGATGCTGGATCTGTGCTACCAACAGATGTGGATACTAGCAATATTTGCTATATGCCTTTGCTCAGATTTGTGGTTTCATCCCCTGCCCATGATGCACAGGCTGAGGCCCTTGTTTCTGGATAAGAATAGATACTCTTGTGTGCTTTAATCTCTGTGATGAATTAGCATAGCAACTCTATGCAGATCTGAGAGAAATCTCTCCTTTCCCCCTCTCCCTCTCATCTAAATGCTCTAGATCCTAGTAACCTGCTGTTGGAGAGAAGCTTGGTCTTCTGGAAAATGATGATAACCTGCGTCTTGTGGCTAGCCTGCTCCTCCTCGCTGCTTGACCTATTTCCTAGAGTATTTATCTAGCTGCAATCATTTTAGTGGTTGTTCTTGTAATGTTTTTGGATTCTGGCTGAATTGGGAAAAATATGGTATGGCTGGGATGTGTTCTTGAGTTGTTCTTAGTGTTCTTGAGCTGTGGTGAATAGTGAGCAATGGGTGGTTTGCCTATCAAGCTTGCTGGTTCGGCTGGCTAATTTGGGGATGTTTCTGGTATAGCCTCGGGAGCTGGTGTGATTGTGCTTAAGTGAGGAACCTGTGGTGCGGTTGGCTGCTGAGGTGATTATATACTACTGGCTAGTTGTTGTGGTGCTGCCACACAACTAGGTGACTCCTCATTTGCATGGGTGAATAAGGTGCTTGGTTGTCAACTCCTTATGCAAAGGCATTTCTTGGGGTTCAAGTTGAGCTAGATATTTTTCTTGTGGATAACTCTCCTATGTGGCAAGCTTATCCCTCTCATGCTTGGTATTATCCTCTTGTAGGATTTATTTTTGGGCATGCCAAGTGGCTTTTGTCACTAGATGGGCTTGTGGGCTAAATCTCTTATATGGGCCTTGGCCTAAGGATGGTGGGCTTTGTCTTTTGGTTTTTCTTCTTTGATAATTAATATCATTGGAGAGATATTAAGATGTGGGCTTTCTTTTTATTAGGAACTTGACTAGATTGGAGGGAAACAAAAATGTTGCCTTGATGACTAAAGATAATTGGATCAATTATATTTGCCTTTGCCCCCTGTTGCCTTTGTTGCTTTGCTCAAATGGATCATGTCCCTTGTTGCCTTATTGTTGCCTAGTTGATCCATGATGTCTCAAATGATCCAAATATTCCAAGTATGATCCATGATCCAATGTTGCCTTAAGATTGAGATTAATCCCTCTAGTCAAATATTGGATGTTAGGACAAGTTCCTAATGTCCAATAGTTAAGTTCCAAAATCAAATTGCCTCACCCAGGTGGTGTGGGCAAACATTTTAATTAACAGAAAGTTTTCTTTGTTCTTATTTAATTTTAGATGAATTTGAGTTGGTTATATGACCTCCAATTGCTTTATGCATACAAAAATAATTTGTTAACAAGGTTGATCAGGCCCTGTTATCAAACTACTTCTATAACACCCAAAGCATTTGAATATCACATGATTTTGTTTACTAGATAGGTTGATAATAGCAAATGATTGCTTTCTTTCTTTCTGCTATGCTGCCATGTTTTGTTTTGCAGGAAATGAAGTATAAGAAGATTGGAAAGATTTGAATATAAGAAGATCAAGATTTGATTAGGAATGTAATTTCCACTTTTTGTAATCTTCTTTTATTTGTTTTAGATATATGTATATATTCTGTAAATATTGTAATAATTGTTATTCTTTCAATTTCAATTTGGAAAGCTTGTATCATGTCATTCCATTGACATCACAATGTACTTTGGACATTTGCAATTGGGGTGTGCTTATTCGATAATTGATGTAATATTACTTATTCTTTCAGTTGGGGAGTTTGTAAGATTTGTATAAGATCATTTTTGTATTCAATGGACTTTGGACATTATGATTCTAAGTGTTTATGTAATGGGTTTTGTGAGATGTATTTAAGATGATGTGTGTAAGAATTGATGATCTGGTAGGGTAAAGATACTTATGAAATCATGGATGAATGTTGATGAGTGATAAGATGAGATAATATGTGTATGAGATGAGATATCTGTATATGATCATGTATATGGAATAATAACTTGATATATGTGTTTTGTATTCAATTGGGATGGATATATTTTCTTTATAGAATTGTGATAAGAAATGTCGAGAATTAGGGAAGGTCATGTCTAATGTTCTTGCACCTCGACAATCGACTAACTTGACCAATTAGTCTGTCGAGCGATAACTCTTATCTTATTCTTGTGATTTCAATTTAATTTGGTATAAAGGTCATCTCGAAGTTTATTGCACTTGACAGGATGATCTAAACCCTAACTCATCGAGTCGAGCGAAACATCGATCACTTTGTCTCCTTTATTTTAAAAGCGCGAAAATTTCCCGCATTTTCAGATGCATGCTATGCGAATGCACAAATTCTATTTCTACCCTTTCAACTCTCTAAACTGCGGGGTATTACATCCTCTCCCCCTTAAACTAAACTTCGTCCCGAAGTTTTAATTTCTCTCACGTAGGGATAAGTAGAAAGAACTTCTGCAGATATTGATTCACTCAAATTCCTTTTTGACGTTGACGTAGACCTAAGTGATCCCTTGTCCAACATACTTCTGTGCATCCTCCATTGGTCCACACTAACCATTTCTCGACTTTCGTTGACTATTTGATACATTCCAATGTTCTTACTACTCCTTCATGTCTCTCGAATCATCCAATTCCAACTCCTTGCATAGCCCTCTGTCAAAGATCCTTTTGTACATCTTTATAAGATCTTTAGATATGATCGTTGATACACTTCCTTATAATCAGAGTACTAAAGGTACTTTACTTCTAATGGTAAGCTCATCGCCTAAGCTCCAGTTCCACTGAGTTAACTGTCCTTACTGGTTCTATAGACCATAATTCTTCCTTAGTGGTTTGCTTCTTTCAGCTGAATTAGACATAGGTAATCCATCCAACCATAAATATTCTATCATACAGGTAGTCCAACTGTCACTTATATTCAGGGTGAACAATCCTTTTGATGTCAATCTCCTCGTATTCTGGTATTGACACGGTATACTTTCTCATCCTTGAACTCTAGTTCTTTTTATTCCATCTCATTTAGATCCTCTAGTCATAGCTCCTATGACCACTGGATTCCTTGCGATTTTCAACCTCCAAATCTCATCTGTCTCTCTTACTTCAGAATCTGGTAAAGATTTCTGACAATGCTCATTCTTTCAAAGAACTTCTAGAGCATTGATAGTTAGTTCAACACTATCTCAGTCTAAGTATTCCTTCCAAACTCCGTGTTTCTTAACCCAAGTACCATCCAATACACTTGTTCACTCTCCCCCTTGGAATTTCCTAAGACTTCTTTTATTATGACCGTCTGTCAATCGAACTTCATACAATCAACTTCATTCAGTCGAGCTTTGTAACTCACCTTTCTGCTTAAACTTCCACTATCTATACCTCAGGGTCTCAGGAAGAACACAGGGTATATCCCACATATTTTGGATCCCCAATATCGTTCTCTGGTAAAGAGATATTATTACCAGGTTTCCAACCTCTTCCTGAAGAATACATGGTCTGTCCACCATCTCTGTGGTTGTCTCAAGATGTCAATCCTTTTTATAACACATCTTTCTCCACAATTGCTCCAAATATAAACTGTGACTTTGGGTACTTTGGCAGCATATGTGTGAACTACCTTCTTCCAAATCGGTCCACCTTCTTGACTTATCGTCAATCCACGACAAAATAGACTCTTCTTCCATGGTCCTGATGTTCTCTTCAACATTAAATTTTGGTAAATTCACTTCTTGACATGATTGATATGTCATTTCTGGAACTTCAACGTGCTTCCATCCCAATACTTTACTTCCCTCATCTCATGCTTTATCCTCATTTGTTGGATGTCCTTCTCACCAACTCTTTCTTGTAAACTATCTCTGTATCCAACACCAAGTTATCTTCTTGTAATTGTCCAATCTCTGATTATGAACTCCTGTTTGGCGGTTGATTCCCGCACTTCCGTTTCTAGTAATGCCTCAGAATAGATGATCAACTTCCCGTTTATTCTTTAAGAACTGAAAATATCCATGTTCTTCTAGGGTTTATACTCCTTTATCTTCAACCTTATGGTACTCTTAGATACATAAGTGTTGCTCATCTTCTTCCTGAACTCAATCCAAGTAGTACCAATACTTCCTTAATGCTCCAAATATAACCTCTTCCACCAAGTTATGACAAATCCATATATATTATTCATATTTCCTTTTTCATCCATGAATTTGAACCTCCATGAAAAGACTTTATGACTTGACATGCAAAGACTTTATAACCTTCCTTCTTGGTTATGTCCCCTAATATTGTTTTCCTTGCATCATCTTTGGTAATCCCTTGTCCAGCTACTTGTAACACTTTTGGTCAAACTTACTTCATTTTATCCATCCTTCCTTATACTAGTAGATCATGTCTCTAAATCCTAATATGACGTGGGAAATGGTCCATATCCATCAGTGGCTTCATTGACTTCTGTCTTCTTTTCATATCCTTCTCTTCGTGAGCTTCCATTGCTGCCTCAAATTTCTGATCACTCAGAACGCTCTCATACTAACCCATGTACCCTCTAGACCAGTAGCATAAGGAAAGAACAAAATGTTGCAACATGCATTTGCACATCAAGTTCAAACTTCATGCCCGGATCTAGTCAATCAAAAATCCAATAAGATCCAATAAAATCCAAATACAGTTATATATCACTCATGCAACATAAGCCCATAAAATATATAGTACTTTGAGTAAAAACATCTCAAGTACAAAGGCTTAGATGCTATACACTACAAGTTAGGTATATATCACCTTATAGACCTATTCTATATAACAACTCTTGCCTCACTGTCTTATGGGACAGGTTTATCCTTCACTCAGAGTATTTACCACAGTTGACCATTCGCAATTGAATAACTCTAACCTAGTGTCTAATTATACCTATCTCCATCTTAGTTCAAGAGGAACTAAATCTTCTTGGCATTGAACTTTGTCTTCGTGCCTTGGCATACTTCCATACTTCTTCATCTCAGCAAGTGTAGCCTCACGTTCACTCGTGTAGGTACTATAGGTATACATGAATATCATAATACCTCACTTTTGGACAAGTGCACTACTCCATAACCTTCATGAAATGGTACCTCTCATTGTCCAACAATCCTCTTCGGTCATAATTTCCAATGGAATTGGCATACTTACCATAACTTTCATGGCTTCATATATCCAATCCACCATTATCATCCCCTTATGTTTTCTTCTTCTTCCATCATCACCTCATGTTAGGGATCTACTTCATAGGATACTCTTATCAATGATACCACATAGATATCACCGACTTGGAATATAACACTCTTTGATATATCTATTGTATAGGACATTGTCTCAACCGGTATACCAGCTTTAGAAAGAAACAATATAGATAAGTACTATACCTATAGAAGAATAGATAAGAATACTCTATATAAGTACGATGTTATTATTCTCAAGTGAATAACCACCATAAGTTATAGAAAGATATAGTTTAGATAAAATAACTTCCTATAGTCTTTACCAACCTACAAGTCTCCTAAAAGGGTTTTAAACCTAAGGTCGCTTTTGCTCTGATACCATCTGCGGTGACCCAGCACACCACTGCATGTTGTAGTGCGCAAGTCGTTGACATAACACTCACAGAAGTACTCATCCGTGAATATTACATCCCTCAGAGTAGTACAACAGAAACATAGCAGGTCCAAGGTAGCACTATAGGATTACAACAATATTCAATACAAAATCTTGAGAACCTCCTTTATACAAAAGCAAGTCTCATACAAATGAAATCCAGAAAAGATCCAATTCGTAGCACTAAGCTGGAGATTAACTCTAGCTCTACTCCTAATCCACTACTGCTGTTGTCACAGCCCCAATCTATTCCATCTGGAATATCTTTATCCAGGATTGTACTCGTCTTTCCAATAAATGTTGTCTCCTCCATTGCCATGGTTGTCGTCATTCTACCGATGGTGAAGTAGCGGTCACTCCTTCAAGCTCCACCAGGTCGACTTGATTCCTTGTGGAAGACCTCCTCTTTTGGTCGTGATGGATATCTAGCAACGCCCTTGATGGCTCCAAAAGTCTAAGCAGGGGGTCAAATAGGAAGGGGTGAGTAACAGCGTTACTCAGCAAGTTCAGAATATATAGAGATAAGGTGTTTCATGCACTAGCTACTGCCAAAACCTCAGGTCTTTGGCATAGATGCAAGTTTTTGCAAACATTTCTTCAAAGGATAGATTTTATTCTGAAAACTATGTCCCAGCCTCCACCGGTCTTGTGAATCCAAATGGGACTCCATTCCGGCCTCGATCTCGTAGTTCCATTCCGGGAACACGGTTGTGATATCACAAATTTGTTGTTTGACTCTGCAGAGTTGCATCACTTTACCCAACAGTTGCCTGGCCCTATATATGCTCTCTTTACACTCCATGAGTGTTATAGCCAAGGCTCAGGACATCCAGCCATGTGGAGCTTCTCCCAAATCAACACACATCCGCCCATTTGTGATGCGGTAGGGGAATCATGTTCCACGCATACCCAACACCCCTCCCAAGCTTCCCCACCAATTACCCCGTCGGGCAGGAAGAGCACGCGCTTCCACGCTGTTGGCCGCCGCAACGACCCAACCCGGTGTAGGCCTGCCGAGGATATGCGGATGAGAAAAGAAGCCTCTGACTGACCCCGCCCATACAAAGTCCGTTGGTTGATGCTTTTACTACGGCGAAAGGATCACTGGAACAGGGGTTATTAGTTCCTAAGGATATATACCTTCCCATACGATGGAACACCGGACCTATTCATCTTACCATTGTTCCACCGCCAACCAGTAGTATATACCACATCATTCAAAAATACTTTTTCTTTTTGATGCAAGTGAAAGGAAAGTATAGGTAACTTTGCAAGTACTTTGATAAAAATACATCAAACGGTATGCAAGAATGAACTTGCCTATGATAAAGGTGGCAATTCATGTCCTTCAGGGTTCTAGGGTTTGCGGTAAAACCCCGAGATCTGAAAATAGTAATGTAATCCTGGTAAGGACTACTGGAAACACTGTCAAGATGCTATTATGCATAGATAGGAGATGCATCGTAAAATCCCCAAAAAAATACCCAAGCTCACAAGTGTAAGCTTGGTTTTGCTTGATACTTTGATAACTGAAGTGATTTTAAGGATTATGGATTAGTTAGTGCTTATAATTTGTGGGTTGGTTAAATTACTTTGAATTGTTATGATATCTAGAATTAAGTGTTTATCACTTTTATTGAGGTAAAGAATTCAAGTAAATACTTTTCTCTTTGTTAGAGAAACAAGATTTGCAATTTTAAGTTATCAATCTTAATGCCTTTAAGAAAACATTTCATTAACATTATGAAGTAGTTATTTATTCAAATTTTATTTACTTGACTAACTTTCCAATATTATCAACACAAGGGTGAATGAATTTTAGATGAATTCTTCTTTGTGTGTTTTACCTAGGATGAGTTACAGGACAGTCATTTATAGTATGCAATAAAGTTCAAAATATACTTTGAGCTTATTACTTGAATTGTTTTTCTTTTAGAAAAATAATTGTTTTTGAAAATAGTTCAATTCATTTCCACTTAAGGATCCTTGAATTTTGTAGATAATTCAATTCATGTCCACTTAAGGATCTTTGAATTATTCACATAAGAAATTGTTTCAAATAATTTATTTTGAAAATAATTCAAATCATATCCACTTAAGGATTTTTGAATTTTTCATTCAAGAAAACCTTTTCAATAAAAATCATATTTGAACTCCTTATAGAGTTTTGAGTTGAAAATTTATTTTTAATTTATTTTTAGGAATTTATTTGTTTGAAAAATATTCCTTCGGTTAGAAATTTAGTTCGATCCCAAATTCTTCATTTTGAAATAATAAGCACTCAAATTTTACAATGAGGTAAAACCATCAAATATTCTATTAAAAATCACTTTTGAAAACTAGAGGAAGTATAGGTGTTAAAACCTATTTTGATTTTTCAAAGTTTAGGTGAAGATTGTTAATTGTTTGAATTTGGATGAATTTAGTAAGGCTGGTTAAATTATCAAAATGGCCCTACGGTCGTTTAGATTGGAGTGGGTCGAACCCAATCATTTGGGCCGAGCCCAAACAGTTACTGGGTCGAAACCGACCCAACTCTCACCAGTCACCCCTCTCTCTCATTCCTCTCCGGCACACGCACGCAAGAGACTTCCTCGTTCCCCTTCTTTTCTCACGCACGCGGCCGCCGCCGCTATCGCCACCCTCCGCTCCGGCCGGCTCCGGCCATGTTTCCCGCCGTGGAGCCCTGCTACTGCTCCGTCGCCTCCTGCTCCACTGATTCCCCCTCAGGATTCGCCCCCTGCGAACTCCAATCGAGCACGCCCACGGAACCCTAACCCTAGCCGCCATGGCTCGGGTCGCCTACCTCAACCTCGACGCCGGCGGGATGGCAGTGCCGCGACTGCAACCCCGGCGTCGCCTTCGCCGCTGTGCCCCCTGGTCTGGTGCTGCTTCGTGTCGACCTCGACTTCCACCTCGAGCCTCTGCTAGCCAGCGCCACCACGAACGGCAGTGTAACTCGCCACGGTCACTTCCTCGACTGTGAACAGGGATGGTGGTGGTGCGGTGGTGCTGTGAGTGCTGCTGACGCTGCTGCTGTGCCGCTGTCACCGGCGGGATGGCGGTGATGCCATCACCGCAACCACGGTGATGCACGGCTGCACGTCTCCCTCGTCTACGCCTACTCGAGCTCCTCCTAGTCCTTGCTCTGCCTCGGCTACAAATCAACCAGGTGAGTTCTTCTGGGACCGGCCATTGTGCCGATGAACTGCGGTATGTGGTGCTGTACCAGTTCATCCTGGTGATGAAGTGATATGTGCAAAGTGACGTGCTCCTCACTGTCAATTTTGGTTAACTGAAGAAATCTTCAGTTCGGCCCATTAGCACTAACTGCTCATTTTGCCACTGGTATTGCTCTGTGCTACTGCTTTGGTGTTACCCTCTAGCTGATGCTATGATGCCTATGTATTAATTACTGGAGATGGTTTAGCTAGTGGCTATGGATGTGGTTTTGAGCTGATAATTATGTCCATTGATAGATTCAGTTAACTGTCATAGACAGTGCATTAGGTGTGCTACACTGAACCATTGGTTTCAGAGATGTGCCTCCGATGAACTTTACTTGATATGTTGCTATGACTGTGCTCAGGGATCTGTGCAAGTGTAGGATAATTCTATAGCTAATTAGTTTAGCTTGGCATGCTGTGATGCCTCTAAATGAGTTACACAGGTGTTTAGCTGATAACTAAGGCTTTCGATAACTTTTTATGCTTTCTTGTGCTTCTTCTAAATGCACAGATGTGCTATTGCTCAATTTCCAGTCTATTATTACACTGGTTGTGCTTGAGGTGCCTTTCCCTTTAGGGAATTGTGCCCAGCAACCAGATGCTGGATCTGTGCTACCAACAGATGTGGATACTAGCAATATTTGCTATATGCCTTTGCTCAGATTTGTGGTTTCATCCCCTGCCCATGATGCACAGGCTGAGGCCCTTGTTTCTGGATAAGAATAGATACTCTTGTGTGCTTTAATCTCTGTGATGAATTAGCATAGCAACTCTATGCAGATCTGAGAGAAATCTCTCCTTTCCCCCTCTCCCTCTCATCTAAATGCTCTAGATCCTAGTAACCTGCTGTTGGAGAGAAGCTTGGTCTTCTGGAAAATGATGATAACCTGCGTCTTGTGGCTAGCCTGCTCCTCCTCGCTGCTTGACCTATTTCCTAGAGTATTTATCTAGCTGCAATCATTTTAGTGGTTGTTCTTGTAATGTTTTTGGATTCTGGCTGAATTGGGAAAAATATGGTATGGCTGGGATGTGTTCTTGAGTTGTTCTTAGTGTTCTTGAGCTGTGGTGAATAGTGAGCAATGGGTGGTTTGCCTATCAAGCTTGCTGGTTCGGCTGGCTAATTTGGGGATGTTTCTGGTATAGCCTCGGGAGCTGGTGTGATTGTGCTTAAGTGAGGAACCTGTGGTGCGGTTGGCTGCTGAGGTGATTATATACTACTGGCTAGTTGTTGTGGTGCTGCCACACAACTAGGTGACTCCTCATTTGCATGGGTGAATAAGGTGCTTGGTTGTCAACTCCTTATGCAAAGGCATTTCTTGGGGTTCAAGTTGAGCTAGATATTTTTCTTGTGGATAACTCTCCTATGTGGCAAGCTTATCCCTCTCATGCTTGGTATTATCCTCTTGTAGGATTTATTTTTGGGCATGCCAAGTGGCTTTTGTCACTAGATGGGCTTGTGGGCTAAATCTCTTATATGGGCCTTGGCCTAAGGATGGTGGGCTTTGTCTTTTGGTTTTTCTTCTTTGATAATTAATATCATTGGAGAGATATTAAGATGTGGGCTTTCTTTTTATTAGGAACTTGACTAGATTGGAGGGAAACAAAAATGTTGCCTTGATGACTAAAGATAATTGGATCAATTATATTTGCCTTTGCCCCCTGTTGCCTTTGTTGCTTTGCTCAAATGGATCATGTCCCTTGTTGCCTTATTGTTGCCTAGTTGATCCATGATGTCTCAAATGATCCAAATATTCCAAGTATGATCCATGATCCAATGTTGCCTTAAGATTGAGATTAATCCCTCTAGTCAAATATTGGATGTTAGGACAAGTTCCTAATGTCCAATAGTTAAGTTCCAAAATCAAATTGCCTCACCCTTGTGGTGAAGGCAAATATTTTAATTAACCAAAAACTTTTCGCTTGTCCTTATTTAATTTTAGATGAATTTGAGTTGGTTATATGACCTCCAATTGCTTTATGCATAGAAAATAATTTGTTAACAAGGTTGATCAGGCCCTGTTATCAAACTACTTCTATAACACCCAAAGCATTTGAATATCACATGATTTTGTTTACTAGATAGGTTGATAATAGCAAATGATTGCTTTCTTTCTTTCTGCTATGCTGCCATGTTTTGTTTTGCAGGAAATGAAGTATAAGAAGATTGGAAAGATTTGAATATAAGAAGATCAAGATTTGATTAGGAATGTAATTTCCACTTTTTGTAATCTTCTTTTATTTGTTTTAGATATATGTATATATTCTGTAAATATTGTAATAATTGTTATTCTTTCAATTTCAATTTGGAAAGCTTGTATCATGTCATTTCCATTGACATCACAATGTACTTTGGACATTTGCAATTGGGGTGTGCTTATTCGATAATTGATGTAATATTACTTATTCTTTCAGTTTGGGGAGTTTGTAAGATTTGTATAAGATCATTTTTGTATTCAATGGACTTTGGACATTATGATTCTAAGTGTTTATGTAATGGGTTTTGTGAGATGTATTTAAGATGATGTGTGTAAGAATTGATGATCTGGTAGGGTAAAGATACTTATGAAATCATGGATGAATGTTGATGAGTGATAAGATGAGATAATATGTGTATGAGATGAGATATCTGTATATGATCATGTATATGGAATAATAACTTGATATATGTGTTTTGTATTCAATTGGGATGGATATATTTTCTTTATAGAATTGTGATAAGAAATGTCGAGAATTAGGGAAGGTCATGTCTAATGTTCTTGCACCTCGACAATCGACTAACTTGACCAATTAGTCTGTCGAGCGATAACTCTTATCTTATTCTTGTGATTTCAATTTAATTTGGTATAAAGGTCATCTCGAAGTTTATTGCACTTGACAGGATGATCTAAACCCTAACTCATCGAGTCGAGCGAAACATCGATCACTTTGTCTCCTTTATTTTAAAAGCGCGAAAATTTCCCGCATTTTCAGATGCATGCTATGCGAATGCACAAATTCTATTTCTACCCTTTCAACTCTCTAAACTGCGGGGTATTACATATCCCCCCCCCCCCCAATCTGATTGCACGGAGAGGATCTTAGTGCCAAGAGACAGCTCAACACGTTTTTGGAATTGGTAGAACACATGTTCAACATCTGATTTATGCTTCAACAAGTACACCCATGTGAATTTGCTAAAATCGTCCAAAAAACTAACATAATATCGAAACCCGCCAGCTGATTTTATTGCTGGACCCCATACATCCGTATGGACGAGTTCTAAAGGGAAAGTAGACACACGACTAGAGGCTGCATATGGCAGCTGATGGAGTTTAGCTTGCTGGCATGCATCACATACATGCGGCACTCCTTTATTTTCGACTGAACCTAGCTTATTTGACTGAAGGATGGCTTGAACAATGGGGGCGCAGGGTGTCCGAGCCGGCGGTGCCACAGTTCCTTGGATGAAGCGATGGAGTGAGCTTGCGGAAGGCGTGGTCGACGATGTGGATGGCATGGAGGAACTGGGTATAGGCTGCCGTGTGCTCTACCGCGAAGTAGAGTTGCCCTCGTTTTGAGATCCTTAACAAAAAAGGATTCAGGGTGAATTTCAACAAAACAGGAGTTATCATTGGCAAGCTTATGAGTGGAGAGCAAATTTTTGCTAATGTGAGGAGAATGTAAGACATTTGTTAAACGAAGGTCACGAGATGAACCGGACAAATAAGATTCACCAACATGTAAGATAGGTATGTGCGTACCATTGGCAACTTGGATCTGGTCGTTGCCTCTGTAGTTCTCGTGGACGTGAAGGCGCTCCATGTCATTTGTCATGTGGTCGGTGGCGCCGGAGTCCAGGTACCAGTTGGCGTCACCGGTGTAGCCGTCGCTGATGTTGGTGTAGTTGGCGGCGCGGTTGAAGGTCTTGGGCTGGATCGCATGGTTGAAGCGTGAGTAGCACCTCAAGGCGTCGTGGCCGTAAACGCCACATATCTGGCACGTCAATTTGCTGCTGCGTCCGCGCCCTCCGCCCTGGGCATTGCCATCACGCCCAGAGCCATTGCCACGGCCTCCGTCGTGGCCTCCTCCATTGTAGTTGCCGCCGTTGTAGCCGCCATAGCGGCCTCCTCCATTGCCGCGGCCTCCGTCGCCACGGCCACGGCCACTTCCACCACGCTGGAAGCCTCCTCGCCCGCCGCCGCGGGAGGTGTTGTTGGCGGAGTGCTGGAACGACGTGTCGTTCTGCCCGCCAGATGAGCGGCCGCCTGTCCGCGCCTCGTACGTGGTCAGATGCCCGTACAGATCGCTCAGCTTGAAGTCGTCGTTGGCGGCAATCACGGTCATTGACGTGGTGAAGTTCTCGTGGTCCTCGCCCAGGCCAGCGAGGATATAGGAGACGATCTCGTCATCTCCAAGTGGGTTGCCGATGGTCGCCATCGTATCGGCGATTTTCTTGGTGTGGTGGAAGTAGGAGGACATGGACATGTCCCTCTTCTTGGGCTTCACGAGCGCAGTGCGAAGCTGCACGATGCGCGCCTTGGACCGGGACGCGAACGTCCGATCCAGTGCCTCCCAGACCTGCGCCGACGTCTTGAGCAGCTGGACGTGGCCGAGCACAGCAGGCGTGAGGGAGGTGAGCAGGCCGCTGAGGACCTGCTGGTCCTGCTTGCGCCAGGTAGCCTATTCCGGGTTATCGATCTGATCCGGGCTCCCGGCTGCGGCAGGGACGCGCCTCGACGGGGCAGGGTGTGAGCCGTCGACGAAGCCGAACAGATCGTTGCCATAGAGGGCTGGCAGAGCCTAGGCCTTCCAGAGCCAATTCTCCTGATCAAGTTTGATGGAGATGGCGGCGCTCAGCGTGGCCGCGATGTTGATCGGCACGGTGGAGGACGAGTTGGTTGGAGCCATGAACGTAGATGGGGAGTGTAGGCTCTGATACCATAAAAGAAAATGAGAGAGGAAGAATAGATGGTTTGTGCCGTGCTGATTGCTACGGCCTCTCTGTGTGTATATATCGCTCAATGGGCTAGGATTACAACAGTTAAGATTACAACATATGCAACAACCTCAATAGCTATCTTATCTAGCTAACTATCTACTCTTGTGGTACAAGGTTAACCAGCGCACGTTGGATTGCACCAGCATCCTAACTAACATCATTTAACAGGGGAATGTTACAAGCTCGGAGCTATATGGTCTGAAGAGAATTAGTTTTGCAGATCGTGTGCTTAACACTCGCATGCAATTGCCACAGACGTTCAATGCCCAGGTAATAATGCCTCCCACATGTAAATGGAGTTTTCTTAGGGAACCTCAATATGAGTATATTGTTCTGCTCTTGAGTGACTGTTGTGCCCGAGAATTGTGTGAACTGATACTTTACCAACAATGGTAATTGAGTAGCGAACGAAATGTGAGCCTTCAGTATGCCCGAGCCAACATCAAATCACCAATATATTATACTGTCATACCTTTTTGCCGTTGCCATTTGTGATACTTTTGTTGCCTACTGTTAGAGAACAGAGTGGAGGTTTGCAGTGCTGAATGGTTGCTATATAAACACTACCGGAAAAACTCTCTTTGCCGTGCGTTCATCGCTTTGCCGTGCGCAATCAGTATTGCGGAACACGGCAAAGAATATTTTGCCGTGCGTGGAAGAGGGGATCACGGCAAAGCCAATATGCACGGCAAAACATAAGAAAAGCGCACGGCAAATAAATACGCACGGCAAAACATATCGGAAGCACACGGCACATCTACGCCACTCGGCAAATAAACTTTGCCGTGTGTTTTTCTACAAACCACGGCAAAGAATTTGACCAGGATTTGCCGCGGTTTCCCGATATTTCGCGGAAAAATATTTCTATTCGCGCGGCTTGTTCCCGCGCGGAAAAAAAATTAGCGGGAAAACCTTTGCCGTGTACGAAGAAGAAGCGCACGGCACATCATCGCTTTGCCGTGTGGCTTCCCTCCAGGCGCACGGCACATCATCTCTTTGCCGTGTTCCCCGGGAAACCCACACGGCAAAACATGTGTTTCCCCCTCTTTTCTATTTTTGTCGTTTCCGTAGACTTTCTTTGTTTCATTTCTTGTTAAGACATATAATACACTCATTTACTTGAATTAATTATGTTTTTCGATAATATATATATAACCCTCCGGTGGTAGTGCGGGCCGCATGCGTCGTCGCAACCCCTAACAAGCGGACGAAACAGGCAAAAACTCTTGTACCCCTTTGACCGGCGCCGAGAGGGGGTAGACGCATGAACTTTTTTGCTTGGTTGTCTTAGGTTGGTACATAGGACCAATGGGAACCAACATTCCATGTGTTCCGTCGCATGATTCCATGCCCGGCACCCGAAACGTGAGTTTCCACCTCTAAGTGTCGGAACTTACTACGGAGTAAGGGGGGTTCGTGAAGCGGGTCGCACCTCGGAGCCGTATCTTGGTTCCCGCAACCTCCCAACACACTCTTATACATATATTAGGGACCAATGCAAGATTTGGTGGGATTCCGACGCTCCGGACCCCCGGTACGGCGAAACCCTACACCCGCTGGAAAAAAGTCCAACCTGTCGATCTACCCCTTTGACCTGCGCCGAGAGGGGGTAGATGCATGAACTTTTTTGCTTGGTTGTCTTAGGTTGGTACATAGGACCAATGGGAACCAATATTCCATGTGTTCCGTGCATAACCGTGACGAGCACACGGCAAAGCCCGGTGATGTGCCGTGCATAACCGTGACGAGCACACGAGAAAGGCTAAGGGTGTGCCGTGCAGTTCATCACGCCAAGCCCACGGCAAAGTCTGCAGCACGGCAAATATCCGTGTTGACGGTTGACCCTTTTCTGACACTGTTCTGACAGATTTGTGCCGGGTAGTGCGCGCAGGGCTCACGGCAAAGCCTTTGCCGTCGGGTTTTTGCAAAAGCGCCCGGCAAAGATTCTTTGCCGACGCGAACTGTGCCGTGTAGTCTTTGCCGTGCAGTTCGGCACGGCAAAGGCTTTGCCGTGTTCCGCACAGCCTGTGCCGTGCGTTTTGGCCTCATGGCAAAGAACAAATTTCCGGTAGTGAAATGTGGAATCTGAACAATATGCAGGCCTAGTATGTCTATAGCTCTTAGTGGATTCTGTCAGATTGCTGTCTAAACTTGAATCCGAGCAAAATGCGTGACAGTGTTTTTGGTGAAGAACCATATAATTTCCATCTGCTCCGTAACTAAGTTGCATCCTTCGTATCTGTCTGAGCTGTTGCGTATTTGATGGTTCCCGATTTTATCTTTCACATATGTGCTTAGACAATTACCTGCTCCTTGTTTTGAGAACTTTCAAGTGTTTTGACGAGGGAATCCTCTTTCAGGAGGCAAAGTTGTTTGTGGTGTCAGATTGCTACCTTGGATTTGATCAGGAGGTCTCTCTTGCGCATCTAGCAAAGGTTGTCTGAGTTCTTCCGCTGACTAGCAGAGCTGCTGTTGTTGAACTCAGCTCCCAGTAATCCAGATGTTCACTCTCAAAATCAAGTCCATGCTCATCAGTGTTAGAATAGGCTTGTGTTCTAGGGCAATCGAACCGACTCTGGGAGTGTCTCGAGTCGAGTCGAATCGTCGAGTTGGAGTCTGTTCTAACTCGACAGTAGTAGTAGTAACCGGGACTCGAAAGTTGTTAGCAAGTCCGGCAGGTACACTAGTTTTCCGGGTACGTGGAGTCGAACTCTCGACTCCTACCCGAGGAAGTGTCGAGTGACGGAGTCGGTCTGTCGACTCCGACACCTGGTAGTTCGAGTGACGGAGTTGGTCTGTCGACTCCGGCTCGTAGACACGTCAGCGCGGGTGTTGGCGGTCTGGAATCTGCGAGAAGGTTCTAGAAGCACAGGTGTCCTGGACACCTGTGCAGGCCCGCGCGTAGGGGAGCGACATCTGTCCCAGCATGGACAAGTTCGTTTTGGCTGAATGAAAAGATCTAGCCAAGATATTTTGTAGGATACTCTATAAATATCCCATCAATAGAAAAAGGGAAAAATGAGGCAAACCATTTTTTCTTCTTTTAGCACACACTCCCCTCTCTCTCTCTCTCTCTCTCTATCTCACGGGCAACAATTGGTATCAGAGTCTGAGTTCTTGAGAGATCTCACCGGAGATGGGCGACGGAAAAGCGCTCGTACCGGCGGAGGCGAAGGAGGCCGCGAGCACGCTGGCAGTCCAGCGTGTTGTGCGGGAGGCCGGTAGTTCGTGGCCGCTGCTTACGCGGTCAAACTACGCGGACTGGGCGCTGCTCATGCAAGTGAAGCTTGAGGCACGCCGTGCATGGTCCGCCGTGCATGATGGCACGGAGGAGCGCGAGACGGACCGGGCAGCAATGGAGTACATGCTGCTCGCCGTTCCGCCGGAGATGATCTCCACACTGGCGTCGAAGAAGACAGCCAAGGAGGCGTGGGAGGCGATCAAGACGATGCGGGTCGGAGACACCCGTGTCCGGGAGGCGAAGGCGACGGCGCTGAAGAAGCAGTACGAGGCCATCAAGTTCGGCGACAGCGAGAACATCGACGACTTCGCCATGCGGCTGTCGTCGCTCGTGTCGCAGCTTGGGGTGCTCGGCGTCACCGTCACCGAGCCGGACACAATCCGTAAGTTTCTCTCGGTCGTTCCCACGAGGTTCTCGCAGATGGCATGCTCCATCGAGACCCTGCTCGACCTCGACAACCTCCCCATGGAGGAGCTCATCGGCCGTCTCAAAACGGCTGAGTAGCGACATGAGGCGGAGAAGCCGGAGGCCAAGCAGGCTGGGAAACTACTCCTCACGGAGGAGGAGTGGTTCTCTCGGATGCGCCTGCAAGATGGAGGTGGATCCTCCAGCCATACCGGACGCGGCGGCGGCAAGCCGCGCGGTCGCGGTAGAGGCAACTCAGCTCGTGGAGCTGGGAACCCTGGCACGTCGAAAGACACGTGCAGGTACTGCGGAGTCGTCGGCCACTGGGCGCGAGACTGCCGCAAGAAGAAGCGCGAGCAGGGCCAGGCCCACCTCGTGCGCGGCGGAGGCGACAATGACGACGCGCTGCTCATGATGCAGGCGTGCACCATTGCGTCGGCTCCGCAACTCCCAGCGTCGACTCAGGCGGAGTCGGGCGCATCGGAGGCGGCACCCTCGTCTCGACCGGTGGCAGAGTCACGAACTCGACCGGTGGCGGAGTCAGAGGAAGTGTCGACTCCGCATCTCCCAGCATCGACTCGCCAGGCGGAGTCGGGTGCATCGGAGGCGGCACCCTCGTCTCGACCGGTGGCAGAGTCACGGACTCGACCGGTGGCGGAGTCGGAGGGAGCGTCGACTCCTCCGAAGGAGCACTCGCGGATCCACTGGGTCGCGGAGTGGGACATGCCGGCTCAGGAGGAGTCGAAGAAGGAGACTCGGGAGGAGTCGGCCCTGTTGACTCACAAGGAGTCGGCCCTCTTCCTACTGGAGGAGAAGCTGCAGGTCAGCCTGGCGCAAGGTGGGGACGCCAAGGAGGGCGTCTGGTACCTCGACTCGGGCGCCACCAATCACATGACTGGTGACCGCGCCGCGTTCGCGGAACTCGACACCAGCATCGTCGGAACCGTCAAGTTCGGCGACGGCTCGCGAGTCGACATCTGCGGGCAAGGGACGGTGCTGTTCATCTGCAAGTCAGGTGAGCACCGGGCCATCACCGGGGTGTATTACATACCCCGGTTGAACACGCAGATCATTAGCCTGGGCCAGTTCGACGAGAATGCCTGCCAGGTGCTGATCGAGGACGGGCTCCTCCGGGTGCGTGATAGGGAGCGGAAGCTCCTGGCAAAGGTCAGGCGGGAACCAAACCGGATGTACAAGCTGACAGTACGAGTCGCCCAGCCTGTGTGCTTGGCAGTGCACGTAGGTGTCGACTCGGCCTGGACTTGGCATGCAAGGTTCGGGCACCTCAACTTCGACAGCCTGCGCCGACTCGCGAAAGGTGGCATGGTGCGTGGACTCCCTCTAGTGGAGTACGTGAACCAGCTCTGCGATGCCTGCCTTGCAGGGAAGCAGCGACGCGCCCCCTTCTCCAAGCAGGCGAAGTTCCGGGCGAAGAAGCGACTCGAGCTGGTCCATGGCGACCTCTACGGGCCGGTCACCCCGGCGACTCCAAGCGGCAGGAGGTACTTCCTCTTGCTTGTCGACGACCTGACACGGTACATGTGGCTCGCCCTTCTTGCGACGAAGGTACGAGGCCGCAGTCGCCATCATTCGACTCCAGGCGGAAGCCGAGTCGGAGTCGAGCTGCAAGCTGCGCACGCTGAGGACGGATCGCGGAGGCGAGTTCACCTCCGGCTCCTTCACGGCATACTGCGCGGAGCTTGGAGTGGAGCGTCACCTGACGGCTCCTTACTCCCCGCAGCAGAACGGAGTCGTGGAGCGACGCAACCAGACGATTGTGGGCATGGCCCGCAGTCTGCTGAAGGCCAAGAAAATCCCCGGCGAATTCTGGGGTGAGGCGGTGTCGACGGCCGTGTTCATCTTGAACAGGTCGCCCACCAAGAGCGTGGACGGCATGACGCCGTTCGAGTCCTGGCATGGACGCAAGCCGGATGTGCACTTCATGCACACGTTCGGGTGCGTGGCGCATGTCAGAGAGACGCGACCCGGGCTGAAGAAACTCGACGATCACAGCAGGCCGATGATCTTCGTGGGGTACGAACCCGGCACGAAGGGTTATCGGGCCTTCGACCCGGCTACAGGCCGAGTCGCCATCACCCGCGACGTGGTGTTCGACGAGAATGCGCGTTGGGACTGGAGTTCGCCGGACTCTCCGGTGAACACGTTTGGAGTCGACACCTTCACGGTCGAGCACATGGTGTACGAGCCGCAGGCAACTCCAGGGGACGGGAGTGCGGGTCCTGGACCCGACTCGCCGCCTTCTCCGGGTCCATCTTCCCCGACTCCAGGAGCCGGGAGTGCGACTCCCCCAGCTGGTTCTCCAACAACGCCGGGGTACTCAACAGCCGAGTCTTCGACTCCGGCTGTCACAGGCGTCGAGTTCGCCACGCCACCATCAAGGTATGCAAGTATGCTTGATGGAGAAGACGACACCGAGCTCGAGCACCGGTTCCGCACTCTGCAGAACGTGCTCGATGCGGGTCCGGCCCAGGAGCCGGACGAGGAGCTCCACTTCCTCGCCTCCGAAGAGCCTGGCTCGTTCGACGAGGCCAAGTCGCACGCTAGCTGGAGGCGTGCGATGCAGGAGGAGCTCGAGGCCATCGAGTCCAACTCGACTTGGCGGCTCGCCACCTTACCACCAGGTCACCGCGCGATCGGCCTGAAGTGGGTCTACAAGGTGAAGAAGGATGCACACGGCGTGGTCCTTAAGCACAAAGCTCGCCTGGTGGCAAAGGGTTATGTGCAGCGGCACGGGGTCGACTACGACGAGGTCTTCGCTCCCGTGGCCCGACTCGAGTCAATCCGACTCCTGCTGGCGGTGGCCGCAGATTCGGGTTGGGACGTCCACCACATGGACGTCAAGTCAGCCTTCCTCAACGGCGAGTTGGAGGAAGAGGTGTACGTGCAGCAGCCAGCCGGCTTCGCTGCAAAGGGGAAGGAGCACCTGGTGCTCCGACTCGACAAGGCGCTCTACGGCCTCAAGCAGGCACCAAGGGCATGGAACACCAAGCTCGACGCATGCCTCGTCAAGCTCGACTTCACCAGGTGCGAGTCGGAGCATGGCATGTACGCGCGGGGAGCGACACCGACTCGCCTCCTCGTCGGAGTCTACGTCGACGACTTGGTGATCACGGGCTCCGACTCCAGCGACATCGACAAATTCAAGCTGGAGATGCAGAGTCTGTTCCAGATGTCCGACCTCGGGCTGCTGAGCTACTACCTCGGCATTGAGGTCCGACAAGGGCCAAGCGGGATCGACATCTCGCAAGCGGCCTATGCCCAGAAGCTGCTGGAGAAGGCAGGGATGGCCGGGTCCAACCCCTGTCAGGTGCCCATGGAGCCGCGCTTCAAGCTGTCCAAAACCAGCACGGCTCCACCGACGGATGCGACTGAGTATCGGAGCATCGTCGGGAGCCTCCGGTACTTGGTGCACACTCGACCGGATCTGACTTTCGCCGTCGGGTTCGTGTCTCGCTTCATGGTGGCGCCAACTCAAGAGCACTTGGCAGCCGTGAAGCAAATACTACGCTACATCGCCGGGTCACCTCGACTCGGATGTAGGTATTGCAGAGGTACAGGTGCACCACGCCTCGTCGGCTACAGCGACAGCGACTTGGGTGGGGACGTCGACTCGCGCAGGAGTACGTCTGGCACGCTGTTCTTTCTGGGGAGCAGCCCAGTGACCTGGCAGTCCCAGAAGCAGTCGGTCGTCGCTCTCTCGAGTTGCGAGTCCGAGTACGTGGCTGCTGCCACGGCTGCTTGCCAGGGGATCTGGCTCTCACGACTGCTTGCCGAGTTCAGCACCGGCGAAGCAGAGCAGGTGGTGCTCAAGATCGACAACAAGTCGGCAATTGCACTTGCCAAGAATCCCGTCTTCCACGAGCGCTCAAAGCACATCGAGCTGAAGTATCACTTCATTCGAGACTGCGTGGAGGCGAAGAAGATCGAGCTGGAGTTCGTGCCCACCGAACACCAACTCGCAGACATGCTGACCAAGCCACTTGGTCGAGTCCGCCTGGCGGAGCTGCGGACAAGGATCGGCATGGTGGAGGTGTCGCCGGAACTCAAGCCTAGGGAGTGAATGTTAGAATAGGCTTGTGTTCTAGGGCAGTCGAACCGACTCGGGGAGTGTCTCGAGTCGAGTCGAATCGTCGAGTTGGAGTCTGTTCTGACTCGACAGTAGTAGTAGTAACCGGGACTCGAAAGTTGTTAGCGAGTCCGGCAGGTACACTAGTTTCCGGGTACGTGGAGTCGAACTCTCGACTCCTACCCGAGGAAGTGTCGAGTGACGGAGTCGGTCTGTCGACTCCGACACCTGGTAGTTCGAGTGACGGAGTTGGTCTGTCGACTCCGGCTCGTAGACACGTCAGCGCGGGTGTTGGCGGTCTGGAATCTGCGAGAAGGTTCTAGAAGCACAGGTGTCCTGGACACCTGTGCAGGCCCGCGCGTAGGGGAGCGACATCTGTCCCAGCATGGACAAGTTCGTTTTGGCTGGATGAAAAGATCTAGCCAAGATATTTTGTAGGATACTCTATAAATATCCCATCAATAGAAAAAGGGAAAAATGAGGCAAACCATTTTTTCTTTTGGCACACACTCCCCTCTCTCTCTCTATCTCACGGGCAACAATCAGAGCCTTTTCAGGTTTAGTTGTTGTATATGTTTACTTGAGCACAGCTAACACCATATCTCTTTGATGTTTATTATGAATTGACGTTTTAGTACTGTGAAGTGGTTTTGGCCTTCCCACTATTTGTACAGTATGTATCTTTTGAAAGCAATGAACATCTGTTATCATGTTCAGTTGTTGGCATGCAGTAATTGATATTTTGAACTTCCGTATTCTATTTGTAATAATCCTGGAATGTGTCTGCCGTGGTGCTGATCCACCTTTTGCACAGTTTGAATTTGAAATGTATACTCTGATCGTGCTTTGCTACCTTTGGTATATCTTGTAGATAGCAAATATAAAATGACGTGTCTTTCTCAGCCACGTTAGTTAGCGCTCTGGCCTGACTGAGAAATACGATATCTAACAGTTTTTTTTTTGATAAAGGGCTTATATTACTTATAAAAAGTATTACACCCGGCTTGGTGATGTATAACTCGGTCGACTGTGATTGAGAAATGGGTTATCTGAAGTTAAAAGGTGTCTGTCACTCGAGCTGCGACTGGCAGGAATGCGATGTACTGGAGCAATCTGACGAGATTTGGTAGCTACCTTTGGATTTGGGATGACTGGGAATGTTAGGGCTGATGTTTGACAGTTCTTCCCCACATTATTTGTTATCTGTTTTTAGTGATATAAGTGGAACATATAAGTTCCACTACAAGATTTAACTGTAAACAACTTTGATTTGATCATATTCCCCTTTATTCACGGTATTAGAGTTTACCCAAAAAAACAAATATGTAACGGCAAGGGTCAAGTGTGGCGATATTAATAGTATGGATCAAGGATGGAGAGCTATAGAGTTAAAACAAAAGGAACGCTTGATATTTTTTTTGGAACCAATCAATTCGGGGATATCATGAGCTTCAAATCTCGTGCTAGTCTCGATTACAGGTTGATCGGCTGTCCGTCGGACTTTGAATAGCGCACTGGTTTACAGATTTACACTTGATTTGCTTTGGCAAAACGCCTTTGAGTTTAGTAGGAATATATGGAAGATTTGATGCTGATACTGCTCTTCAGAGACAACCCTGGAGGCTGGAGCACCATCACCATGTAAACTGGACCTCGAAGTTGGATGCGATGAAGACAACAGACACACCTTCAGTTCAAGGGTTCCTACCATCAGTCGTGGTCCGGTAAGAAAGCTGCACGGCGAAGTTAGAGCAAAGCTTGGCACGACGAAACTGCCAGCAGCCAACATCCGCAGTGTGATAATTTAACCTCACGTGAAGGAGCTGGAACCGGCCAGCATGAGAAACCTCCTCTCCGTGCACTGAAAAGCTTGTTCAGGGGATGAAGCAGGGTTGACACTCCCTGTTGTTAGTTGTTACAGCTTAAAGTTGACTCTACAAATCATATAGTACTTCAAGTCCTCATCTTTTCATGTTTTCTTGCATAAGGAACATACAAGTTCAATTACTAAAAAAATAACAGTAAACAACTTCAAATTGATCATATGTTTCCCCTTTATTCACGGTATTCGAGCTTACAGAAAAACATGCCACGGCAGGGGTAATGATGTTAACAAGAGTCAATTATAGTACTATGCTCAATTCAAGATATCACCTAGCAATTACATACAATGACATCTTTTGTCCAAATTTAAAAGTATACAACATTTCACAAAATCTTGCTACAATTAGGAGTTACATGCTTTACAGTTCCAAGGAGGAATTAAGAATATTTTCTACTAGTAGCTAGCTAGCATTTACATGGATCCATCAGGTTTGCGGTCTTCCACATCGCTAGTGGAACTCTCAGTACGTTCTTCTTTCTTCTGCTTGGGTGTTGCCGGTGGGGTGGAGTTGATCGGCCGCACGTTCTTCTTGTTGATCTTCAGCGTAGCCGGTGGGCTGATCATCTCGAGCGTCATCGGCGGCGGAGTGTTCTTGATCCAGTCCATCAGGCTTATCTTCTCCGACGTCTTCTCGAACCTGTCGATCTCAGGTATCAACCAGGGGAGTAGGAGCGCCTCTGCCGCCGTGAGCCGCTTCGCGGGGTTGCACTCGAGAAGCCCTTTCAAGACCTGGAACCCATCCTCGGATAACATGTCTAGGTCGAACAGATCCCCCAGCGTGTTGTCCTCCCGCGCCTGGAACGATCGCGGTACTGTGCGGGCGAACGACAGCGACGCGAACAGCGAACTCCGGCCACGTCCTGTCATCCGGGAAGCCGAGCACGCCGAAGATATTCCTGAGCTGGTCGATCTGGTCTCCCCGACTTGCGGCCTCAGAGTCGAACAGCATCTTTCTGCCGGTGAGCATCTCCGCCATGACGCATCCGAGCGCCCATGCATCCACCCCCGCGTCGTAGTCCGGCTTCCCAAGAAGCATCTCGGGCGCCATGTAGGGCACCGTGCCGACATCGCCGTACGGCGTCTTCTTCGTCGCCAGGGACATGGCCAGCCCGAGGTCGCAGAACTTGAGGATCTTCCCGCCTTCCCCGACGAGGATGTTGGACGGCTTGATGTCGCGGTGGACGATGCCGCGCTCGTGCATCTCCTTGGCGCCGTTGATTTTTCGATAAAGAGCGCTTTATTAGACTTTAACCAGTTTACATCAAGGTGATACAAACCAGAAATGTCCACACCCAGCCTCTGCATTAATAGGATGCACACAGCCGATGAAGAAGAGTAGAGAGAGAGCATGTAGAGAGGGAGAAAAAGTACTCATAGGAAAACATGTCACATATGACAAAAATAATCCTATGGTGATGGTGGCCCAATACGCCTGTTATGCTGCCACCCATGCCGGGTAAAAACATCTCTCGCCACTTGCTCCAACCGCGAGCAAACCTCCATAAACAGGTCTCGGTGTGCCGGTTGCTGAAGAATAGACCACTCCCGGAGATAGTGAGCATAGCGGAAGATCACCTGCATAGGGGAAGATAAAATAGCGTTAAAAACTCTGTCATTTCTACATAGCCAAAGCGACCATAATAACGCAATCGCTCCCACCCAACAGTGTTTTCTAAACGAACGATCAATACCATGCAACCAATTGCCAAAAATATTCGCAACGGAGCTCGGTGGATACAAATTCGAAGCCACTTGGATGGCAGACCATATAGAGCGCGCAAAATGACATTCAAAGAACAAATGCTTAATAGTCTCATTATGATGACAGAACATGCATTTTGTACTTCCTTGCCAGTTACGCTTTGCCAGGTTATCTTTTGTTAGCACTACCCCCTCCGAAGGTACCAAGTGAATATTTTAATCTTCAAAGGTACCTTCATTTTCCAGAGGTATTTATTGTTTATTGCTGGCATATCCGAATGTACTAGTGTATCATACATGGAGCCCACTGAGAATTTACCATTCTTGAGTAGGTTCCAACGAAATTCATCGCGATCTGTTGACAGATGGATTTCGGCCAAACGCTCTTGAAGAGCTTGCCAAGATGCCAATCTTGTACCCACGAGATCCCGCCTAAATGACACGTTCGGTGGGGAAGATTCCATCACCGCAGCGAGTGAATCGCTTTTGTTACGTGCAATATTGTATAATGCTGGATATTTGAGCTGCCACATGTAGGCGCACACCGTGGCCTCCGAGAGCGGCGGCCTCTCCAGCAAGAAATCTTCGAGCTTGCTGGTAGCCGGATCACGAACGAAGCCGTGCGAACGGACGACGGAAGGGTTTCCCTCGCAGGCCTCGAGGAAGCGGATCTCTTGCCGAAGCTCGCTGGCATCGGCGGTGGTGGGTGTGGCGCTGCAGGGACTTGATGGCCACGGTCTTGCCGGTGTGAAGCGGGTGCGCGCCTTGTTGACGATGCCGAAGGAGCCCTCGCCGAGGATGTCCGTCTTCTCGTACGCGTCCATGCTGCCGATGATGCGGATGCGCTTCCTCTTGCTGCAGCCAGTGTCCGATCCTTGTGCCGTCGCGTTCGCGTGGCCGGCGTCGAGTTGGAGTTGCAGACGGCCGCTTGGAGTTGCAGACGGCCGCCGCCATGATCCTTTCTCGATCGGTTGCTGGTAGGGGGAGGGGAGAGGAGATGTGCGACGGAGAGGTGGAGGAGACCGCCGTGGATCGATCTTGAGCAGGCACTTCTGGGTGGATCGGCCGCATGTATATACACAATGGAGCAGACGAACTCGGAGAACGGATTCACTTGCTTGGCGCATGGCGTCTTCGTTTGCACGGCACAAATTAACAGTCTCCGACTCGAACTCGACCAGACCTGTGCGTCTTCCCTACGCGCGGGGAGACCGAGTGCATGCTAACCTTGCATTGTCTCGTGTTGCCATGGCCGTTGCTGGCGTTTGCACAGACTCCAGCGCCAGTGCCGCGGCGTCCACCTTCAGCGTGTGTACCGCCGCCACATCACGACTTGAAAACAGGATAAACCATATGTCTTCTGTATCGATTCATTGATGCATATTAAAAACCAGACAAGTCCTTGCAACAGGCTTCGGTCCTACTTTATCTTTACCTAATAATAAAGGAAGAGTTGCTTCTCCCAAAAATTTCGTCCAACTTTATTTCTACCCTTATTTTCTAAAAAAATTACGAGCACTGCCACTGCTTTAGTCAAAAAAACGGTTCGTCCTCCGTCCGTCCCTGCTTCCTCGATGTCAATCGCCGGCACCCGAAAGGTGGAGGAACGGCTCCGGGAGTGCGCCCTGCAGAGGATGTTCAAGCTGATCGAGGCCCGTCGCCCCAAACCCCCCGCCACTTCCCTGATTCCCCGCCGCGGCCGATCCCCCGTACCATCCTCCAATTCGGTTGCCACCACCCGCTGGAGTTATCGTCATCGCCGCCCCGATCTCCTGCCGTCGATGCCATCCTCCAGGACCGACGCCGATACCCCCGGTGGCGGAGTCTTCTTGAGACTGCGACCCCTGTGCTCTGGTTCGTGGAAATATTTTCCCCTTTCCTACCCAACGCTCGAAGCTTCAAGCGCCGCCTGCCTCACACCTCCCCGTCGTTGTCGCGTCCCGGGGGTACTGGACGCTCCCTGCCTACTTCATTCAAGATCCTGGTGAAGCTTGGCATCCCCGACGGTCTCCTTGACTTCAAACTCCTCGCCTCAGAGGACCTGCGCTATGACCTCGACAACCACGTATTCGACCAATCGTGCTGGCTAGGGTAACACATTACACAATGACTATGACGCCGTCGAGCTGTTCATCTTAAGGGCACGGTGTGGGAGCAACAACTTGAGGCAGGGGAGGCCACGTATTCGTCCATGTCCATGTCCAGGCGCGGACGCGCCTTCCTGGATGTGGTGTTGCTGCTTAAAGCTGTATAGAAAAGTGATGGACATGATCGACCACGAGCTATGGTACTCTCCTTCCAATACGGTGATCCTTTTCTGTCCCCAGTTCAATCGTTCTCTACTCTTCTGTCTGCTCCTATTTCTTAGTGTAAGTCAATGCCCTCAAGGTGTTCGATGAATTGCTAACTAGCTGATGTATCAACATTAGGCATAATTATGAAGTTTACAGTTCATGTATGCTGCTGGCCTCGCGGAGCGGTCGGCACCACCACCTGATGTCGCGATCTCGCTCTTCTTTGCAGCGCTGGCCTTGCGCTCCTCAGTCGGTCGACATCTCCACCGACCACCATTAAGCTGGATGCCTCCAGACTTTTCTTCCGTTGGTCTCAATTTCCGGCCACCACGGTTGCTGCCTATCAGCTGAACAGAGGGGATGATTACTCCATTGTGAGGAACGTACAAATTGTTGTACTCTTGATGTAAAAGGAACCGTGCAGCAACTTCAAATTTTTACAATAACTTCAAAAAAAATCCAGATTTTCCATGTGCATTGGCAGTACCCACCATGAAGTTCTTGTGGCATTTGTATAATTTCAGGGAGTAGATATAATATTCTCATTTAAAATTCATTTGCAAACTTCTGATCAAGTCGATGTACATAATTTGGTTCATAACTATATATAAATTAAAAAATAATATGACCAAGATAGTGTTCATTCTTCATATATGCGTCATTTTACAATGGGCAAAATTTGAATGTGATAACTCCTCATATGTTAGCTCCTTTTTATGTTAAAATACAATCTTTATCCTGTATATGTTCTACCGCAACGTCGGCGAGCATCGCAAACATAAGAAGAAGGGAATTTTGTTTTTTATTGGTAATTTTTTTCCTAGCGATCTTGCTTCAGCTAGATATGCTCAATTCCTCACATACTATCTTTCTTCTGGAATTCTTCAGGTTCTAAAGCTAAAGCTGCTCGACAGTGACAACAACGTAATCAATCAGGTTAGATCCCAACTCGGCATGTCGGACACTGGCAACGACTATAGCGAAGAATATAAGTTATGCTCGGTCAAGAAGGATACATCCAGGTACATCAACCAAGCTGAGGAAGTTCCGCTCTTATCCTTTCCCCTCCCTCTGGTGAACAGTAGAGAGAGGAGAAAAGAGGGCGACCCCGTCTCCCCCCCGCGGCCACCGGCGTGGCCGTGGGTTCCTTCCTCCTCTGTCGGCTGCCTCGGCGGCGGGAGGATGGGGGAACCCCGGTTCTCTGCTCCGGTGTGTATATAGGGTGTGTGGTGTGTGTGTTCCAGCCGGCGGCGCTATGGAGGTGGAGGTGTCGCCGGAGTGGATTTTTGTGTCGCCGCGCTTCCCCTTCTGCGTCGTCGTCCTCTGGGGCCTCGCCGTGGCGTGCACGACTTCGGGTGCTCGTGGATCTGCGGATCTGGCGAGCTGGGTTGTCTCCGGGCCTGGTCACTGCGCCGGAGGCGGTGACCATGCCGTGGAGTTTCTGTCTCCCGGCTTCTTCTCCGCGACGGTGAGGAGGGCTCCGTCCTTGCCGTGGAGCCTGGGAGGCCAGTATGGCAGTTGGAGCAGGCTCCGTTCTCCTCTTCCTCTGCTGGCCGGAGCTGGAGGTGACGGTGGTGTGGATGCTTGCCCGACGCAGGGTTGCTGCAAGGTTGGTGGCCGATCTGGTCTTGCGAGATCGGGGATCGAGGGCGCCGTGGCCGACTGGATGTTCATCGCTTCAAGTTCCGGCGTCATCGTCGGGCGACTCTGGCTTTCAAAGGCGTGGTGGTGCTCTCTCCTTCTGGTGCTGCGGATGCTTGTCTTCTTCCTCTCCGGCGTCGCTGGCGGTGGAGGTAGGCAGCTAGGGTGGTGGTTCAGCGATGCTGTTGTGTCGGTGTCTTGCATCAGGATGTATAAGCCTGCGTATGTAATCCGTATTGTACTTCTTGTTCTTTGAATATACGTTAGGTTTTTCTAAAAAAAAAAAAAACCAAGCTGGGGACGGCATTCCCCACGTTGTAGAATATCTATGGTTAATTACAAATAAGTTGGTGGACCCTGGCTTTCTATATATGCATACAATGTCTAATTACCATGTTCTTTGAATATTAGAGTTGCATCTTCTTCCACACGTATTATGGATCAAATTCGTCTATATTTAGTTTGGCAAGTAATGATGGTCATGAATGATGTGTTATACTGTCTACTGTGTACATAACAACGGCCTATTAATGCCGACATGTGTTATGACTTATGAACACTGTGGGTAGT
Organism: Puccinellia tenuiflora; assembly: GCA_012064385.1. Classification (NCBI taxonomy): domain Eukaryota; kingdom Viridiplantae; phylum Streptophyta; class Magnoliopsida; order Poales; family Poaceae; genus Puccinellia; species Puccinellia tenuiflora. The sequence continues at coordinate 108,641 of QRDG01002353.1, forward strand.
AAACAAATTCGATATTTTTTCGCAGATGGTTCAAAAGGGTTCCTTAGTTGTTCTGACAAAAATCATTCCGTTCCATGATTCGTGGAAAATGATTTCCTTTTTTTTGCCCGTCGTCCTCTCCCTAACAACACGTCCACGTCGAGTTTGATGGAAATTCATAGGTGAAGGCCTTAGCGCCGCCGTGTCGGAGCGGATGATCGAACGAGTGTCATGCACCTTCCACTGCTTTGTCTACTCCTTGGCTCTGCTGGTGCTAGCGCACATGTATCGGGTGGCGACGAGCAAAGCAGGTAGTGGTTGCATGGCTAACTGTAGAGCCGTTGCAACGCACGGGCACATTTGCTAGTTATTAAAAAGCAGAGACAAACGAAATATTCACGGCAATATTTCCACTGGCCGAGTTTCAAGCGGCCACTTTCAACAAGGACAACACTCATGAATATTTCTAGATCAAATCAAGTGTTCCCACTGGAATGTACAAACTTACTCTTGAAGCCCCTGCTTCAAGCCATCATCACTTGTCCGGCTAACGCCTCACTAGCAATATGCCATACGAGGAGAAACTGCAAGTCGTTGATATCCCATACCGACACGTCTCGAATGGATTACAGCGACTCAGTATCCAACATACGTGAGGCGGCTGGCGGCTGGTTAGTTTTAGCATCACCGCTAGGAAACAAGTAATCAAAATTGACAACTCCTTGTCAGTCGCATCCATGCATGTGAATCCTGTTGGTCGGCTTCTCATGCAAGACCCATGATCGATTGACCGTCATGATAGCCTTTCAAGTCTCCCTAGTACCTTATGCAATGCCGAGTCCAACTGAAACCCATCCGGCTTGGATATATATATCGATCGATGGACTCAAAACACATGCATGCAAAGGCAAGTACTATATATAAACAGAGATCACGATATCGATCGATCGTACTGCAACCATATAAACTGTTGCATCGATCTTTACACATAGTATGTTTGCTAATAATATTTACAACAAAAGAGAGAGGTTTAGCTGTGCACGCTCTGCAGGCGCGGCGCCACGTGCGATCACCGCCAGTAGTACGTACTACTTGCCGTCATCGACGATCGACGAGGACGGCCCTGCTCCATCACCCCAGCCAGTACCGTGCTGCTTCTAGTAAACGCCGGCTCCCCAGCCAGTGTCGACGTCCCCCCAGCCAGTCGTACGTGCACCGCCATCGTCGTGGCGGTCGACGGCCCAGCCAGAGCCCTCGCCCACCTCCTTCCAGCCAGAGGCGCCGTCGTCCCTGCAGCCAGAGCCGTCGCCCACCTCCTTCCAGCGGCCGTCTTCGTCCCAGCCAGAGCCGTCCTCCCAGCGAGTAGCCTGCTGCTTCCAACCGCCGTCGTCGTCGTGGTTGACGTCCCAGCCAGAGCCATCGCCCACCTCCTTCCGGCGGCCGTCGTTGTCCCAGTACGACGACCTACGCTTCGTCGTCGATCTGTTTTTTGCTCTAGCTACGCAACCGGGACAATACTTTGGTTGGCGTTGCAGCTGCATCTCGATCCTCTTAATCTTACGGTAAAGCTCGTAAGAGACATACCCATCGATGGCTGCATAATCCAGGTTCAATTCCGGAAGTGGGGAACACTCCCACAGTTTGCGATTTTCACTTGGGAAGTTGGCCTTCATGTTCGCGTAGTGATCGTAGATCAGTTCGGCTGCCATGGTAGCCATGCCAGTCCTCACTGCTCCGCCCACCTGGAAAAGCGACTGAATGTACAAACTTACTCTTGAAGCCCCTGCTTCAAGCCATCATCACTTGTCCGGCTAACGCCTCACTAGCAATATGCCACACGAGGAGAAACTGCAAGTCGTTGATATCCCACACGTCTCGAATGGATTACAGCGACTCAGTATCCAACATACGTGAGTCGGCTAGCGGCTGGTTAGTTTTAGCATCACCGCTAGGAAACAAGTAATCGAAATTGACAACTCCTTGTCAGTCGCATGCATGTGACTCCTGTTGGTTGGCTTCTCATGCAAGACCCATGATCGATTGACCGTCATGATAGCCTTTCGAGTCTCCCTAGTACCTTATGCAATGCTGAGTCCAACTGAAACCCATCCGGACTGGATATTTCAGTGTCACCCAATTTCATGATGAAATATCGAGATGCCGCTGGGGTAAATAGGATATTTAAACCAATTAGGTTTAATAAATGTGGAGCAAAAGTTGTGTTGGATTTATCAAGCACAAAACCCTAGTCTCAACTATGTGCACCAACAACTTATGCTAAACAAGTTCTCGAAGTCGAATCAAACCCTATCTCGAAATGGAGGGGGCGTCCCATACTGCCGCAGTTCAAGAAGAGGATGTACCATACCGCCATCTACCTTGACACGCGGAGTTGAAGGTCATCACAAAAATAAATATCCAGGCACTCGCATCGTCCACACGATCACGATATCCGCTGGTCGAAGATCTAGGGCCGTCTCCCCGAATATCAAACTCATGTGTCGCCATTGGTTGACGTCGTAGCATGAAAACGACCATATTGCCTACAATGGACATGCTACAAGCAACTTTTCTTTCACACATGCCGACAACCATCACCATCCCGCCACAAGCCGCTTGTACGAATAATCGACCTTGAGGTCGGCGTTGTCATACGTCTTCATCGTCAACGTTCTCATGAACGTAAAATCTTTTCGATCTTCAAGGGTATGAACACCGAATCCCTCTGTTACCTTACATCCGCATAGTATAGATCTTGGCTATATCATTCTCATCGTTAGGAATTTTTTTGTGTTCTGCTACGGAACCCCTTCAGTGGTATCAGAGCCGATCAATGCGTAGATTTGTTGGTGCGGTTAGAACAGATTAGCATATGATCTGATATGTGGGCATTGATTTTCTAGTTGTTACCTCTTATGTGTACTTGTTCATATCGCGGTAATGTTTGATGAAGCGGCCCAGACAGACCTTACGCGTACGCTTACGCAAGACTGGTTCCGCAATTGACATGTGGCTTGTACCATATATGCGACTTGCGGGTGTCTGTCTCTCTTATAGTAGTTGATATGACATTTGAAACGGAGGGCCCCAAAAGGGGTGTAACAGAGACAACTATTTAATCGATATTGTGGTTGAAAGTTCGTAGGTAAGAAACGGTTCTTTCGCGAAAACCCTAACAACCAGGTAAAACTTGCAAAAGATAAAGTAGAGGCTTATAACTTTATTTTGCAGGACTTGTGATGTGATATGGTCATAGTAGTATTTATGAAATGTTTAGCCACCAGCGTGGAGGCACAGTGGACCTGGTGCTATGTCGGAGCGCTCGATGGAGATCAAGGCGCGAGGACCATATCATTTCACATTAAATTTGATGTTATTTCCTTTATTCATCTTATCTTGTGTGTATTAGATATACGACGGTAGCAATATAAGATGATCTCTCATTTTAATTCCAATGAACGTGTTCTCCTTTAATGTGCACCACCAAGAAAGTTCTCCGTTATGAAGCGCGTCGTGACGATCGGATGTTACACATCTCGGCGTTCGCATATGGTTGGTGTAAACCATGATTGCATAGCAAATACACTGAGGTTAATTTGGCGAGCCTAGCATGTACAAACATGGCCTCAGAACACAAGTGACCAAAAGGTTAAGCACGAGTCACATGAATGATGTGATTGACATTTTGATGTCTACCTTTGAAGCTATGCCATCAACCATGACGATCGGGGGTGGTATAGTGAATTAGGATCATGTAATCACTAAAATGATGATAAGGGATGTTCGTTTAAGTGGGAGTTCTCGTAGTTTAATTTAGTCAAACATGAACTCATATTATGAGCATAATCTTGATATCTTTGCAAATACCATTGTATGTCTCGCCCCAATTTCAACCTAGGCCAGATCCTTGAGAAAGAGAAACTTAAAACCCATGGGTCAAACTTCATGTACTGGTTCCGCACCCTGAGGATTCTCCTCATTCCCCAGAAGATGATTACGTGCTTGAAGTTGCGATAGGAGATAAGCCCGCCAATACCGCCACTGAGGACGAGAAGAATGTCTACCAGTCCAAGGCGGATGATTTCTCCCTAGTCCAAAGCATGCTCTATGCCATGGAGGCTGATCTGTAGAAGCATTTTGAGAAAATGAGTGCTTATGAGATAATCACTGAACTCAAGTCTGTTTTTGCACCTCCAGCCAAGGCCGAGAGGTATGAAGCCTCAAAATTGTTCTTCTTGGCCCAGATGGAAGAGCACCGCAGCATGAGCGAGCACGTGGTCAAGATGTCTGGCTACATGTTCAACGTCTAAACGCTTGATGTCTACTACACGCTTCTATTCTTGTAGACTTGTTGGGCCTCCAAGTGCAGAGGTTTGTAGAACAACGTCAATTTTCCCTTAAGTGAGTAACCCAAGGTTTATCGAACCCAGGGAGGTAAAGGTCAAATATATCCCTCTTAAGCAACCCTGCAATTAAGATACAAGAAGTCTCTTGTGTCCCCAACACACCTAATACAATTGTCAGTTGTATAGGTGCACTAGTTCGGCGAAGAGATGGTAAAATGCAAGTGATATGGATGGTAAAAGGTGATTTTGTAATTCTATAATAAAAATGGCAGCAAGCAAACAAGTGACAAAAGTGACTAAAAACGGTGTATCAATGCTTGGAAACAAGGCCTAGACTTCATACTTTCACTAGTAACTACTCTCAACATCATTAACATAATTAAACACATGATAGTTCCCACAAAAACACATGAATGGTAAACGTTACTCGGAGATCATTCTTTCGTGGATCAAATAGGATGAGAATTGCATAGGGCTACAAAACGCTTCATGATGTCACTATCGGCATCCAAAGATAGTACTAACAAACACCACAACCTATTTCTTGAATAGTCTCTTTCTTCAATAACACAAGCATCAAGAAACCTCATGATCTATTCAATCCAACAATAATAAAGAACAAACTAATGATGAAGATCCTTCCAATCTATTATCCATAGAGTCACACACGGCACCCTCCCTGTCACCGTGGCACCGTGATCACACCGGTGACTCCGGAAATTATACTAAATAACATCACTTGAGCAACATCATATCCATTACACAAAGGGAAACATCATGTATTCAACTATATCAACAAAGCTCATGATCACAACGAAGATCACATCATGAGAGAGAGAGAGAGAGATAACCACATAGCTACTTGTACAAGCCTCAGCCCCGGTGAGGGACTACTCCCTCCTCATCGCGGGAAGCAGCGGTGTTGATGGAGATGGCTCCGGCGGTCGATCCCCGTCCCGGCAGGGTGCCGGAACAGGACCTTCTGAACCCCCGAAACTTGTCGACGATGGCGGCGGAGCTCTGTATCGTATTTGGGAAAATCCTTCGGGGGTTAGGGTTTTTTCGTCGGGGATGATTTTATAGGCGTCGGAGGCGGCTGAGGGGGTGCCCACAGGGCAGGGGCGGGTCCCACCCGCGGGCTGCCCTAGGGCCGTGGCAGGGGGCCGCCCCTGGCCTGTGGGTGGCCCCCCAGGTCGCCCTTTTGGCTCCGGTCTTCATTTGTCCAATAAAATTGTTGTAAATTTTCCTCCAGTTCCGAGAATATTTCCAGAAGTAACTTTCTGCAACAAAATCAGCACAAAAATAGGGAACTGGCACACTGGGCATATTGTCAATAGGTTAGTCCGATAAAATGCATTAAAATGATAGTAGAAACATGTGACAACATCACAAAACTAGCATGGATCAATCAAAAATTATAGATACATTTGACACATATCAGCATCCCCAAGCTTAACTCCTACTCGTCCTCGAGTAGGTAAGTGATAACAAAATAATTTTTGATGAGACATGCAACCAACACAATCGTGATCATTATAGTAATGTAAAGCATAGGATATGAATGAAGTGATAAAAACATTTGTCTATAGTTGATAGCAAGAAATCAATGAATAACCAAGTTGAATCATTAAAGCAAAACCTTTCGTAAATAGTACGTTAATGACATGAAAGCAATGTGATCCACATATTTGATTAATTCACAAAGGTAATAGTTCCATGACAAAACTGTTTGAGAATCAAAACAAAGAAGATGTAAGTTTTAGCAAAAAGCTTCAACTTCCAACGGTAAAGTCAATATAAAGATTCATGTTTAATCTGACGATGCAATATGATCAATGATACCCAGGGTCAATGCTAGATGTTTGCTTTGGTGCAGATAGAAGAAAGAGGAAAACTGACTCAACATTAAAAGTAAAAGAAAGGCCCTTCACAGAGGGAAGCAGGGATTAATAGCAACAGAATTTTGAGACATGCATGTTTTCGTCAACGACTTCACAACAGAGAAGCTATCTAGTCCCCCATAATAAGCAAGGCTTTTAGACTTGTGAGAGCAGCTGGTTTTTAGAGGAGCGAGTACGCTCCTCTTTCTCCTTGGTTTCACCACTGTACAATGTTTTGAGCTGATTTCTCAGATTTTCATTGCGCGGAGGAGAATGGTGAGTTATATTTATATTTTTGCTTAAGCTGCTCTCGGGTTGATTCAAGTGAAGACGTAATCCATCGACACCGGGTGAAAGAGGGGGGAAATGACCTTGCTCGTCACGAGTTATATCTAGCTCTCCACTGCTCCCTCATGAGCTTAAAAATAGAGGCACAAAAAGGAGTATTTTGAATTTTTAAAGATAGCACATGACAAATTTACTTGGAATGGCAAGAAATACCATGCATAGGTAGATATGGTGGACTCAGCTGGCAAGATAGTTTGGCTTTGGGATTTGGATGCACGAGTGAACCATACACCCAGTACAAATTTTTGGGCTTAGCAAAGAAGGTATTTAAAGCAAACATCTAAAATTAACCGGTAACAAAGTAACATAAGACATAAGTCATTCGTAACCATAAAAGCTCCACACCGTCTCCCATGTTGACCAAACAATTGTTTTGATGGAAAGATTAGCTTAATGAATTAACAACTACGAAACACCACACAGTTTCAAGTTTTTAACAGTATTTCTTTACTAATCAATTCCACTCAAATAACCAGCAAGATTAAGCATTCATCTTAATATCTCAAAACAAATGAGAAGTATCAATTATCCACACAATGATCTACAATACTATGCAGGCTTTCATTTCATTCCAATATCACATGCATAGCATTTTATCGCTCTAACAAATCAACCAAGCAACCAAAACAACTCTCTAATAAATATAAGTGAAGAACAAGAGAGTTTAACAACAAATACTAGAATCTCCAAATAAGATAAAAGCTAAAAGCGAGAGCTTAATAGCAAACAAACAGTAGCTAAGAATACTCAACAAGATATAAGCGAAGCGCATGAGTATTCAAATGAAAAAAGCGGAGCGTGTCTCTCTCCCACACAAATAAAGCAAAGATCCAACGAGCATATGACCAGAAAAATAACAAACAAAACTGAAAGTAAAAAAGACGCTCCAAGCATAGCCCATAATATGTAAAGTGATAAAAACTTAGTTCAACGAAGACGACCTCATGATAGTCGATGAAGAAGAGGGGATGCCTTGGGCATCCCCAAGCTTTGACGCTTGATGGTTCTTGATATTCAGAGGGGATACCATGGGGCCATCCCCAAGATTGAGCTCTGATACATCTTCAATTTCTTCATTATCCTCTCCTTTGGAACTTAAAAACTCCCTTCACACAAAACTTCTCATAAACTGATTAGAGGGTTAGTGCTCATAAATTAGAAATGCACATGTGTTCAACTCAAGACAAATTTCAAACAACTTTATTGGGCATTAGCTACAGTTTACTAAGCCTCAATGTGGCACTCCACCCCTAGAGTATCACATTTGACGATGGTAAAGAGACGAATGCAAAATAAAAGCAGAATCTGTCAAAATCTGAACAGTCTGTAAAGATCAAATTTTTTGAGGCTCTTCTGTAGCTCAAATCATAAACCTCAAAACTAACGAAAGATAGATAAAAGTATCAGTCTTTCTGTCTAAAAATATCAGAAAAAGATAAAATTAAGGAAATTTCTAGATTTTTGAACAGTGAAGGACATAAATCTGTTTCTGGACAGCAAAACAATACCTCATACTTTCAATGCATTAGAGGCTAAACTTGGCACAAAAACCAAAAGAAAAAGATACAATGAAGTTGCTACAGAGGCAACAACTTCATGACTCAAGAAAAACAAAAACAAACCGAAAGTAAAGAAAACATGGGTTGCCTCCCAAGAGCGTTTTTTTAAGCCTTTTAGCTAGGCATGATAATTTTAATGATGCTCTCATAAGAATAAGAGTTGGAACACAAAAGAGAGGATCATGAAGCAAATATCAAACATATTTAAGTCTAACTCTCTTCCTATGTATAGGCATCTTGTAAGAAAATAAATCATTGGAGCATAAAACATTAAGCATAGGAAGGCAAAGCAAGTGCAACATTAAAACCTTCAACATAAAGAGGGGAAACTTCATAAGATGAAAATTTATATAACCACGCTTCTCTCTCATAATAACTTTCAGTAGAATTATAAGAAAACTCAACAACATAACCATCACATAAAGCATTTTTCTCATGATTCACATGCATAAAACTATTATTACTCTCCACATAAGTAAAATCTTTCTCATTAGTAATAGTGGGAGTAAAACTATCATAGACATCATTGTAATCATCATAAATAGGAGGCATATAATAATCATAATAAACTTTTTCCTCAATAGTAGGTGGACTGAAAATATCACATTCATCATTATAATCATCATATATTGGAGGCAAAGTATCATCAAAGCAAATTTCCTCCTTCATGCTTGGGGGACTAAAAAGATCATATTCATCAAAATCGGCATCCCCAAGCATGCAATTTTCCATAGCATTAGCAACAATGGCATTCAAAGGAAGCATACTAATAACATTACTACTAGCATGATTGTTATGCAAATAAAGTTTCATAGGTTTTTTAATTTTCTCCTCAAAACCATCATGACCAATTTCAAGATAAATTTTATAAAGCTCTCTAATTTTTTTTGTTGTTTTCCATTAAGCCTAACTAGTGAAAAAAAAAACAAGAAACAGAAAGATATAACTGCAGAATCTAAAGAAGATACCTTCAAGCGCTCACCTCCCCGGCAACGGCGCCAGAAAAGAGCTTAGTTGCCGGAGGATGTGAGTGCCGTTTACCTTACCTCCCCGGCAACGGCGCCAGAAAAGAGCTTGATGTCTACTACACGCTTCTATTCTTGTAGACTTGTTGGGCCTCCAAGCGCAGAGGTTTGTAGGACAGCGGCAATTTTCCCTTAAGTGAGTAACCCAAGGTTTATCGAACTCAGAGAGGTAGAGGTTAAAGATATCCCTCTCAAGCAACCCTGCAATTAAGATACAAGAAGTCTCTTGTGTCCCCAACACACCTAATACAATTGTCAGTTGTATAGGTGCACTAGTTCGGCGAAGAGATGGTAAAATGCAAGTGATATGGATGGTAAAAGGTGATTTTGTAATTCTGTAATAAAAATAGCAGCAAGCAAACAAGTGACAAAAGTGACTAAAAACGGTGTATCAATGCTTGGAAACAAGGCCTAGATTTTCATACTTTCACTAGTAACTACTCTCAACATCATGAACATAATTAAACACATGATAGTTCCCACAAAAACACATGCATAGTAGATGTTACTCGGAGATCATTCTTTCGTGGATCAAATAGGATGAGAATTGCGTAGGGCTACGAAAAGCACACCTTAAAGTTCGTATTCCACATCTATAGACGCTTCATGCTGTCACTATCCGCATCCAAAGATAGTACTAACAAATACCACAATCTATTTCTTGAATAGTCTCTTTCTTCAATAACACAAGCATCAAGAAACCTTATGATCTATTCAATCCAACAATAATAAAGAACAAACTCATGATGAAGATCCTTCCAATCTATTATCCATAGAATCACACACGGTACCCTCCCTGTCACCGTGGCACCGTGATCACACCGGTGACTCCGGAAATTATACTAAATAACATCACTTGAGCAACATCATATCCATTACACAAAGGGAAACATCATGTATTCAACTATATCAACAAAGCTCATGATCACAACGAAGATCACATCATGGGAGAGAGAGATAATCACATAGCTACTTGTACAAGCCTCAGCCTCGGTGAGGGACTACTCCCTCCTCATCGCGGGAAGCAGCGGTGTTGATGGAGATGGCTCCGGCGGTCGATCCCCGTCCCGACAGGGTGCCGGAACAGGACCTTCTGAACCCCCGAAACTTATCGGCGATGGCGGCGGAGCTCTGTATCGTATTCGGGAAAATCCTGCGGGGGTTAGGGTTTTTTCGTCGGGGATGATTTTATAGGCGTCGGAGGCGGCCGAGGGGGTGCCCACAGAGCAGGGGCGGGTCCCACTCGCGGGCTGCCCTAGGACCGCGGCAGGGGGCCGCCCCTGGCCTGTGGGTGGCCCCCCAGGTCGCCCTTTTGGCTCCGGTCTTCATTTGTCCAATAAAAAATCGTCGTAAATTTTCGTCCAATTCCGAGAATATTTCCAGAAGTAACTTTCTGCAACAAAATCAGCACAAAAACAGGGAACTGGCACTGGGCATCTTGTCAATAGGTTAGTCCGACAAAATGCATTAAAATGATATAAAATGATAGTAGAAACATGTGACAACATCACAAAACTAGCATGGATCAATCAAAAATTATAGATACGTTTGACACGTATCAACGCTCTGGAATACAAGATTCCAGACGAACTGGCGATTGATAGGGTGTTGTAGTCGATGCCCCTAGCTACAAAGGTTTTTCCGTGAATTACAACATGCAAGGGAGGAACAAGTCCCTTTCTGAGCTGTTCATCATGCTCAAGACTGCTGAGGTTGAAATCAAGAAGGAGCACACAGTGTTGATGGTCAACAAGACCGTTGGTTTTAAAAAGTCTGGCAGCAAGGCACAGGCAAGAAAGGAAAGTTGAAGAGGGATGACATGCCTGTTGCCACCACCTCCAAGGCGCCCAAGCCTGGACCCAAGCCCGACGTCACATGCTTCTACTGCAAGGGGGACGGTCACTGGAAGCGCAACTGCCCCAAATACCTAGAAGATAAGAAGGCCAACAAGTTTGTTGGGAAAGACAAAGGTATATGTGATATACATGTTATAGATGTTTTCCTCACAAGTGCTTGGAGTAGCACATGGGTATTTGATACAGATTCTGCTGCTCACATTTGTAACTCTCAGGAGGAGTTGCGGAATAAGCCGCGCTTGGTGAAGGACGAGGTGACGATGCGTGTTGGCAACAGCTGCAAAGTTGATGTGGTGGTTGTCGGCACTCTCCCTCTTCATCTACTGTCGGGATTAATTTTAGTTTTGAATAAATGTTACTTTGTGCACGCGTTGAGTATGTACATTTTAAGTGGGTCTTGCTTGTTGCAAGACCATTATTCATTCAAGTTAGTGACAAATGGTTGTACCATTTTTTATGAATAATGTATTATATGCTCATGCACCGGAGAGTAATGGTTTGTTCTTATTGAATCTCGATACTAGTAACACTCACATCCATAGCATTGATGCCAAAAGATGCAAACTTAGTGATGATAATACCATGTACATGTGGCATTGTCGTCTGGGTCATATTGGTGTTAAACGCATGAAGAAACTCCCTTATGATGGACTTTTGGAGTCACTGGATTTTGAATCTCTTGACAGATGCGAACCATGCCTTATGGGCAAGATGACCAAGACCCCATTCTCCGGAGTGATGGAGCGGGCTACGGACTTGTTAGGGATCATACATACTGATGTATGTGGACCAATGAGCGTCTCAACACGCAATGAATATTGTTACTTTGTAACCTTCACTGATGATTTGAGTAGATATGGGTATATTTACTTAATGAAACACAAGTATGAAACCTTTGAAAAGTTTAAAGAATTTCAGAGTGAAGTAGAAAATCAACTTAACAAGAAAATCAAGCACCTTCGATCTGATCGAGGAGGCGAGTATCTGAGTTATGAATTTGGCATGCATCTCAAGACTTGTGGCATTGTACCACAACTTACGCCAGCCGTAACACCACAGCATAATGGTGTATCAGAACGACGTAATCGCACTCTATTAGATAGTGTGCGGTTTATGATGTCTCTTACCGACTTGTCAGTGTCATTTTGGGGATATGCATTAGAAATAGTTGCATTCATTTTAAATAGGATGCCATCCAAATCCGTGGAGACAACACCATATGAGATATGGCATGGTAAGAAAGCTAAGTTGTCGTCCTTTAAGTTTGGGGTTGTGAAGCTTATGTTAAGAAACTACGGCCTGACAAACTCGAACCGAAATCGGAGAAGTGTATCTTTGTAGGGTATCCAAAGGAAACCATTGGATACACTTTCTACAACAAAACTGAGGGCAATTTTTTTCCGTTAAGAACGGTACCTTTCTCGAGAAAGAGTTTCTCACCAAAGGTGTTAGTGGAAGGAATGTAGAGCTTGATGACATTGTTGACCATTCACTCCAAATATCGAGTGGCGCAACGGAAGATGTTCCGTAACCGTCCTCCATAGTTGGAGTGGGTGCAGATGATGATGATCACAACACTCACGTCGAGGCACGTACTCTACCTCGTAGGTCTACAAGACCACGTACACCTTTGAATGGTATGGTGATCTTGTTAACACAGTCATGTTAGTTGAACAAGACGAACCTGCGAACTACAAGGAAGCAATGGAGGGCCCCGAGTCCGAGAAATGGCTTGAAGCCCTGAAATCCGAAATAGGATCCATGTATGATAACCAAGTATGGACTTTGGTGGATATTCTCGATGGCCACAAGGCTTTTGAGAACAAATGGATCTTTAAGAAAAACAGACGCTGACGGTAATGTAACCGTCTGTAAAGATCGACTTGTCGCAAAGGGTTTCCGACAAATTCAAGGAGTTGACTGCGATGAAACTTTTTCACCTGTTGCGATGCTTAAGTCTATCAGGATTTTGCTAGTAATTGCTGCATATTTCGGTTATGAGACATGTCATATGGATGTCAAAACTGCATTCCTAAATGGCAATATTGAGGAAGAGTTGTACATGGTACAACCGGAAGGTTTTAAGAAAGTCCTCAGAAGATGGAAGCGCAGTTGGATTAGGGGGTAAGAGTACTTTTTGGGGCTGGACTTCAAGTACACGAATGACAAGTCCCCGGGGGAAAGTGTCGCCGTCGTTCAACTCGGCTACTGCGAGGAACTACTGGTGTTCCACTGGTCCAGGTATGGATCGAGATCTAGTATATATATATTCCCCTCTTTATTAGTTTACTCGATCTATCGTCCTTTTCCCCTTTCGAACGAAAAAATCGATCTAGTGTATTTTACTTACTTTCGCTTGTTACTTTCATTATACTACTGCAGTAGTAACAAGGACTGTCTGGCGCTGTTCAAGTTCCTTCATAGCGAGAGAGTCAAATTCGCCGGCGTCGACACAAGGGGCGACAGGCGGGCCATGAAGAACACTTGGGACTTCCTAATTCCAGAAGCGTCCCACGTGGACATTCAGTCGCTTTTCCAGGTGGGCGGAGTAGTGAGGACTGGCATGGCTACCATGGCAGCCGAACTGATCTACGATCACTACGCGAACATGAAGGCCAACTTCCCAAGTGAAAATCGCAAACTGTGGGAGTGTTCCCCACTTCCGGAATTGAACCTGGATTATGCAGCCGTCGATGGGTATGTCTCTTACGAGCTTTACCGTAAGATTAAGAGGATCGAGATGCAGCTGCAACGCCAACCAAAGTATTGTCCCGGTTGCGTAGCTAGAGCAAAAAAAAGATCGACGACGAAGCGTAGGTCGTCGTACTGGGACAACGACGGCCGCCGGAAGGAGGTGGGCGATGGCTCTGGCTGGGACGTCAACCACGATGACGACGGCGGTTGGAAGCAGCAGGCTACTCGCTGGGAGGACGGCTCTGGCTGGGACGAAGACGGCCGCCGGAAGGAGGTGGGCGACGGCTCTGGCTGCAGGGACGACGACGCCTCTGGCTGGAAGGAGGTGGGCGAGGGCTCTGGCTGGGCCGTCGACCGCCACGACGACGGTGGTGCACGTACGACTGGCTAGGGGGACGTCGACACTGGCTGGGGAGCCGGCGTTTACTAGAAGCAGCGCGGTACTGGCTGGGGCGATGGAGCAGGGCCGTCGTCGTCGATCGTCGACGACGGCAAGTAGTACATACTACTGGCGGTGATCGCACGTGGTGCCGCGCCTGCAGAGCGCGTGCAGCTAAACCTCTCTCTTTTGTTGTAAATATTATTAGCAAACATGCAATGTGTAAAGATCGATGCAACAGTTTATATGGTTGCAGTACGATCGATCGATGATATCGCGATCTCTGTTTATGTATAGTACTTGCCTTTGCATGCATGTGTTTTGAGTCCATCAATCGATATATATATCCAAGCCGGATGGGTTTCAGTTGGACTCGGCATTACATAAGGTACTAGGGAGACTCGAAAGGCTATCATGACGGTCAATCGATCATGGGTCTTGCATGAGAAGCCGACCAACAGGATTCACATGCATGCGACTGACAAGGAGTTGTCAATTTTGATTACTTGTTTCCTAGCGGTGATGCTAAAACTAACCAGCCGCCAGCCGCCTCACGTATGTTGGATACTGAGTCGCTGTAATCCATTCGAGACGTGTCGGTATGGGATATCAACGACTTGCAGTTTCTCCTCGTATGGCATATTGCTAGTGAGGCGTTAGCCGGACAAGTGATGATGGCTTGAAGCAGGGGCTTCAAGAGTAAGTTTGTACATTCCAGTGGGAACACTTGATTTGATCTAGCAATATTCGTGAGTGTTGTCCTTGTTGAAAGTGGCCGCTTGAAACTCGGCCAGTGGAAATATTGCCGTGAATATTTCGTTTGCCTGACTAGTCTGCTTTTTAATAATAAAGTAGAACCGAAGCCTGTTTCAAGGACTTGTCTGGTTTTTAATATGCATCAATCAATCGATACAGAAGACATATGGTTTATCCTGTTTTCAAGTCGTGATGTGGCGGCGGTACACACGCTGAAGGTGGACGCCGCGGCACTGGCGCTGGAGTCTGTGCAAACGCCAGCAACGGCCATGGCAACACGAGACAATGCAAGGTTAGCATGCACTCGGTCTCCCCGCGCGTAGGGAAGACGCACAGGTCTGGTCGAGTTCGAGTCGGAGACTGTTAATTTGTGCCGTGCAAACGAAGACGCCATGCGCCAAGCAAGTGAATCCGTTCTCCGAGTTCGTCTGCTCCATTGTGTATATACATGCGGCCGATCCACCCAGAAGTGCCTGCTCAAGATCGATCCACGGCGGTCTCCTCCACCTCTCCGTCGCACATCTCGTCTCCCCTCCCCCTACCATCAACCGATCGAAAAAGGATCATGGCGGCGGCCGTCTGCAACTCCAAGCGACCTGCTGCCGTCCTCGACGCCGGCCACGCGAACGCGACGGCACAAGGATCGGACACTGGCTGCAACAAGAGGAAGCGCATCCGCATCATCGGCAGCATGGACGCGTACGAGAAGACGGACATTCTCGGCGAGGGCTCCTTCGGCATCGTCAACAAGGCGCGCAACCGCTTCACCGGCAAGACCGTGGCCATCAAGTCCCTGCAGCGCCACACCACCGACGCCGGCGCCAGCGAGCTTCGGCAAGAGATCCGCTTCCTCGAGGCCTGCGAGGGAAACCCTTACGTCGTCCGTTCGCACGGCTTCGTTCGTGATCCGGCTACCAGCAAGCTCTGCCTCACCATGGATATTACGTCGGTCCCAACTCCCAACCTCGAAGATTTCTTGCTGGAGAGGCCGCCGCTCTCGGAGGCCACGGTGTGCGCCTACATGTGGCAGCTCCTCAACGGCGCCAAGGAGATGCACGAGCGCGGCATCGTCCACCGCGACATCAAGCCGTCCAACATCCTCGTCGGGGAAGGCGGGAAGATCCTCAAGTTCTGCGCGAATTCTAACTTACTGTTGACCTCGTTCTGGCGAAGTCGTGAGGTCGCGTGTCTCGGCCGGACGATCGTGATCCTACGGCGCACGCGCGAACCGTTTTTTCGTGTGCACGACTCGGCGTGCGCATAGTGGGGGCGCCGTTTCAAATTTCGTGAACCGTGCCCGTTGTCCACCGCCTGCTCCCATTTCTTCCTCCTCGCCCCCGTCCCTTCCTCTTTCCTCTCCGTGTGCTCCACTCCTCCCCTCATCACCAAAAATCCGCGACGAATCCGCGGCGACGGCTAACGGCGAACGGAGGAGCCCTTTTTCGGCGGTGGACGTTTAGCGAACGGGGGTTTGGGCCTTTTAGGGGTTCAGATCTTCATCACGTCTCAGATCGTGAAGGTCACAGGGCTCTGCTTCGATTTTCCCTCCACTTGTTTTCCGTGCACAGGTCAGGAGCAGGGCAGTGGGGATTTGATTTTGACTGCGCGCAGCGGTGGGGTAGGGTTGTTTGTTCTCCGGCAGCAGGCGGTTCCAGGTCTTCTTCCATCCAGAGCGGTGCCCTGCAGCAGGTCAGTGTTCCATCCCACGATGGTTAGTTGTGTGTAAGCAATTTTTGATGTTCTGCGTTGGGGATAAGCATCAACAGACGACAGACATTAGATGGATTTTATACATCTCGAGGATATTAGATGGAATTTTCACATCTCGAGTTTGCATGAGTGCGATGGTACTATGGTAGATTGTATTATGGCTAGTGTTCCATCCCCACGATTTTTTAGTTGTGTGTTTATTTATTTTAGCACCAATTTTTGATGTTTTGCATTGGGTGTAAGCATTAACAGATGACAGTTATTTTAGATGGAATTTTTTACATCTCGACTTGGCATGAGCGTGATGGTACTATGGTAGATGGACCTTTTTTTGTGGGTGACATGCATGGATGTTTTATGTTAGAAGTAACTAGAAATTTTCTGTTGACAATGATGTAACCTGTAAAACTCTGGATGCTTTCTATGGATGTTCTATGGATTATTTCTATTATATTTCTTTTTTTCTGGATGCTTTTTCGTTGCATGATGGGTGCTGGTAGATGTATGTTTTATGGTAAAAGCAACTAGAAATTTTAAAATAACAACGGAACCTGCAAAACATGTGTGATGCGCGTCACATGATCTAGATGGATGTTATTATAGTGAAAGTAATTTTTTACATGCATGGTGTAAAAGTAACTGAAATTTTTTCTTTGAACAATGGAATTTTGCAAACTGGAATGGATAGATGAAACAAATGGAACTTTTTGCATCGTGCTACAGCTTGTGATTTTTTGCAGATAGGACCCCTGTCAGATGAATTCTTTCTGTTGTTTTTGGTTTAGGATTAATTTTCCTAGTGGCAATAGTACACATGTGTCCATCCTGATTGCTATTTTAGATTTTTTTCCCATGGCTTACATGCATGATGTTTTAATGGAACTTTTAACTAGGAATGGAAGTCCACATGAAAGGTTTGGCTGACACCTTTTTCCGTTCATTTTTGCTAATAAAAATAAACATGGACATGTACTGGTAGTTCCATCTTCTTTTTTCTAGGATGTGATTGTGAATTTTTCTATGTACTGCTAGTTTTAGCATGTTTAAATCCTTGCAAACATGGACATGTACTGGTAGTTGCATGTTAGAACTGTCAGTTTTATTAGCAATCTTAACAGAGAAACCAACATGTTTGGCATATCTGTTGTAGTGATACAGCGCCTGCTCATCTGACTCGAATTTCATCCCAACAAATGGAACTCTTGGAGCAAAACCCTCCGGAGTAGACTGCACCTCACCATCACTCCCACTGTCCTCACTTGATAGGGTGACGCCCATCTGCATAGCTGAACCAGAAGTCCGTCTAGCGGCCGGAATTCCGGCTGAACTTCTACCAGATAGTGTTGTTTCAGCACGTGCGGACGGTCCAGCCGAAGGACCTGCACCAGAGCCATCACCAGCCGAAGGACCTGCACCAGAGCCATCACCAGCCGAAGGACCAGCCGAAGGACCTACACCAGAGCCATCACCAGCCGAAGGACCAGCCGAAGGACCTGCACCAGAGCCATCACCAGCCAAAGGACGAGCCGAAGGTCCTGCACCAGAGCCATCACCAGCCAAATGACCAGCATTACTAGCATAAGTGCCATGTCGGGTACCAGTGGGTGTGTACGGTCCATCCACTTGTCCATTACTAGCATTAGTTCCATTGCTTCCAACACCAGGATGAAAATCTTCAACTGTTGGCTCGTTGAGATCAATGCTTCCAAACCAATCCATCTGTTCCAAATTTCTCAAAATCTGCACAAACAATGCAAAAGGAATTCATAAAAGTTACATACAAACATGAATGCATACATGTTACATCTTTTTTTTAATTCATTGTTCTTATAATGTTTTTTCTTTTTTGTCAGTAGAACAGATGGAAGCAACAGCTAACAACAGATGGATTTTTTGGAACCACTTCCATACTACATCAGGCTAAAAGTGGCGATGCGTCCTCGACCGAAAAGAGGTCCACCACCGCCGTAATATGCGGTGATGAGGGCTGGTCCTCCTTCCACCCGGCGGCGCCAGCAGACACCCGCAAAGAAGCCATTCAGGCCCATCCACCGGTATGGGATGGAAATTTAGGTGGATGTAACTTTGCAAAAATTTGGTGGGATGGAAGTTTAGATGGATATTTTTCTGCTTCTCTTTGCTGGGATCTGCACCTGCCAGTGAATACTACCCATGTTCTTACCAGGGGATGTGTTTTCTGATGACTGCGTGTGGGGGGAGACATGAATGGGAGTAACTTTGTTCTCTGTGACGTAATATTTTTCAGCGCGATTATTCTCTGTGATATTTAGATGGGAGTTCTTAGGTGTAATATAGGGTCGATTATTTTTTGCGATTTTTAGATGGGAGTTACCTAGGTGATGTACTATTTTTTGTTTAGATTTAACATGTTAGCACGGTGATTTAGATGGGAGTTCTTAAATGTTTTTAGAGGTTGATTTTTTTTTGTGATTTTAGATGGGAGTTCTTAGGTGTAATATAGCTTTGGCGAGGAGCGAGATCAATTCTTTTTAGGGGTTTTGCTCCTGTGTTTAGATGTAACTAAAATTAGATGGAAGTTCTTTTTAGGGGTTTTGCTCCTGTGTTTAGATGTAAATAAAATTAGATGGAAGTTCTTTTTATGGTTTTGCTCCTGTGTTTTTAGATGTAACTGAAATTAGATGGAAGTTTTTTTTAGGGGTTTTGCTCCTGCATTTTAGATGTAATTGAAATTAGATGGAAGTGTTTTAGGTGTAATATAGGGTCGATTATTTTTTGCGATTTTTAGATGGGAGTTACCTAGGTGATGTACTATTTTTTGTTTAGATTTAACATGTTAGCACGGTGATTTAGAGAAGTTCTTAAGTGTTTTCAGAGGGTTGATTATTTTCTGTGATTTTTTAGATGGGAGTTCTTAAGTGTTTTCAGAGGGTTGATTATTTTCTGTGATTTTTAGACGGCGGTTCTTAGGTGTAATATAGCGTAGGCGGGGAGGTAGATCATGTCAGTGCTCGTGGCCGGGGATCTTCAGAGCTGCACATGGTGTCGATTTGTTCTTTTGCTAGTTACATCGTGTTGGATTAGGCGCGGCTACGTCGAGGTGTATGGCTGACGGCTTTCGTGTTGTTCTTGTGATATATTTTTGGACTGATTACATCTTGCTGTTTGGCGAGGATATATTTGGGTTTCCGATCTCGATGGTGTCTATTCTGTGCAATCATCAACTACAGGTTAGAACACTGAAGTTCCACTTGTAGATCTGCTCCTAGATCTAAAGTATGATCTGCTATAGTATATTTGGATGGAACTTTTTGGATGCATATGCTCTAGTATGACCTGCTTTAGAATCAAGCTGAGATGGAGTAGTTTGTAGTAGATTAGATGTAGTTTACTAGTAGAAGATTACATGTAGTTTTGGATGGAATTTCTTTTTGGGGTGGAGCTCAAGATGTAGTTTTTTGGATGAAACTTCTTTTTGGGATGGAGCTCGAGAGGTAGTTTTATTTCTCCAAAATGTAACTTCTTTTTGGACGGAGCTTTCGTACCTATGTTTGTAGTTCAGTAGTATATTAGATGTAATTTGCATTAGTAGTATGTTAGATGTAATTTGCATTAGTAGTAGATTAGGTGTAGTTTGCATTAGACTATATTTAGTTTGCATTGTATGCAATTTTAGTAGTAGATTAGATGTAGTTTCTCATTTGTTTCCGCTCTAAGTTAGATGTGACTCCTAGTATGGTTCCCAGTAGTTACTGATGCACCAGATGTAAAGTAAATGGAACCAGTGATTTAGTTTTCAGTTCAGATGCAACTTGTTTTTCGATGGAACTTTCTACATCGAGATTAAGTTTTCTGTTTAGATGCAACTTTCTTTTCGGATGAAACTTTCTGTGTTGAGATTTAGTTTTCAGTTCAAATGCAACTTCTTTTTGGATGGAACTTTCTATGTCAAGATTTAGTTTTTCAGTTTAGATGCAACTTCTTTTTGGATGGAACTTTCTTTGCCGAGATGAATTATTTTTTGTAAATTGGATGTAACTTCCACAAAGTTACATCCACCAAAAAAAAGTTGTCAAAACATATCGACAAATGATCTAGTTTCGAAGATCTCGTCGCGACTAGCCTAACGGTGAAAACGGATCTTGAATCAAATAAACGAGTTAAACTACAAAACATTTTTAATTTTCGGATTTCGTAATTAAATGGGTGGGACAAAGTGCATGCAATACGGCTGAGTAGTGTATTCACTCCGTTTCCAGAAAAGGAAAGATTCCAGGCTGTCGGACTGACTCGCTGTAATCTTTGTTTCAAAAACAGAAATAAACTGCCTTGTCCGTGCGACCTCGTCATTGGCCAAAACGAAGTCGACCTCGGTTTAGCCGCATCCCAAGTTCTGCGACCTCGGGGCTCGGGCTGGCCATGTCCCTGGCGACGAAGAAGACGCCGTACGGCGATGTCGGCACGGTGCCCTACATGGCGCCCGAGATGCTTCTTGGGAAGCCGGACTACGACACGAGGGTGGACACATGGGCGCTCCGATGCGTCATGGCAGAGATGCGTCATGGAGGACAACACGCTGGGGGATCTGTTCGACCTAGACATGTTATCCGAGGAAGGGTTCCAGGTCTTGAAAGGGCTTCTCGAGTGCAACCGCGCGAAGCAGCTCACGGCGGCAGAGGCGCTCCAACTCCCCTGGTGATACCTGAGATCAACAGGTTCGAGAAGACGTCGGAGAAGATAAGCCTGATGGACTGGATCAAGAACACTCCGCCGCCGATGACGCTCGAGATGATCAGCCCACCGGCTACGCTGAAGATCAACAAGAAGAACGTGCGGCCGATCAACTCCACCCCACCGACAACACCCAAGCAGAAGAAAGAAGAACGTACTTAGAGTTCCACTAGCGATGTGGAAGACCGCAAACCTGATGGATCCATGTAAATGCTAGCTAGCTACTAGTACAAAATATTCTTAATTCCTCCTTGGAACTGTAAAGCATGTGACTCCTAATTGGAGCAAGATTTTGTGAAATGTTGTATACTTTTAAATTTGGACAAAAGATGTCATTGTGTGTAATTGCTAGGTGATGTCTTGAATTGAGCATAGTACTATAATTGACTCTTATTAATATCATTATCCCTGCCGTTGCATGTTTTTCTGTAAGCTCGAATACCGTGAATAAAGGGGAAATATATGATCAAATTGAAGTTGTTTACTGTTATTTTTTTGCAATAGAACTTGTATGTTCCTTATGCAAGAAAGCATGAGGACTTCAAGTACTGCATGATTTGTTGAGTCAACTTTAAGTTTTAGAGCCCCACAAAAAAAACTTTAAGTTGTAGAGTGTCAACCCTGCTTCATTCCCTGTAAAAGCTTTTCGATTTGGATAACATATGCCCGGTTTGCTCAGGACTGATTGACGATGGAGACCATCGCTTCCCCTCCGTTGCAAACTGATAAAGATAGTCCGGAGATACCTGAATCTTGAGAATGTGGAGGCTGGCAAGTGGCAATGCTTGACTGTCAGTCCCCAGCTGTTAGTCCCCTCTTACGGTCGCAGCCCTCCTCCAAATTGGTGGAATGCTCGTAATAGGGTAAATGCTGGCGACACACCTTGTCCACGGAGGAGATCTGTTTCCAGATCAATAGGCTTGTTGATGCATCATAAGGGAGCATGGGGCTTTGTGATTCGGTCGGTACAAGGCTGAGTTTCTTGCTGCTGTGGCAGGGGAACTGGAAGTCTGGAACATGTGCGTTCTGCTATACACGCTGAAGCAAATGCTTGAGGCTGCTATTGAAGGAGCAGCAAAGCTGGGGTGTATCGGCTGATTATCGACTCAGATTCTTCCACGCCGGTCCAAGCGCCGAAGACGTCGGATTATGATCTGGCCGACTTTGGAGTCTTGCTTCAAGCTAGGAGCTCTTTGTCCAAAAAAAAGTTTGATGAGTGAGTTTTTTTTTTGTCTGAGTGTTATAAGGTTGCCCACGAACTTGCACAATTTGGCTATAAGGCGAGGTTGCCAATCTCAGAGTGGATTGAGCTGTTGAGCATCTCCAGTGTTTGTTTCGGGTATGGTAGCCAGAGATTCGGCTGAGCTAGTGGTTTAATAGTCCTAAGTTCAGTGTCAAGGAGTCCATCCCGTGTGTGACGGTTTCGTGCTGTCTCCAGCGACTTCGTGGTGCTTCTGCACCGACCACGTTCCAGCTTTCTAGTAATCCAAATCGAAGAGTAAATCCACCAAATTCCAAAGTTCCGCTCCGCTTACACATCCACCTCGATAAAGCTTGGTTAGATCCTTGTGAGTCGATTGCGCATTCAGGGGTTCTAGGCGGCGAGTGGTGGGGGAAGAGGCAGGCGTTGGGGGAGAAGGGAGGAGGGGCCGGTGGCCCGATTTGGAGATGGCGAGCAGGGAAGGAGGCAAGGTCCCGGCGGTGGAGGGAGTTGAGGGAAGTCTGAGAAAGCTCAGAATATCGGAGGCAGAGAAGCAGGGTATTAGAATCGGAAGGGGGCAAGCTTTCTCATCAAGGCCAAGGAAGATTCAGGCAGTGGGTAAGATTCTTTCTGATAAACCAGCAAAAGAAGAATTTGTGAGGAGAATGCTAGGAAATATTTGGTGCCCAATGTCGAGTATTGAATGCAAAGATATGGGAAGGAACAGATTCATGTTTACTTTCTATGAAGAAGCTACCAAAAAGAAGGCAGTAGAAGATGGACCTTGGATGTATTATAAGGATCTGATAGTGATGGAAGATTTTGTCCCAAACAAAACAATTGATGAGTATGAATTCAAAACCATACCCATCTGGACAAGAGCATATGGGATTCCAATGGGGGCAATGAGCAGGGAACTAGGAGATATGATTGGGGATAGAATTGGGAAAGCTTTGGAGGTCGATTTAGATGATAATGGAGACGCTATGGGAGAGTATATGCGAATTAAGGTGCGTTTTGACATAAACCTCCCAATCCCAAGATTTACCGAACTTATTATAGATGATGATGGGGATGAGGAGGGACAAGAGATGGAAGGAGGAGGAAGTGAGGTGAAAACTGTGACTTTTAAATATGAATACTTGCCAGATTTCTGCTATGGTTGTGGTATAATTGGTCATATAGATAAGTCTTGTCCTACATGAACAAGAAGAGAAGGGGCAAGTCTTTTTTGACCATGGCTGAGAGCTGTAATAATCAGGGGTAGTACTAGTGAAGAGAGGAGCAGGGGTTCAAACAGTGTGGAAGGTTTCTGGAAGTCTCGCAGTCTGGAAGGCAGATCCCGGCAGTGATGAGCCATCATGGAGAAAACAGGAACAAGAGAAACCGGAACAAAAAACTGAAGAAAGAAGTGGAGAAAGGGAAGTTACACGCCCTCTAAGAATTACCCAAGGTGACAAAACAGAAGTGGTAGGAGGAATAAGAGGGCGAGATGAAGAGAACAAAGTGGTGGAATTGACTACCCAAAAAAGTATTCTTGAAACAAAGGAAAATTTGCTGGATAGCAGAGAAAGGAAGATTGAGAAACAGAACGTGGAAACAGAAAAGCATGGAGGAGTGGAAATAAATGTCAAAGCTTCCAAGCAAAGAACTTTCAGGCGGCTAAACAGGCAGGAGAACAAAGAAGAGTATAATAGACAGGAGAAGACATGAACCGTTAGGAAAAGGACTGGAGAGATGATGGAGCTGGACTTTGGCTGTGAGGGACCGAAAAAAGCAAAAATGGAATTAGATGGAGAAGAAGACAAAGAAGAAACAACAAAAAATGCTTCAGTAAATGCTGGGCTGTAGAGACAGCCCGGCGAGCAAAAATGAGAATTGCCTTTGGAACTGCCGGGGTTTGGGGAATGGCCCGACAGTTCGAGGGCTTCTGAATTTACAGAAGCAGGTGGACCCCGACATCCTTTTCTTGTCTGAAACTAAACTGGATGAGAATAGGATGAAATGGTTTAAAAGTCTATTAGGTTTTTATAATATGGTAGTCAAGAGAAGTGAAGGAAAAAGTGGTGGACTGGTTATCTTCTGGAAAGGTCACATCAATGCAAGCTTGAAAAGCTTTTCGAAATATCACATAGACGTAGAAATTAAGGAAGAAGATGGTTTTAAGTGGCGACTTACTGGAATTTATGGTGAGCCATCAACAGACAAGAAGGAGATAACTTGGAAGCTAATGAGATTCCTCAAAGAGCAGTCGAAACTCCCGTGGTTATGTGCAGGAGATTTTAAATGAATTTTTGTATGGGCATGAAAAGAAAGGGGGCCAACAGCGCAATAACAAACATATGGAAAGGTTCAGATCAGCCTTGACTGATTGTGGTCTGCGAGATTTGGGTTTCATTGGCGATAAATATACTTGGCGAAACAACAGTTGGGATGCAAAACAATATATTAAAGAAAGGCTAGATAGAGCTGTTGCTTCCAAGGAATGGTGTGACCGTTTCCCTGCATATCATGTCATTCATGATGACCCAAGACACTCAGATCATAGGCCAATTATTGTCCAGCTAGAAGCACCCATGAGAAAAACCAGGAAAAACAATGATATAAATGCTTTTAGATTTGAAGCTAAATGGATAGAGGAAGAAGACTGTGAACAGATAGTAGATAATGCATGGAGATCAGCAAATCTTCAGGAGAATATTGATGTAATGCATGGACTGCAGAAAATAGCTAGAGACTTGAAAGACTGGGACAAGAATGTATTGGGAGACACTCAAAAGAGAATAAAACAAATGAAGAAGGAGCTAGAGGAAGCTAGGAGAGGAGAAATTTGTCAAGAAAGAGTTAATAGAGAGCATTATTTAAAGGAAAAAGTGGAGAGGTTAGAACATCAACTCAATACACAATGGAGACAGAGAGCACATGTTAAATGGCTGCAGTCAGGTGACAGAAACACGGCGTTTTTCCATGCCTTTGCCTCGGAGAGAAGGAAACGGAATACAATCACAAAATTGAAAAGAGATGATGGATTATGGATAGAGGATGCTGGACAACTGAAACAACATATCACGAATTACTTTTTTAGTATTTTCTCCTCTTCGGTAGCAGGTGGAAAGAAGAAGCAAATTCTGCAGGCAATCCAACCAAGGGTATCGGCACAGATGAATAATGAGTTATGTGCTGAGTACACAGAGGAAGAAATTAAAAATGCTCTAAACAGCATAGGGGACCTTAAGGCACCAGGACCGGATGGTATGTCTGCTATATTTTTCAAAAGATTTTGGAATATAGTAGGCAGCCAGGTCACAAATGAAGCTCTGAATGTACTCAAGGGGGGAAAGATGCCTGAAGGTTGGAACAACACCACGATAGTGTTAATTCCTAAAGACTCAAAGCCAGAGAAAATGAAAGATTTGAGGCCAATAAGCCTTTGCAATGTTGTCTACAAAATAATCTCCAAGGTATTAACAAATAGACTAAAGCAAATCCTTCCTGAAATAATTTCTTTGAATCAAAGTGCTTTCGTTCCGGGTAGAATTATATCAGACAATATTTTACTAGCATATGAGCTAACACATTTTCTACAGAAAAGAAGGAAAGGGAAAAAGGGATATGCAGCCATCAAATTAGACATGAGCAAGGCTTATGACCGTGTGGAATGGGATTTCCTACGCAGCATGATGCTTAAAATGGGTTTTAATAAGAAATGGACGGACCTTGTGATGAATTGTGTCACAACAGTCACCTACCAAGTGAAGATAAACGGGGAAGCATCTGAAGTAATCATTCCTGAACGAGGGCTTCGACAAGGTGACCCACTCTCCCCTTACCTTTTTCTCATTTGTGCTGAAGGCTTCTCTGCTTTGCTCCATGAAGCTGAGAGGAAAGGAAGTCTGAAAGGAATTAAAGTCTGTAAAAATGCTCCTAGCGTAAGTCATCTCTTATTTGCTGATGATTCTCTACTTCTCATTGAAGCAGACGAAAGAAGCATCCAAGAAGTGAATAATATTTTGAGCATCTATGAAGCCTGCTCTGGTCAAATGGTGAACAAAGATAAGTCAGCAATTCAATTCAGTAAGAACACAAGTAAAGAAATGAGAACACATCTGATGGCAAAGCTAAGTATCCAAAAAGAGGGTTTTCCTGGGAAATATTTAGGGCTGCCAGTATTTATTGGAAAGTCAAAGGTAAAAGCATTCCAATACATAAAAGATAGAGTGTGGAAAGTATTACAGGGCTGGAAACATAAGCTGCTGTCAATGGCAGGAAAAGAAATACTAATTAAAGCAGTTGCGCAAGCTATTCCGGTATATGCCATGGCTTGTTTTGAGCTTCCAAAAATACTATGTGATGACATCAGTTCAATGATAGGGAGATATTGGTGGAGTAATATGGAGGAAGAGAACAAGATACATTGGGTCAGTTGGGAAAAGATAACAAAACCAAAAAAGGATGGGGGCCTGGGTTTCAGAGACTTGTACTCTTTCAATATGGCAATGCTTGCAAAACAAGCATGGAGGATTTTAAAGAATCCCACATCTTTGTGTGCTAGGGTGCTACAAGCTAAATACTTTCACAACAAAGATTTATTCTCAGCTGAAACAAAGAATGGGATTTCTTATTGCTGGAGAAGTATCCTGAAAGGAATCCAAGTTCTGAAGAAAGGGATAATTTGGAGAGTAGGTGATGGGCATAATATCAGAATATGGACAGATCCTTGGATCCCAAGAGATAGGTCCAGAGAAGTTAGATCAACTAGAGGAAATCAATTACTCACAAGAGTAGCAGATCTTATTGACCCTGCTTCTCATTCTTGGGACATGCAGTTAATACAACAAACATTCAGTCCGGAAGAAGCAAGTTTAATTGCAACAATTCCAATCCAAGAAGGGGGTCAAGACAATATAGCCTGGCATTTTGACAAAAAGGGCATGTTCTCTACAAAGTCAGCCTATCAAGTGGCCCGAGATATCAAAACAGAGGAAGAGGAGAAAGGATCCACTTCAAAAGATCAAACTAAAGAAGGAAGCACGAAAATACAATGGAGAAAACTTTGGGCACTGCATATCCCAGGAAAACTAAAACACTTCTTATGGAGGTTAGCACACAACAGTCTTCCCTTGAGAATGAAGTTAAAAAGAAAAGGCATTGAATTGGATACAAGATGCCCAGTATGTCTCAGACTTGATGAGGACGGAGGCCATTGTTTCCTCAAATGCAAAGCGG
Source organism: Puccinellia tenuiflora (assembly GCA_012064385.1). Taxonomy (NCBI): domain Eukaryota; kingdom Viridiplantae; phylum Streptophyta; class Magnoliopsida; order Poales; family Poaceae; genus Puccinellia; species Puccinellia tenuiflora. The sequence goes on from QRDG01002353.1 coordinate 136,310, forward strand.
TAAAGGCGATTTGGAGAAATGCAGAACTGGAGGAAGACAGAATCAAGCTAGAAGAGTGTCCAAATGCTAAATGGGTTCTTATTTATATCTTGCAACAGAATGAAGATAAAAGTATGAGAATATGCACTCTTCTCTGGTTATGGTGGTTAGAGAGGAATAAAGTAAATCAGGGAAGGAGACTTAGTAGCTTGAATGAGTGGATGCATTTATATAATCTTAAGTGTATGGAATTTGAGCAACATTTGGGAAAGAAAAAGAAGAAGGATAAGGACAGCAAAAACAACAGCTTGAAGACGTGGACTCCTCCACCAAGAGACTTCCTCAAAATTAATTCTGATGGAGCGTTTAGAGAAGCTACTAAATCAGGAGGTTGGGGATTCACTATCAGAAATGAACAAGGAGATGTATTGGTAGCAGGAGCTGGAAATATAAAGGCGGTTGCAAACCCTCTTCATGCTGAAGCTTTAGCCATGTATCAAGCAATTCAACAAGCAACCATAATGGGATGTCAAAAGGTAATTCTGGAAACTGATGCTATGACCCTGAAACAAGCTTTGATTAGTGAGGATTATGATGAATCGAGTCTAGGCATGTTGTTTAAGGAGATGAGATTTATGTGTAGGCTTTCCTTCCAAATCTGTAAAATAGATGCTTGTCCTAGATCTTGTAATGATAAAGCTCATAATTTAGCTGCTATGGGTGCGAGTATGGAAAATGGGAGCTACTATGTTTGGATAGCCCCATTTCCTAGTTATGTAAACAACCTGATTGCTGGCGGGTGTCCAGCTTGTGTTGTCTAATGGAATACATTTTGTGTTCCTTTCAAAACAAAACAAAATAGTCCTAAGTTCCACATCAAACAGAAAAAAAAAATTATAGCATTTCAAACAAACAGGAATCTACAGCCAAGGCAAACACAACCTTATTATAACAAGCTTCGACTATCCTTGGCACTTGCTTAAACTGTTTGATTAGTATAGCCATAGACGCATAAAGTGATGCTGGACGGGGTGCCAAACAAGTGCAAATGCACGAAAATAACCTGGAAACGAAACTTAAGCCGAAAATAAACCTATTCGCAAACTTATTTAAAAAATAACCCTTTTTAGTAGCGCCCGTACGAAAGGCGCTACTCAACACATGATAGCGCCGGTAGCGGCGGCGTTACTAACCTACCAGCGTGGCTGTGGGGCCACAGAGTCGGGTAGCTCAACTCCCCCACCAACGGCGCTATGCTAGCAGGTTCAACTCCCCCACCAACGACGCTACACTAGGACTTAGAGAAAAACGATGGCTTGTGATTTGTCATCGTTCTGTTACTCCTCGGGTCTGTAGCCCAGGCAGCTCAACTCCCCCATCGCCGGCGCTATGCTAGCATGTTCAACTCCCCCATCACCGGCGCTACATAACCAGGGTCTGAGCCCCGTCTGGCCACGCTGGCAACACCATAGCGCCGTCTGCCTCGGCGCTACCCTATGTTACATAACGCCCCTTGTGCGGGCGCTACCAAAAAGGGTTAGTTTTGAAAATAGTTTCAGAATAAGTTTATTTTGTGCTAAAGTTTGGTTCGGAGGTTATTTTTGGTCATTTTCACCGGAAATCCACTTTGGCTCCCGGGCTCATATGAGCCCGGTTTTGTTTCCGATTTTTTTGAATTTTCAAAACGCTTCAAAAAAATCTGAAAAAAATTGTGCGGAAACATATTCATGTATTCAATACTCGTGTAAATTTTCGACAGAAAATATCAATTTTTGCGCCCTGTGCAAAAAAGACAAATATCTGACAGACAAAATAGGTGAACAGTCCACTATTCAAAAAGACAGATTTGTCTTTTTTACACAGGGCGCAAAAATTGATATTTTATGTCGAAATTTTACACGAGTGTTGAATACTTCAATATGTTCATGTCCAATTTTTTTCAGAATTTTTCGAAGCATTTTCGTATTTTAAAAAAATCGGAAACAAAACCGGGCTCATATGAGCCCGGGAGCCAAAACGCCGCCCTCCATTTTCACGCCAAACAATCCTAGCCGCAGACATCTTTTCCGCGCCAACTGGAGCTCGTCAGCAGTCGCTTCATCAGAATATGTAAAACGCAAGTCACTGGCCTCACTAACAATTGCACTTCAAATTTACAAGAACCCATTAGGGCTTCAACATCGCGGGGATTAAAATTACAGCATTTTACAAGCCCTTTGCCCGCCTTCTGTTCCATGAATGCTTTTCAGTGCTACATAACACAAGTAATCAACAGCTGACTAAACAAGGAGAGGTCAGTTCGACTGGATACACTAGCCAATTTTTGCATCCCATCCTAACAAAGGAACAAAAGAACCCAGAGGAAGGCTCTCAATATTATTCACCCCTCTAGCCTGCCAACAACTTCTTCATCATCATGGATAAAAAGATGACAAGTAGCGAAAATTTTCGCTAGATGTACTAAGCTAGTAAGCATCGACCTCTCTAACAAATTGTGAAGCTAAATACCCTTCCTTCATCAGCAAAATGATGCGAGGTCCATTGTTTCTTTTTCCATACTTTCCGCAATATACAGGGACCTATACTTCATACAAGGGAGAGATAACAACAGCCCGCACTGAGTTGATCGGCTGGACACATCCCTTGGCATCTCCGTGTGCTTGAGATTTCCAAACAGCCCCTGGATCTGACCGTTATGTATAACGCCATGCTTTGCAGGAGAAAAGGAGCCATTGGAAATCACAGCTGTAACCCCAGACTCGATCTGAGGGGTTGAGGAACAATGCAATAAATCGATGCACTAGAGTGACAAACAGTACACCTCTTCAGGAAGATTTCCGGGCACAGCGAAAGACATGACATGTCTATCAGGGAAAATTCTGCGAGAACCCATTTGTGAAGCCAATGAGGCCTCAACTCCGGCTGCATGGTTCCGGCCATGGAATCTTCCCAAACGATTTACGATTGAAATCCTTTCCAAATCCTGGCACTCCAGGTGCACATCTAGCATTGAAGCCCTCTTGCTCAAGCTGCAACCACGGGGAAAATGGTGTTGAGAAAACAATCACTTCACAAATCCAGCTAAATTTAGATAAAGTCAACAACAAGGTAGTTTTGAAATTCATCCCAGGGGGCAGAATGAAGAATTATCCTAACAAGATATAGAACTGATGTCATGAGTGACAGTGCACAAAGAATTAAAGATCAACAATAGTCAAGATTTTCAGAAAACCAATGCAGTTCAAATCTGCCACATACTCAACTGTTTGTTATTGGATTATTGCCACATAATTGAAATATGCCATAAAGAATAAAATTTAACAAAAAGAGATAAATAATGTGACATTCTATTAATAAAATCACTGATCAAGTGTCGCCTTCATCAATCAACTATTTGCTATGAATGTGCTGACAGGCCTCTCACATTCTCCTCGTTGATCTTTGGTATCTCATATTAAATAATGTCATGACTTGATCACTCGAGCTCAACTCAATGACGAGAAGGCTTCTGACAATTCCTTGGAGAATATCAAAGTGATATTCACTGTCCGTTTTGTTATAACTTTAAATTATCAACATTTATTCCTACCATTTGATCAAAGCCAAAAGTGTCGAGGCCGTAGAGATATTCACATATCACCAGAGACCAAGCCCAGGCTAAAATGTTACTGAATGAAATAGCCCAATAATAATAAATTCACATGAAACACAATATAAAGGAAAGTTAACGCCTTAGCAAAAATGTAAAGAATGGAAGAACCAAGTCAGCTAACATGTCCCTGAATATTGACTGGTGCATCAAATCATCCAGAAGGCCCATATGCTTCCCTATTTAGCAAGCTTTTATATTTTTTTAGTACAGTGTGCATAAAATCATTCTTTACATTTTTTCTGCATATACAAGTATTTAACAATGGATGTGGGAATTTTAAAAATGCACAAACAGTGTTGTGGATAGGCTGCTCATACCTGAGATAGTCATTTTCCATTTTCCTGATTCTTCCAACAAAGACTTCAACAACCTTTGATAACTTGTCTTCCATTTGCTTCGCACTAGATCTTTGTTCAGATGGGCTGATCAATGATAATGTAATGCTTAGGACATGAATAATCCAGTAATGAGGTTACAAATGCCCACAAGAGAGCGAGCAAAAACTGTTCACTTAACAAACACTTACTTATTTTCATTATCTGCAATAGCGCGAGAGCTATCTGATGAGATGATGCATGTATCCCCTAGTGTCACCATAGCGATATTGTATGTTGCACTTTCATAAGCTGATACAGCTTGTGCTCTGAGAACTCTTGCTGGTATAGCAGGGAAAACTTCCTGAATCAACCTTGTGGTCACGATTAACCTTCTCCGCGGTAAATAATTTAAAGGGGAATCTTCTAGACTTTCTGGATCATCCTCTGACTGTTAAAGAAGCTCAATTCAGTTTCAAATAAAAATCATCTGAACCAATATGTAAGACCCGAAGTAGCTGAAAAGTAAAGCTGTGCAAACCTTTTTTATTATCTATTTGCTGCCCAAGCCCAGTTCATCTCATTCGTGCTGTCAAGCAATTGGAGATAGTTATAATCGTTAGCAATATCCAGACCACATAAGATAAACAACTCAACAAACAAAGAACAAAAAAAATATGCTGTCATACTACTGCATACTGCTGCAGTGTAAGGGGAGAAAATTCACCTCATCTTTCTCAATTTTGTAGTGCCTTCGGTGATTTTATGCCAAGAAACAAGAGCAGATTCTGCAGATTTGCGCTTTTTTTAGCCTTCTCATCAAAGCTTCCTTGACATTGGAAGGCACCAACGGCCTGACAGATTGGCCAGAATCGGCTCTATGCTCAGGGGAGTTATTTTCCATGCACCAAGAAGCTTTTTGACATTATTATATGGTACTGTTGCAGTCTTCTGTGCATTAAACACAGAATGATTCTGACCATTTCTTTGGTTTTCCGTAATGTTCAAACCAAGAAGGTGCCATTTGAGGGTTTATCCCAGGTCTCTCACTTCTTTCAACCATATTTGATGCTGCATTTGCCACAAGAGACTGAACTTGACTTTGATGATCATTCCGCACGACCATAGAATGAGAGGCTAGTTCCCTAGAAGGAATCTGGGAAGGTATACTTCTCTCCTCATTGTTCCTTGGAGCAAAGCTCAGCATTTTCATGTCTGAAGGGAATGACCCTTGGACAGTAGTGCCAGCAATGTTATCTATGACGACCTGACCAAGTTATTGGTTCCGTGTGCGAACCTCTGAGCAGTTGTAGTGCCTGGATCAATATCCCCATGGCCCATTGCGTGCATTGATGCAGGAGAGAGAAATTTTGCTGGTTGGAGGTTTGAAGGTGCTGGGCTTCCATGTAACCCAATGCCACTACCACTACCAGTAGTACTAATGTTGTGAGACGTATTCATAGCCTGAAAGTTAGCTGCAGGGTTCTCTCCCTGCCTAGGGTTCATGATACCTTGCTGATGCAACTGTGCCAAGGATGAGCAGGAATCGCAAAGTTCCCATCTGAAGAGTGCTTCTGCAGGGGATTGATTCCCTCTGGGTACAGTAGCTCCACTGGAATCAAAATTGCCCTCTCAGAAGAGGCTAACCCTGCATCCGTGTCCAGAGCTTGTTTGTGTCTTGACTATGTGAATTGGCAGAACTCGTGGTAACATCAGGTGGCGTTTGATGCCTTCTGTCCTTGGCTGTCTGCCTTTTGCGAGCCCCATAAGTTGGAATCTGAAGCATTGTTGGAGAACATCATAGACCTGGAGAATATTGGGTGTAATCTTGTTAGATGGATACCGGCTAGACGTTGTGCTGATATGTTTGTCCACACATTCTTGAATACAGTTGCTGAGCTGCCTTGTTGAGGAGTAGGTACAGAACCAGATCTTGCTCTGGCACAGGATATTCTGGCCTGAACTTAACTGGAGAAATGTCCAGCTGGCTGTCCAGTACTACCCATTTCTGAAGAATGAAATGGTGTTGATTGTGAGCCTGTAGGAGCAGGTGATAAATACTGGGTAGCAGTGGAAGGTATCTGTCCCTGGTGTTCTTCCCTTGCCGAGTGTTCAGGTTGCTTGCCATCAACGTTAGTGCGACTAGACCATAAATGATCTGAAGTTGAGTGTCGTTGGGATGGCGGTGCTAGCCTTAATCCAAAACCTTGCAAAGAAGATTGATTAAGTTGTTGCTGAGAAGCAATTATCAAGAGAACCGTTGGGCATGTCAGCAACTGCATTGCTATCTGTTGAATTGTCCACTTTATGAAGAAGTTGTAGCATATGTTGACTACATAAAACATATTATGTCAGGATCATCATGAAGACCACAAGCATAAACTTGCTACTAAAATGCTGAAAGAAGTAATCATGACAAACATAATATCATGTGGTACAAAAATTGCGATAAATACTGTAATATGTATAACTAGAATACATAGGAAAAGAGCAATGATGTGTCGGCTTCCTATACAGCTAAAGGTAGCAAAAAGGGATGTGAGCTTTCAAGTTCACTTCATTACTAGAAGAATAGTACTTCTACATACTTAAATCGTTTCAAAACTAACCACTTACAATGCTGATGAGAAAGAGAGAAAAGTCACACAAAATAAACTGAATAAGTACAGCTTAAACACTTTGCAAGGGAATATTTGTGATTTACTCAGGAACGTGGCTAGTGTCATTTCAAATGGGAAGATGAAATACCTGTTCTGAACCGCTCTATTTTGAGACAGACCACATCAGATCCTCCAAATGGTGATGCACTGGAACTGTTGGGGACACCATGTTGAGATTTGAAGTGTTCATCTCCCACCAGCATTTTCTAAAAATAAGAAAATAACTTTAAAACAGACGACAAAAGAATAAAGCGTGTAACGAAATATGTTTAAGCAAGATACCTCTTCACTTGGAGATATGGCAGACAAACCTCATTAACTGAAGCCATATTGCCAGCAACTTGGGAGTTGGTGACAAATTGAGGCTTCAGGTTATTTTGTGCCTGAAGTGAGGCAGAAACTGATTGCTGGGAACTGGATTACCCGGAGAATGCCTAATGTTCATCCCTGCGTTGTTCATTGCATGATTCTGCAACATGTAAGATCCCACTGCTTGCTGGCCTGATTGACCTAAATTATGGGATTCCTTTGCAGCAAAGAAGGAATGCCTCCTGGCAGCAAGGTCACTGCTCACATGCTGTCCATGCCTTTCCATGTGTAATGCATTCTGGTACTCCTGGCTGCGGTCATTTGTTCTTGGCTCAGCACTTCTTCTTAGTGAATCTGAGGTCTCTGGACCCCTACGTCCGATATTATGGTTTATTCCAACATTCTCACTGGTTCGACCAACAACCATCTGGTGCTGGTTCGGATTTATTGCTGGCATGCTTGAGCCCATCATACTAACACCTTTACCATCAGAATTGTCCTTTGTCATTTGCGAAGTGCTTATATCAGGCTTCATCTGCTGAAGCCTATGTATTGAATTCACATTACCTCCACTCGGCTTCCAAAAGTTCCCATCACTGTTAAAGACGTTTTGGGTACTGGTGATGTCTTGTCCAAGGGGACTGTTGCTTTTCCAATCATTTTGGCTATTACTGGACTCTTGGTTGATACTATGATCAACGGTGTTTTGTTGTGACATCCAAAATCCATGTGTACTTGATGGTGCACCAGTCACGTGTGAATTGTTTCTTGGCATTTCCGATCTCTGTTGAGCCCAATTTCCATTTGATAAATGCACTTCTTGTCTTGTCTCCCAAATTCATCAGGCTGCTTTTGCTTCAAGCTCTGCTGAATATACCCATTATTGACTCCTGCAGTTGACTGGTGATTGGTAACAGTAGCACGAGGAGATTCATGTGGTGTTTTTTCTCTTTGCTCGTACGGAGTTCTTGTAGCATGGTGAAAGCTGGTAAAATCTGGGTTATTCATTGTTCCGTCAGCATAGCTAGATGCTGACAAGGGTCGTGCATTTTGTAGCGCGCCACTTAATGCCGCAAGCTTACTCTGGTCACGAGCTGGTAAAGCTGAGTTGTTGGCAATTGTCTGCTGGGCTTTCTGCAAACTCAGGCCACCCCATTCTTCCTTAGGACTATTTTTACTTGCTGTGGGCTCTAACGTGTCTTGCATAAGGGCACTCCACCTCCCACTCTGTAGAGATGGCAAAGCACCACCAAAGTTATCGTTGTCCAGAGAATTATCATGATTGTTGTCTCCTTTCAACAAAGCTCCCCAGTTGCTATCCTCATCATCCCCAAACAAGAACTTCTCCTCGGTAGGGTCAAGGCTAGCCCCACCACTTGCTGGCGCCACCTGCATTGCTGATTTCTCTTGCAGGCCCACTTGAAAATCAACTTGGTTTGGCCTACCATGAAAATCTTGGAGTTGAAAACCATGTGTAGATGATTCACTGGAGCAGGACTGCCTGCCTTGTTATTATCACCATGACTTTGTAAAGGACTATTGCTTAAGAACCCTCCCTTTCCACGAAAATTCTGCATAGAACTGGAGTCACCTTTCTCATGCGCACTAGGTTCATCCATTAAAGAGCTAAATGGCCTTGATACTTTTTCAGGCTGATTTGCACCTGCCCTTGTCATTGCATTCTGGAGATCAGCTGGGATCCCTAAGAACTGGGGGTACTGGTTAACAGACCCACCTCTGCTGGTAGCAGGTAATGGGTAGAAGGACTGGTTCATTTGCTGGGTAGCCAAACCCATATGTCTCATGGGTTGACTTTGAGTGTTCGGAAACGCTGAACCATTTCCGAAATTACCCGTGCCAGGAGCACCACCATACTGCTCCCAATTTGTGTTACTAGCGGTATTCAACATTTGTGAGTTGCCTGACAACCTTGGGTCACCACTAGCAAAATTATGTGACCATGCATAACCCGTGGCCTCGTTGTTTGGCATTTCATTTGACATCGCGGCAATTGATCAGCAGGCGCTGCTTTTGCTGGAGCTTGAAACTGTCCAGATGAGGGCTGCATCCTGGCTCCATGATCAATCTGCTGTACATGTGCTGCCTCTGGAACTCCTGCAGTTGCTTGTACATCATCTGTTGCTGCCACATCTGAAAATCACCATCACCCCCATGTTGTGTGTGGTGAAACTGTGACATTTCCAAAATCCCTACAGGTCTAATGCCCGTGAAAGCGTGAACTGTCTGCAATTGGCAAATCCCAAAGTTTCATATCAAATTACAATGCGACCAGCTTTTGCCACTGCCTGCTGGGATGATGAAGATGATTCCGCTGAAGTTAGAGCTACCAAAGAAACCTCACCCAGGACTGATAAGAGTAGCTAAATGAATTTGTAGATGTGCCTTCTCTTTATGTGTAGCCTGCCAATGTTGAATAAAAATCACATGAGAACATTGTTGGATGATTGTACAATAAATGAGAAGGCGGTATCAGTTGATTCATGAGGATAACTTGCAGAGCATGCTAAGTAAGAGTGGATTCGCCAGCTACCTTGGCTATTTGTATCTATTGTGCAGTTTGGCATTATTCAAATTAAAGCCTTAAACATGTTTGAACGGCAACAAGAAATTAGTCAAGATTAGCATTTAAAGTCTCTAGAGCTGCAACTAACAAACAAATGGATATACACTTGCATTAGAATTTAAAAGCATGGTTGATTAATGTAGTGAGGATGGCTTAAATATGGGCACCCGCAACCTTAAGTGTGTGCCCAGGTCGGACCAAAACAGTCCCTACAAAAGACGGTGGCACAATTCAAGTTCGAACTATGAACTTGCTGTGTTTTGTTAGTTTGTTGATGGCAAGTGAAACCAATTAGCATAATCCAAGAGATGCATAAACTAGAGGTTCGAACAACTCACGAACAGGTTAGTAATTCTCCTACTTCAGCTCGTTATCTAGATAGCCTGAAACTAAAAGCTAGTTAAACGATGAGCGTCTGCCGAGAAATACTCTTAACTAGCAGAAGCAAAGCCGTCTTCCACCTCGTTCCCCTTAGAGGGGCAGCAAATCAAGCAAACAGAAGAAGGCACCTTACAAGGAGAGGTGCAGCTGGATAAATCATCGGAGATGCAAAAGAGACGAGAGGGAAGCCGTCCTGAATCTGACGCCTCCGCTCAGAGCTCGGAGCTCAGAGAGAAGACAGGTCGAGGACAAAAAAAAAATTGAAGGAAACAGCGAAAACAAGCGTCGCGCATCTGCTGGAGCATCCCCAAATCCCCTCCACGTTTCGCTCCCCCCACTAGGAGACGCCCAAATCCCGGAGCACTAAGCAAAGAGCAGCAGAAGCTGAGCTCCAACGCTCGACTACGCAACCCCCAACACAGCAGGAGCTGAGAGCTGAACTGAAGCTTGAGCTGAATCCGACCCAAAACCCCCGCGGCCAGCCGCCCCCACACAAATTACCCACCACGGACCGGAAAATCAGCAGCCAATCGAGCAGGAGAGGCCGCGCCTCCCCGAGATCGACCCCCAATTCCACCACCCACACAGATCCCCCCCGTGAGAAAGAACCCTAAAACTCCCCTCAGCCGACACGGAAAAATTCCCCACCTCCAGCCACGCCCCGGGCCCCGCCCGATTCACGCGCGGCAGACGGAGGAGCGCCCCGGAGAGAGACCCGGCCGCGAATTCCGGGCCGGATTCGTGTGCGAGACGAGACCTACCTCGATCGGGCGGCGTGTGGGCGGATCGGATCGGCGCCCCTCCTGGCTCCAGGCCGCGGCGCGGGGCGACCTCCGCGGTGGGGGCTGCCGGCAGCAGCTAGGGTTAGGGTTCGGCGCGGCGAAATGGGGAGGGTTTCGAGCTCCGGAGCGCGAGCGAGGGAGGAGAGAGAGTAGAGAGGGAGGGGCTGGGGGAGGCGGAGCTAATACTAGCAGAGGGCAGCTCGCTCGCTCTCTCTCTCTCTAGCTCGCTCGCGACGGGTGAAGATAAAGCGTGGTATACTGGCCCTGCGAAGTTTTCAACGAAGGCGCCCGGCGGTGGGCCCGGGAGGGCGGATCATCTGGACCGTCCGTGTGCGGTAGGCGGGGCTGCGCGCCGTCGGATGATGGACGGAGGCGGGTAACGGCGTTAAGGGAGGAAAAGGACACCGGGTGGTGCGGGTTGGAAAAGTGGCTTACGCCTTACGGGGATGCGAGCCCGGCAGAGAAAGTGGTGTGAGTGAAGTAAAAAAAGGTTAGTAAATTTTTTTCTACAGCTGAAATAATTGGGGCTCTGTAATAAGGAAAACTTAATCTTTCTCCGAATGCTCGAACCAAATTTTGTTCGGTTGAAGACGTATTATACATACATATAACGACCGTTGCGACCTCTCTTCGTGAGGTGGTGAGATCCAAAAACATTGTAATCAACGTAGTATGATTTATTTTGACAAATTATGTGATCTTCTAATTTCAAAAGGAAGTTAAAAGAATGCGACATCCTCATATATGTTAACTTACACCATGCACACACAAAATCGGCATAACTCAAAATTGCACAACACAACACAGATGTGTTGAAAATAAAAGCATTTATATTCTTCGTTCAACAACTAAGTGGCACAGATCATTCACCTAACTTAATTGTAGAACATCCAATACATTAAGCAGATAAATTAGCGTGGCAAACACGATATATGACACAATTTGGTTTGCCTAGTTCTTTAATAAAAGAGATAAAAGGATTCAACTGCTCAAACATTTAGTGGAAACTCAATAATCCCAATCAACCATAGACCCAAGCAATAGAAAACACAAAAATGCACTTCAAGTTAAGATCAAATACCAAACCAAGCAAGGCATTTGTCGATCTCCACTTGTAATTCACAAAACTAAGAAATTCTATAGCATGGCATAGTTAAACAATAATCCATTAATGTTATACTCCCTCCGTTTCTAAATATAAGATGTTTTAGCATTTCTCTTTCCATCCATCCGTATCTAGACATGTTTTAGTGTAAGATTCATTTGAACCTTACACTAAAACATGTCTAGATACGGATGGAAAGAGAAATGCTAAACATCTTATATTTAGGAACGGAGGGAGTACTAGGTTACATACTTTAGTATTAGGGGACGACAGTATGGTCATGAAGAATCTAGATGTGTTGTAACTCCCAAGCCATCGCCCCTCCTTTTCCCCTCTGTATCGAGTAGTGTCGACGGTGACTCCTATGCTCACCCTAGCCAAGCCGCCTATCAGTGTCGTCTTCGTCGCCCCTAATTGTGCCTTCGTAGACCCATGCCAGTAGGTGGGGACATAAGGAAAGAGCGGTGTTGCATCCTCGTTGGTGTCGCCTGTGTCAAGTTGGAGAGGGTGAGAGGCAAATGTGTGTATTAGTCTATAGTAATGGAGTGTGTGTCTACGACAATGGAGTTGGTTGGTTTTAATGTGAAGATAGAAGCTTTTGGTGATGGTGCGTACATGACAGAGGCGACACCAACGAGGATGCGTCATGTTGAAGCTTTTAGCAAATGTGTGTATTAGTCTATAGTAATGGAGTGTGTGCCTATAGTAATGCTTTTCACACACAATTTTCCAAACTCAATGTCATATGAACTATGTGCTTCTAGGTGGGATGTTTGGCCTCGTCTAGTTTGCGTCCATAAGTATACATCTGTTTTTGTTGGTTTCGTGGAGGGCATGGTTGCCATAAGTGTTGCATTGTCGTTTTTGTGGATGCCAAGGCTTGCCATAACTGGTGTATTGTCGCCTTTGTTACATATGTATGTCATGACATGTGCTTGCATTTTGAGGTTAACTATTAGCTATTATGGATTAATTATATATGCCACACTCTTTAACCACATATAGATGGTTTGTCTTGCATGTACATTTATCAAGAGAGTATGCCACTCTTCAACAAGATATACATGAAGGTATTTCTTGCATTTACTTTCAAGGAATAAATATAAGTGAAGACTACTAGCCATTAGGCACAATATTTATGAGAGATCAATTGTCACCTTTACGAACCCTAGTTTGTATAGAATGGCGTGTATAGAGAAAGCATCCAGCGGAAACACGGAAACTAAGATATAGACGGTAGGATACATGTTCCTTTCTCATACATTTTTAATTTAAAACCCTTTAATTTGTCAAAATCAACCCACAATCCACGTACTTCATATGGATTTCTGTGAGTTTGGCTACATTTTCATTATTTCACTTGGGTTTATGTCAAACCTCCTCTAGTGTTTTGAAAACTAATATAAATGTCAAATAAAAATGTGAAACGTCAGTACCCTAAGGGGATTTTTGTAAAAGCTACATTATGCATGTATGAAAGTTATAAGGTCGAATATTTGAAATCCGTCGGTTTATCTTAGTTTCCATGTTTTCGCTATAAAGTGCAAGGGCGGAGCTAGGGGGACCAGCAGGGGCCTTGCCCCCCCTCCCCCTATGCCATGATACACCAAGCTTAATTTTATGCACAAGACAAATTTATGAACACTTTTTAGACAAAATTACCATAGTTGCCCCCCCCCCCCCCCCCCAATGGATGATTACCATGGTTTGGCCCACCTTGACCTTCATTCCAGCCTTCGCCCCTGATAAACTGGTTTCCACTAGATACTTTCTCGACGTGTGTATGTGCACCTGATTGTTGAATATTGCGCATACATGCAAACAAACTATATAAAAAAATAGCTAGTGTATATCTATATTAAATTTATAAGATCAAATGTAATGTGTAAGGACATGTGGGATGTGGCATATAGCCACATGTTAGGATCATACGAATCAAAAAATCCACAACACCCAATTCTCAATTGACCCTACAAAACTACGTACTCTTCTGCTATCATTACACGTTGGATGCCCATTATGCCAGGTTGGATTAAAATTGGCTAGGACGGTGTTTTAGGGTGTGTTTGGATTTGTGACCAAAAGGCACCATACGAATATTGTGGCCACGACAAAAAAGAAAAACTGGTCTTTGTTTGGATAGTTGCCTTGGTATGCCAATGCTCTTTTACCAACTCTAGTTCATTTTTCTATCCAAAGTTGGCCAACTCTCGGACAACCAAAAATTGGCTATTCAAAACTTTAGTAGGATCGGCAAACTTGGGCTAAAACCAAACACACTCCTAGTGCTAAGATAGACGAAGGATTTCTCGCAACTATGAAAAGTATACTATTCATTGGTCGAAGTTTAATATTTCGCAACGGTGTAATAATTAAGTCGTAAATCAATTGTGTACTCCCTACTCCTATGATGCTGGATGGAACAACAAATGGCTGGGTAAATTTCATCTAGCGACACTATACATACCGCTAAGCTTATTGCACAGCCTAGTACGTGAACCCCACTCTTATCCAAAGTACAGTAAAAATAAAAAAGGTGGTCAGGCCTTGGAAGCGCGCCGGCCGTGTACGTACCAACAATCTGTTAAAGAAGCTGCCAGCAGAAGTTATTATCACACACACACACACACTCATCCAGTCCTGCTGCTACACATGCTCTTCCTGGTGGGCACCCCCTTGCTATGGAGTAAAGTACAAGGCTTTCCCAATCTCGTCATCAAATCACACGACATCGGGACTTGGGAACTATACCACGAGTAGGACTCCTATCCGTTCCGTTTGGAACATTCTCTGGCACGTAGTACTGCTGCTGGTCGATGCCAAAGCAGCAGCAGCTCGCAGTGGCAGTGTCCTGGTCTGCTCTGGATCGATCCAGTGAGTCAGTTACTCGAGTCAGTCAGTGGTGCTACTACTACAGGACATGGTCGTGATCGAGGCAGGCAGGATGGCAGGTTCTTCCTTGTTTAATTGCGAGACCTGAACAGACAAAAGTAGGGGCAGCACAGGACAAGCAGCCGTGCTGCAGGTCACAGGTGCACTGCACACATTGGTCAAGCTGCCTGCATTAGGAAGGTCAGACTGACGGAGCGACAGACGCGGTGGTGGTAGCAACGTCACATGCATCCATCCACCTCGATTTGCTGTCGCCCAATCACGACTCGTCTCGCTCGCTCCAAGATTCTTGGGACGGACAAAGCGACCAAATCCAGTGCTGCTACACTACTGGTGTACTTGCCTGCCTGCCTGCCTGGTGATGCTTTCCTTTTCGTTATATACAATTGCTGGCGTAGTAAGCAAAGTGGATGGATGATTTGGTCACATCATGAGGAGGACGCCCTTTCTTGTACCTTGCGTCACTCACTCAACTAGCAGCTCGAATGTGAGCGAGTGAGGGGATCAAACAATCTCAGCCTTTTGTTGGAACCTCGACCCTTTCTAGTCTCTCTCTCTCTCTTTCTCGTTTGGAATTAAAACGTCCTGAAGTTGACCCGAGTCGGCCGGCCCTTTTCAAGCTTGATGATTTGGACAAGTGTGCAGCAGAGGAACACCAGATGACTTTCTTTGTCCCCCATAAACAAAACAAATTAGCAACGGATTCCGTTTCTCACAACCGCACTTTCCCATTGATGATGACGACGACGACGACGACGACGAAGACGTAGTCCGCTGCCTGTACTTGCGGCGACCCATCTTTGACAAGGACACGCTAGTGAGGCTGCATCAGCAAGTGCTGCTGCTTGTGGTGGTGGACTCACTCGTGGCTGGCTGGATACTATATTGTTGTACTACTAGTACAAGTGTACAACTGGGTCGTCCTCGGAAAGAACCTCCGAAAGTGCCAGCCAGATAGATGAGATATCCCCCCAAGTGGAGACAGGGAACGACATTCTCTCTCGGGATACTACTCCATTGATTTAGTAGGGTTGTCTGGATTGACTCGCTCGTGACGCGGATCGCACGCTGCTGCTGCTGCCGGCCGCCGCATCCGGGGTCCCTGCGACGTCATGGCATCATTCATTCATTCTCCCCACGGAATATAACATGTCCCCCTGGACTGGACACCGTGCCACGGCCGTCTGTCTGAATCTGACGTGGCTGGTCATGTGACCCCAGGTAGGAGAGAAAAATATACTCCTCCTATATGCCCTGCCTTGTCGCTGGCAGCAACAGGAGTAGTAGTAGGCTGGCACGAACAGGAGGGGCAAAAGTCTCTTGATTTTAAAAAAAGGACCTGCGACACCAGGAGGCACGTGGTTGACCAGTGTCCAGGGAACAGAGTGTAGTGAACATTCATTTCTTTTCTGCCTTTACGAGGAATGGATAATTGGAGCAGCCAGCAGACAAGGTAAGAAGCCTGCAACTGGATTCTCGTCCATGGCATGAATACATTCTGCAAGTTTTTTAAAAAGGGCCTGGGGTCCTCCTGTGCTCTTCCAATCATGATGAACGGCAGGGTGAAATAGTGGACTGTTGGCACTTTTTGATTTTATAGATCGACCAAAGCCAAGTGCTGGAAACGGAAGAGGCAGCAGCACTCAAAATAAGTACTGTACAAGAGAGATGTCATACCACTCACCACCGGGACAGAGTGTCTATGTACAACAACAACTCGGGTACTCAACGAGATTTTTGGTTCCTCTCCCAGATATTTTCAATCTGTTTCTACTTCCTGGCGTAAGCAGTGGTTCTGAAATTAGCACCCCCAGTCTAGCAGGGTCCAGTAGTTTCAGGCTGTTTCAACCATCAAGAACGTGAACAAGAAGGCAATAGATCGTAGATTTTGAGACAACACTGCTGGGCTCACAACTCAGCTTTGTTCACAAATCGGTGGGCCTGGACAAGTGTATACAGCCCAGGGACAGTGTATACT
This sequence comes from Puccinellia tenuiflora, assembly GCA_012064385.1. Lineage (NCBI taxonomy): Eukaryota > Viridiplantae > Streptophyta > Magnoliopsida > Poales > Poaceae > Puccinellia > Puccinellia tenuiflora. The sequence continues at coordinate 152,946 of QRDG01002353.1, forward strand.
TTTTTTTTTGTTTCCCACGCAAACTACAAAACCTGACTTGACGGCTTCAAGCACCACACTAGACAGTTAGACATCAGATTTGTCATCCTGGTAGACAGTATCATGGTCTACGCAAAGGATTCCGTTTAAAACAGCCCAATGGATTTCACTGCAAACTGGAGCCAGCCAAGACCTAATACACTGTACGTGCATAGCAACATAGAACAACTCCAGGCTACTTGGCTAGGCTACTGAACGTAAGAAGAAATTATGACCGGAGACATCAAGCTAATGATCGTTGGTATCTACTCAAATGGGTAAATAAGACGCTTTGTTCTGGTGCTGAACTTTCTTTGGTTGATCAGCTTAGTAAATCTTTAGTACATACAACTTCAAGAGAGTAACAGACATCTATACTATTATTAAAAGAGCAAACATATTCATTGCTAAGCGCACCCCGTCCAACGTACGCAGAGCAACAGGGACCAAAAAGAGCCTCACAATCAGCCCCACTAAATAAGATCTAACCGTTAAGATTGCACTAACCCTCAGCCAAAAGTGCGTTTAGCAATTTAACCGGGCGGACGAAAACTCTGCCAAAACGAAACGTTCGCGTCCATCCTCAATACATTGCTTCCCTTTTTTTTTTTTAGATGAATACATCGCTTCCCTAATCCAAGAAGAAGAAGAAAAACAAAACCCGATCGCAAAGCACGCCGCCGCCTTCCCCTCACCCCGGTCTCACCCAGCCACACGCCGCCGGCCAGCGCCATCCTCCCTTGCTCCGACGCATTCGCCATCCCTCACCCAGCCCTCTGCATCTTCTTCTCCCCAACTGATTTGTGTGCTGGGGGTAGATGAAAGAGGACGGCCATGAGCTCACAGCAGATGTCCTGCAGCAAGGGCGGGTTGCCCATATGGCTTTGACCGACGCGGCCGCCGGTTGTGCACTGGATGGAGGCAAACAATCCCTCTCCTCAAACTCATTCCCCTTTATATTTTCTGTATGTGATTGAGATTGGAAATGCTTCTGCCATTAATTTCAGGACGTTTGCTCTTTGTGGCTCACAGGTGTTTGAGGAAATTCCTTTGAGATATTGGCAAGTTAGTATATATGTAGTTCTGTAGTATTTTATTCATAATCTTCTAGATGTGCAGGTTAGTAGACTATCTTGATGCAGTGGCTCCATAAAATACAATTTAACGATACAATTTAACGTAACTATTCATGCTACTTTTGTCTCTGTCAGTTGTTCAATTATTTTTATGAGCTAACAGATCTGATCTTGCCTTTTCAGCTGTAAATAAATTGTATGATCTACTACCTTCAGCCTATAAATGAAGATGGTGCCACAAATTGTTTATTTGAATATGATGGAAAAAGAAAACGTTCCACTGGTATTCTTTTAAACACAATCATTTTTTGCGTGGAATATTTACATAGTAGATGTGATCCTTCATATGCACCCATTATTTACTACATGTGCAATGCAAGAGATGTCATCATGTTATCTGCAGCCTTTTTATGTCACTATGTATGATAAAGAGACCATATTATGTACAACACCAAATACATTTGAAAATGTAAATTACATTCTATGTGTGTGTACTCTTAAGTAAGATAATGCTTTTTAACTGCTAAGCATGCACAACGGTTTGATTCCTACAAATTCCCGGTTCAACATGAAGTGTTACAACATTTAAAGTGGATGGATACTTGGATGCTTCATGATCCATTGAAAAACGATAGTGCCAGAGCAACGAAAGTGACCAAGGTCTGGACGGGATTCAGTCTACCTCCTCGCAACACTACAAAATAACCGGTCCAATACATGTAATGTATACTCACCCGAGGAACACTTTCATTTATACATATTATTACATAGCTGTATGCATCAGTGTTTGTTTGACCTATGTTGTTTTGAGTTTTTCATTAACTTATGTATGAACTGAATTTCCATTTGACGTCATTTGTAATGAAACTGCAGAACGGCTGACGTATCTCTGAACCAGCTAAAGAGGAAAGAGCCTGAGCTTGAGATGGAAACACCACCGTCTCGAAAGCTGTCGAACACCGCTCGCATGAATGTGGACAGCCAGTCGTCTTCGTAGACCAATGGTCGATGGTCTCACAAAGCTAAGAAGCGCGAGAAGCCCCCAAAGGGATCTTATCAGACCAAGGAAATCAAAGTAAGGTTCATGTGGCGTTAACCAGACTAGATCCTGCACTCCATGTCTCCATATGTACTCTGCATCTGATCAGCGTTGTGAGCTATTTCCTGTATTTGTAGTAGCTGGTAGCCATATCAATAATGCATACGTATCTGATCAGCGTTGTGGTTTGTAGCTGCAAATATTTCGCCATAGTTGTGGACTAAACTTTTTATAGCTTGAGTTTAATATCGATGATCAGCTATATGACCAACTGAGCTCTACATTACATTCTCGGTCCAAAAGATCAGAGATAAATTATCAGGTAAAAACATTGTAAATATTCTTCCACTTTAGAGTTTGATGAAGTTGTGATTGTCATTATTTTCACAGTTTATTAGGGGGGTTTATGACCTTTTCTATACAGAGGAAGAGATCATTAGCATTTAGATTTTTTTATAGCAATTTCCATTTAGAAGTAATTGGCCTAACCTGTTATCTCAAATTATTTCCATGGCACTCAATAGTCTAAACTATGTAATAGTAATATATGCATATATTGTACTAATGTGTAAAAGTTGTGTTTGCACATATCTTTTCAGTTTAATATCCGGTGTTTACCCAACAAGTTTCAATATTTTTGAGCAATTCTATAAACTGATTATCGCTCAGTTTTTGCTACATGTGTGGTTCAACTTTAGGCTTGATTTTTTGGGTGTAACCGCAGGAAATTTGGTCTCTAGAATAAATCAGAATATTGTTTGTCACACTGAAGTCTTTTTTGTGTGCCAAAATAGTCTCACTAACCGAGCAGTGTGCTATTTTTTCTTTCCTTCTACATTGTTTTCTCTTAAATGTCCGCCGATATTGCACTTTTTCTTGGAAATAGGCATCACTAATTGAGCACTAAATTTTTTTTTGGTATTTATACTGCAGAGTAACGGACATATGTATGCTCGATTTTACTGAGAAAATATGAGCATCTTTAGGACCAAACTTTAGCGTTTTAAAGGAAGATATAGATGGACAAAAACTATAACAATATAACTCAACAAAAAACGTAGAATTGAAAATACATATACTGTGAAGACGTGCGTTGCACGTGCACGCTAACTAGTTTCAGAAAGAGCAGATCACTTCTAGTCTCCAACCTCTAGGATTTCCATTAAGGAAAAGCAACTCCTGAAAGGATGATGTGTCATTTCTGAATACTTCTCACTTAAATTATACCATGCCTCAAAATCTTCAACACAATCTGATTTGCATCTCCTCCCCAACAAGCTCAAATATTTCGTCAATCCTGAAACAAAATCAAGTCATCGATATGAGCAGCAAACTTATATGATACAGTTTAACTTTCAAAATCCAGGGTGCAAATTCTGATGTTCTTAGTTTATAATTCAATAGCTAAAACAGACAATGAAGCAATTACCTTCTCATCTTGATGTTCACATCAGCAAGCCAAGATGCTAAATAAACCTGTAAACAAGCAATTGACAAGAAAGAACCCTTGTTAGATAGCACACTGACATGAGCAGAACACATTTGATCTAATTCAAAGATGGCCCTTTCATCCTTCATTTACACGAGTCAACTTAGTGCTTATTAAGTCTTACCAAACAAACAATTAAAGACATAAGAACCAGGACAGAGACACTTGAGTTTCTAATGCAATCAATGCAACGACTTTGCAAAATTTTGGACCCATACCTGCAAAACATCATGGGATGGAGTATGGCCAGGTAGCCGTGCCTGCAAGACATCAGCCCTCCAATTTTGCGGCAGTGGACAGCTGTCTCCAGACTGAAGGCCAATACTCTGAAATTCGTACATTTCCCCGGCATATAGCTCAGCCGACCATCCTAATGAAGGATCGGCACCTTCCTTTATGTTGATCGACAAGAGTTCCAACACAATCAGTCTCTACATTGAAAAGGATTTCCATTGTAAGGAAGTCCCCGACAGAGCAGGAGCAACCATATTAGTAAAAAGAAGTGATTCCTAACAGCCCAAGCTAAAACATAGCAGGACTGAATCCACTGATTGATTCTGCGGTACAAAAACATCACTGTATCATAAAATGCAGTGTGGTGGTATACCTTCAATTGTAGCTCGGAAACAAACATCTCAACAAGCTCTTTAGCAAGATTCTCTGAGATAAATTCATAAATGGAAAGATATAAATACTGGCTGAATGCCCATGCGTTGCCACGGGATAATAAAAAATTTAGACAGACCGATCAAACAATCATTTCATTAATTACGCAATGTTTTTCGAAAATGTCTCAACATTGAAGATGCTATTATCGTTTACCGGTGCAACAATAACTTTCAACATGATACGGAAATTAGATCACATGCTGAGAGATCTCTACAACGTTTTTAGACATAATAACAACTAATAGTAAACTTTATGTATCAAAGTTATATATGGCTATCAGAGTCTTCAATGTTGGTCTGTTATATTATAAGGGGTCGTTTGGATCCCATCATTTCATTTCAATTGGCAAAAATAAAATGAAATAAATTTCAGAGAAATGACAGGGTTAGGATAGGAATTGACTTAACATAGTAAAAGCATTCTTTGAAATTCCAATTAAAATGACATTCCAATTCCATAACATGCAAACACGTTGGGCATGGAATCTGAAATGAATTCCTATGGGAAATGATGGGATACAAGCGACCCCTAACATGAATGTACATTTATCGCAAAAGAAAACCAATATAAATTGGAAAATATATTGCATGCCCTCTTCTCCTGATCTGTAAAATTCTTAATTATGCGAATGGATAATCCCTTCCTAGTTTCTTTGCTTACTCTTCAAATATGATGTATATGGTATGACCCAAAAGAACAATATGCAAAAATGGTAGACACAATAAAGTAAACCGTTAATTGCTACAGAAATTTCTCATTTCATGATATTTCAATTTTTACGCGAGCAGTAGGTCGTAATAAAAGTACCAAACGAGTACTCACAGACTCTAATTCAGCACATAAGAAATAATCATGCTTCTTTGGATACATGTTTTTCTGATGTCTTCCATGAGCAAATGCAACTGTATTGTACTGAGACTATTCTCAAGTTGAGAGGATCTTGAAAATGAGCTAAATGATGAAAAGAGATTGGCACACAAACAAATTCAGCACTTGCAATATACAAATTATACCAATTATTATTGCACAAATTTCTCACACACACACACGTTCTAAACAGTAGACACATTTAGCAGCTAGGAGCAAACACATCCGCTCCATCTAGAATTCTAGATAGCAGCAAACACATCTAGCAGTCCAGCTCCACGCCCATGGTGCGCGTCAGCTCGTACACCCATGAGCAATCCTTCCGCAAAGCATTGCCAGTTTGCCACAAGACCCCATCAGGCCGAGGTGTGCACACGCGCGACGGCGCGAGCCAGGAAAAGCACGGCATACACAGCTGCCAGGGACTACTCACAGCAGCGTGAGTGGAACGAACAACCTGTAGTCGTTGTCGACACACACGGGGCTCCTCCAGAAGAGCTCTTGCAGGCGAGCATGGTGTGCACCACGCCACCACTTGCCGAGATGGATCGGCTCGAGAACAGTAGCTTGGATTAGAATGTGATGCACACCACCAAGTATAGTCGGCAAGCCGTGGCGTGCGAGGAATCCTCCGTCGATGGTGCGTGCTGCAGCCCGAAGTCCGGCCAGCACATCATCCAGAGAGGCTAGCTAATGCTGGAGGATATTCCGGCAGCCACGCCAGACCAGCCGCAGGAACTCCAACATGGTGAGCAAGGGAGTGCCATGGCGGACCAGCTGCAGAGCACATCGACTCGATTTATTTCTCGAGGACACCACCCGTGGGGGAAAAACCAGATAGTGTAGTGGAAAACGAATACGAGGTCCTGGCCGCCTCAAATCGGCGCCCTCCCGGCCACATCGGACAGGAGCTACAAGAATCTGAACCTGGCCGCCTCAAATCGGCGCCCTCCCGGCCACATCGGACAGGAGCTACAAGAATCTGAACCTGGCCGCCTCAAATCGTCGCCCTCCTGGCCACATCGGGCAGGAGGTTGAAGAACCCGGGCCTCCCCCGACTCACCTCCGGCCACCGTGGCAGTGGGAAATATGGGGAGAGAAGGCACGCGGCGGCCGCCGGACTCGCGTGCCCGCCTCCATCCCCGCGCCCTCCTGCCTGGAATCCGGTCTGATTCCTTCCTTTTTTCGCCAGCGCCACCGCGAGCGAGAGAGAGGGATAGGGTGGGGAAAGATAGGACCGCGTGCGGAGAAGCAAACCGGTACAACTTGGCGGTGGCAAAGGGTGTAATATTCTCTAACTTTGCTTAGCAATCTAAGGGCAGAATCGGAATCCAAAATGACGTACGACGACCTCCGATCCCAATATTATAGTTTAGATAACAGTTGTATCTTGCTGGATTAGGAACAACATAGGCTTATGCAAAAATCTGAATCTTGAGTACCGTTTCAGAAATAAAATTGGGATGAATTAGTTCAAACATAAGACTAGAACTAGATGTTTAATCAATTAACTTGATCTAATGTGACAGTGCTACACAGAAAACTATATGGAACTCACTTGACTTAACTAACTTGGAGCTATCTCCCAAACTATACAGAATTCGTTTGAACTCCTGAATCATATTCGAAAATGCATTTATGCCATGCATAACAGAAAGGAAAAGAAATATCATTTGTCTCCCCAATCCTATTTAAAAACAAAAATTTATGCAGCTCTTAAAAGTAAGTACCGTTGAGTCTAATACAAAGGAAAAGATAAGTTAAAACAAATGAGTAATTCAATTGACAGTACTAAACTGAAAAGTATATGTTAACTTAAAGATTATTTACAAACTATATGAAGATCACTTGACTTTCTGACAAACTTGGACCTAATTCCCACGCTATACAGAATTCATTTGAATTCCTGAATCATATTGAAGAATGCATTTGTGGCATGCCTAACAGAAAGGAAAAAAGATCATTTGTCTTCTCGAATCCTATTTGAGAACACAACTTTCTGCAGCTCTTGTAGGAGCTAAATCACTTAGCTCCCTTCTAATAAGGTTGTGCTTCACACACACCTCACTCTTGCACACTCACACCGGTCAGGAATATATGAAGCTCTATATGTCTTCTCAACATACCACACAAGCTTAGCTTACAAGTGATAGGTATGTCCTTATATAAGACTTACAAGGTCGGTTCCTGTAACATCTAGAAGCTACCTACACAGAACTGCCCCTTTAAGCTATTCCTACATACTCTAGAAACTTCATGCACCTACCAAAAACTTCATCCATAGATATGACAAGATTACTTCTAACAATCTCCCCCTTAATCTTGTCATATCAACTAGATCTACTAAGCCAGATCACCTGGACCATGTATTTCATCTTGTGACGGCCTCGCACCGACTCACGCCTAGCAACGGATCACACCTTGCTTGTCAGCCTCACACTGAACTGATGATGTCGGTCTCACACCGATTTTCCATGTGGCAGTGGCATCACACCACAGCCGTCCGATTCTTCCACTTGACTATGGCATCACACCATAGTGGTCGGCCTCACACCGACACCCTCTACGACGATGGTATCACACCACCGCCTGTCCACAGTCTCCAACAGTATCACACCGTTGGGCATACACTTTGAACACCCCTCTCACAGGAGTGCTGGCAGATCGTCGACTCCCATCTTCTTTGGGCTTTCCTCACTCTTCCACATCCTCGGCTCTCCCTTGGATTAACCTTCTTGTCCCACACATGCAGTAGCTTCACCATGTTGCCTTCACAGCTCCAAGACCACCACACCAGCATGCCTCACGCGCAGCTTGTCGTGGGTGAAGCCTTTGCAACGCCGGTCACCACGCTGTCTTGCAACAACATCACATTGCTCTGTTGGCTTCGCACCAACTCTCCACGCTGATGGTGGCATCGCACCACCACCATCGGACCGGCTTCTATTGGCAGCATCACACCGCCTTCTCCTCTTAGCGGCATCGCGCCGCAACCACCAGCTAGCGGCATCACACTGCCAACAACCTCCACCTCACGCGGTCATCCTCCACATCGCATGGAGTCCATCGCCGCCGCCCTCAGATCTTGAGGCTCTGATACCAATTGTAGGAGCTAAATCACTTAGCTCCCTTCTAATAAGGTTGTGCTTCACACACACCTCACTCTTGCACACTCACACCGGTCAGGAATATATGAAGCTCTATATGTCTTCTCAACATACCACACAAGCTTAGCTTACAAGTGATAGGTATGTCCTTATATAGGACTTACAAGGTCGGTTCCTGTAACATCTAGAAGCTACCTACACAGAACTGCCCCTTTAAGCTATTCCTACATACTCTAGAAACTTCATGCACCTACCAAAAACTTCATGCATAGATATGACAAGATTACTTCTAACAGCTCTTAAAAGCAAGTATTGTCGTGTGTAATAGAAAGCAAAGATATGTTACGGAGCTTAATACAGTTTTGCATAAACAAATGAGTAACTCACCAAATTCTAACACGGAGATCCATTTATATACTGGAGCTCCTCCACCATCCCCTGAATCGTTCAAATCATCTTGGCAGCCAGTAAACTGTAATAGTGGGTTACTGGAAGATACTTTGGAGAAACAACGCATGGAACGAGAAGCTTTAACCAAGTCGGACATTGCAAGGACCTATCACCAGGGAAAATGAAGAAGAACATCACATCAAACAACCATGTTTGCCTTACGGGAGCCTAACCGATAGAACATGAGAAAGCATGGACTTTTTGTATAAGTATTACCATCTCCTTGTAGGATGATAGAAGCATCTGACGACATTGCACCTGCACAACGCAAACGACATGAAAACAAGACCAACAAGGAACTTAAACCATGCCGCTGACGAGGATTAGCCGAGATCCTGCAGAAAGTGTAGCTACCTCCTTGTGCACCAACTTGGCACTCGCCCTGTCGCGGATCCCTGGCATGTCCTTGAGTACCCCCAAATCCATCCCTGGCATGTAGCTGATAGGCCCATGAAACAGTACAACACCATCAGTTTCTAGTTACTGAAATATCAAAAACCGCAGCGCAGCCGATGAGCACAACCAGAGAGGGGGAGATACCTGCGTGAGAGGTGGGCATTGACGATCCCAGCGGCATGGGAGCGTCCGTCAGCAGCCGCAGCCAGCCACCGGGCCTTGGCGGCGAGCAAGCGCGACCACTGGTTGCGCAGGTTGCGCTGCGCCGCCGGCCTCCACTGGCGCAGCGACGACGGCGACGGGGTTGGGGACGGCGAGGAGGAGCCAGGAGGGCGGCGAACCGGGGTGGCAGCGTCGGCCTCCATGGTTTCGCCCACTTCATCGATTCACAAAGTCAAATAACATAAGCATCCGTCAGAAGGGGCTCGCTTGCACAATGAATATGGAACTGAAACTCAATGACTAATGAATGTAGATTAAAGGCTCTATTTCGGTGGGTCCTGTCAGCAGTTGTTTCAATTTGTGAAAATCGTTCAGATTGTCTAGTTGCTGATTGGTTGGGTACAGACCCTGATGTATAGAATAAAAATTCGTTTTCTATTTATATAAGATGAAATTGCTAACAAAATGTATTAGTTTTCAATTCAAGTCTTCAAGGCATACAAATTACCAAAGGAAAAAAATAGATATGGACGAAGATTAGAAATTACTGTAGGGCGTGGCCCGCGAACAGCAGGACTGGAAGGGGGGTCCGGGGAGAAGCTTCTGGCGTGCTGCGTTCAGGTCCGGCGCGGAGACGGGGCAGCAGCGCGGTGCCAGCGCTACCGGTCAGCAGAGGCGGCGGCCTGCACGGTGGGATGCGGGAGGCCGCGCGGATCAGCGCAGGAGGAGAGTACGGCGCGGAGACTCGCGCAGCAGATGGCCGGGGCGGCGGACGGTAGCGGGGGATGGGGGGCGTCCGGGCGACGATGGCCCGGCGGCGACGGCGTGCCTGCAGGTCTGGCAACAACACAGAGAGAGCGAGGCACCTCGTCTCTTCGCCCGGTTCGTGCGTGGGCTTTTGCTGGGACAGAAAATTTGGAATGTTGATTGGCTATAGTTGGGATAGACACGGGCCAAATCTCTATAATTAGGGCTCATTTGGTAGCAGGGAATCTGGCCCGGGTAGCCCCACAGGTCCATTTGGCGCTCCGCGAGGACAGGGAAATTCGGGCCTTCCGCGACATTTCCCCGGGTTAGGGGCTCCCCTAGTCGAGACGTCGGGAGGGAAAACCCGAGCTCGCTCGCTAGGCGGCGGCGCTCGTTGGCAGGGCTAGGCGGCGGCGGCGCGACGCCTTCCTCCGTGACCAGGAGCGAGGCGGCGACTGCTCCAGCGGAGTTGCAGGTGCGTCTCCCTCTGTGGTGCCTTTCTTCGATCTCGTCGGGCGAGGTTCTTGTGGTGCCGGGCGGCGGTTCTTGGTGTGCTCATGGATTTATGCTTGCAGTTGTCGATCTCTTCCTGTGGAGGAACAAGAAGATCTTTGGCCGCCCACAGCTCGCCTGGAATCGCGCCGCCGCCCGCAAGATTCGTCTCGTCCAGCAGCCCTTCCGCCACCGGGATCTCGAGCTCCAACGACCAGTGCTTGCAGGTTCCTTGCTGTACTCGCCTCCGCTCCCCTCCCTCTGCGCTCCCCATCGCCGCCACGTTACCCCACCATCGATCCCCAACCAGCACAAGCCGCTCCAATCGTTCCGTTCTCGATCCGAGCAGCCAAAAACTCCACCAGAGTGCTGTGAGAGCGTCTCCCCTCTCCAGTGGTCGTCCTTCTCCTGCCCCCGCCCCCCAAGATCTGCTCGACCTCGACCTCTTCCTTCCGGCGATGACGACGGCCTGGCGGTAGCGCCCCTCTTCCTTCTCCTTCGACTAAGTTGAGCTACCTATTTCTTCTCCCTGTCTCGTTTTGCTTCTCTAGTTCATGCCCTATTCGTCCCCGCGCTGATGTGCTGCTGGTTCAGATCTTGGAGGCTACTGATCGAAGTCACATCTTGCGGTGGCTCCTCTTCTTTCAGCTGGCTTGTATCTGTGAGTCAACCTCCCCAATCTCCTCTTCTCTTCTAGCTACATGCACTGTGCACTGGTCTTAATGGCTCTTCTCCATGCCGTCATGTGCACTGGCAGGGGCTATGTTGTTTTGGTTTTAGCTCTGAACAAGCGTTATTGTTACCTTCAAGAAGTTGCTATCACTAAACTGTGTAGTTGCTTATTTTGTCCGATTTGTTGTGTTTGCCAATGAAGAAAAGATTTTTCGGAGATTTATTTGATAGTTTGAGTTGGGAAGGGAATTGCTAAGCTACATGCGGCAACCAAGCTTGCACCAGCATTTTTTTAGCAGTATATATACACTTTTTTCCCTTGGAAACGTCATAAAAAATCATTTTTCTCCTTGGCAACTGTTGTAGATGTTTTTTCATATCTTCTTTCTATTTCCCTAAAAAGTATGGTATATTGGATAATGCAATATTTTTTATGGTGGTAACTACAGACAAGTTATTTCCTTTGCAATGGATTTTTTATATGGTCAGTTGGTCCGCATTGAATATCCACTTTTATCACAGTATCAATCTCAATGTTTCAGTACATAGTAGATGAAAAAGCAGCCTTGATGTTCATTTAAAACCAATTTATGTGCGAGGAAACTAATTTGTGGAGTTTGATGTATAGACAGAGATAGATAACTGGTTTTGTAGCTGCTACAACTAAAGAAATATCAGAACTTTGCCAATCCAGTAGTACATGAAGTACAAGTTAAGTACAAGGTAGTATTTCAACATGTGTTCTGACCGTGTGTTCCTCTTCGAAAATGTGGGAACTCTGAACCCCATTTCTGTGCATCAATTCTGAAAGGTTTCCGATCCCCACGTACATCATTTCTGTGCATCAACATGTGTTCTGACCGTGTGTTTACTTGTTTGCTGATATGCTAGATTTTGTTTGTGGCAAGCATACTTGGGTGTTTCAATGCCTATTCTGACATTTATAATTTTCTGATCAAATGCAAATCAAGAACCTTGAGTAGTGATTCTCCTTCGGCTACTTGACATGCTCAACTAGCAAGAACAGTATTGGCAGCGGGAAGACCTTCTGGACAGCAGGTGATACCTCTTGTTCTCTTGGCCTTCTCGCATTATCATTGCTCATCTTTGTGTTGAATATTCTTACTTGCAAGGGTCTATCGGCCACAATACGCTCGCTTTTCATAGCCAGACTGTGCTCGTGGAGAAGTCCCTAGACATATTCACCGGACCAGCGACGTGATCGATGACGTGCTCGTGTCTGCGTCTGAGGACGAGAGCGGCAACTACACATGGACAACGCCATCCGCGGGTCTGGACGGCGACGATGCCGGTGGCCAGTGCGAAGAAACCTTTCTGGGAATTTGCTAATCCTTTTTGGGAATTATTGGTGATTGTTTGGCTTTGCCAGAGTTATGTGTATTTTAACTTTTCTATTTTTTGTCCTAAAGTTGCCGAATTAATGTATTATTTTATTATTTATGTTATTATCATGATTTTTTTTGTCATTGTAAGAAAAATGATTTTGGATTTATGAGACATTTATGAAAAAAATCAAAGCCTTTTATGGAACCTGCCGAATATTATGATTTTTTTCCATGTTATCTTGATATAATTGTGTCTACGAGTTTTTTCTATCTCACTTTGTTGCCATTTGGGCAACAGGAAATACGGGGAGATCTCCCCCGTGGTGGGATCCCGTATGCACGTGGAAATCCCCCTCGTGGGTCTAGTTCCCTGGGATATCTCTCCCCTACAACCAAATTAGCCCTTATTAGGGGGTGATAGAATATGTACCGGTTATGTATTGTACATAGGTAGAGTCCTAACCTAATTGTCTGTACCTGTTGTATTCTGTCTAATATATAAAGCTATCGATCCGTACCCAGAGAGGTATCGAGATCGTTTCCCATCGAGCGTCTCCTCTCTGTCGCCGCCGCCTCCTATCAAGCGCCTGCGTCTCCCTCCCTCTCGACTCTGAATCTTACATGGTATCAGAGCTCAGATCCTGAGCAATGTCGTCGTCTTCCGCTGCCACGAGCTCCTCACTCACCACCCTTGCCCTCCCCTCGATGCCTTCGTCTTCCGTCGGCACCAAGACTGGCCCCATCAATTTTGGGCATCTGATCACGGTGAAGCTCTCACCACAGAACCATCTCTTCTGGCGTGCCCAGGTTGTCTCCCACCTCCGGAGCAATCTCCTCCATGGCTACGTTGATGGCACGCTGTCGTGCCCCCCCCCCCCCCCGCCAACATCACCATCACCAAGGAAGGCGGTGGCTCCTCTGAGGAGCCCAACCCTGAAGCTGCCGCGTGGATCCAGCAAGATCAGGCGATCCCGTCCGCCCTTCTCGGATCGACGGGTGTTGAAGTTGGCGCGATGATCATGTTTGCCACTACGTCAAAGAAGGCCTAGACCACGATTGAGAGGAGCTTTGCCTCTCAGTCCACCGCTCGTTCGATGCAAATCCTTGATCAGATGCGCGAGCTGGAGAAACTCGATCAGCCGATCGCGGTCTACTACAACAAGATGAAGTCGCTCTCGGACACGCTGACCTCGATCGGTCAGCCCATCAGGCCCGAGGAGTTTCAGTCCTTCGTTCTCAAGGGCCTCGATGAGGAATATGACTCTCTCGCCGAGTCCATCATCGGGCGGGAAACTGTGATGCCCGCTCACGACCTCTACTCGCGCTTGCTTGCTACGGAGCAGTGCAAGACTTCTCGTCGCTCGTCATCCACCAACCACTTCGCCAACGCCGCCACCAAGTTCAGCACCAAGCCGTCCCGTTCAACTGGTGGCAACACTGCTCCCACCTCGTATCGATCTAGTCCTAGCGGAGGTGCAGGTGGACCGTCTCGCTCCTTCCAGCCCAAGTCGGTTCGTCTGGTGGAGGAGGTCACATGCCCGAGTACGGACGTGGCAACGGCGGCCAAGCTCCGGGTCCTCGCCACATCTGCCAGTTGTGCGATGAGCCCGAGCATCTTGCATCACGATGTTTCAAGCGCTTCAACAAGAGCTTCCTTGGTGTCGGCAATGACGAACGCTTCATGGAACGCCAGCTTGCTATGGCGAACCATGTCATCCAGGCGCCACAGGGGCAGACTCCCTCCTACCCCGTCGAGCATCCATGGTATATGGACACTGGAGCATCTGAACATCTCACCAATGAGTGAACAAGCTGAGCATGAAGGAGCCTTACCAGGGCAATGACCGCGTCCACACGGCCAACGGTTCAGGTATGCGTATACTTCATGTTGGTCATGCAACTATTCCTACATCATCATCTAGATCTTTGCAACTCTGTAATGTCCTCCATGTCCCTAGTGTCAAAATAAATCTCTTGTGTGTTCCTCGTTTTACCTATGATAATCATGTTCTTGTCGAGTTTCATCCTCACAGTTTTTTTGTTAAGGACCTGTATACGAGAGCCATTCTTCTTAGAGGTCGGCGTCGCGGTGGCCTCTACTGCCTTGATGGTCCAGAAGCTCCGTTTGCCAAACAAGTCTTCAGCGCTCTTAAAGCTTCGTCTACTCAATGGCATGCGCGACTAGGCCACCCATCACTTCAGATTGTTCAGCATGTTCTCAGTCGTCATCAGCTTCTATCAGAGTCCAATAAAATTAGTAGTATTTGTGATGCCTGTCAATAGGGCAAGAGTCATCAGTTACCGTTCTCCCTTTCGAGTCATGTAACGAATGCTCCTCTTGAGCTTATTTATTCAGATTTTTGGGGTCCTACTGAGACCTCCGTCAGTGGTCATTCATATTATGTGAGTTTTGTGGATGCATACAGTCGTTTTACCTGGTTATATTTGATCAAACGAAAAAGTGATGTCTTTGATGTTTTTCGTCAGTTTCAAGCACATGTCGAGCGTCTTCTTAAGCATAAAATTATTCATGTGCAATCTGATTGGGGAGGAGAGTATATTAAGTTAAACTCCTTCTTTCAAACTTTAGGCATTTCTCATCGTGTCTCGTGTCCACATACTCATCAACAAAATGGTAGTGCTGAGCGTAAACATCGTCATATAGTTGAGACTGGCATCACACTTCTTGCTCATGCATCTCTTCCTTTTCGCTTTTGGAGTGATGCTTATACTACCGCTGTCTTTCTCATCAATCATATGCCTGCTCGTGTCATTAACATGCAAACACCCCTTGAGCGTTTACTTGGTGAAATTCCCGACTACACATTTTTTAAGGTTTTTGGGTGTGCGTGTTGGCCCAATCTCCATCCATACAACAAACATAAACTCCAGTTTCGGTCTCAAAAGTGTGTGTTCCTTGGGTATAGTCCTATGCACAAAGGTTACAAGTGCCTACATGTCCCATCTAATAGAGTCTACATTAGTCGTGATGTCATCTTCGATGAGAACGTCTTTCCGTTCTCTAATTCTCCTTCCTCCGAGTCCACCTCCCCTTCCATTGTTACACCTGTTGCTATTGACCAATTTGAAGATAGTATGCATGCCCCTTCGTTGCTTCGTAATCATGGCGCAGGTACAGGTCGTGGAGTTCGCTTGGAAATATTGGAGGAGCCCTCTTCATCATCTCCAGATCACGTCGATCATGGAGCTACTGCCTCCATGCAACTGCAGGGAGCAGTCCCGCTGGCGGGTGGACTCGGTCTACTGGACCGGCGCGCTGCACGCACCGCGCTCGGGTCGCCCATTCTGGCGCCGTCACGTGGCGAGCCTGCGTCGCCCGCCTCGTCTCCATCGCGTGGCTCGCCTGGCACGGATGTCGGCTCTCCTCCGACACAGGCCGACGCGGAGTCGCCCGCGCCCGACCATTTGCACTCGTCCGTGTCTTCGTCGTCGCCTACTCTGCCGCCTATCCTGGAACCACTGGTCCCTCTGCCTCCGGATTCTCTACGGCCGGTCACGCGTGGCCTCCGTGGTGTTCGCCAGAAAAAGCAGCACACCGATGGTACTGTTGCCTGGCTTGCTGCCTGTGTTGCTCAGTCTGCTGCAGATCCGACGGCTGAACCTCGTCATTTCCGTGCAGCTCTTGGTATTCCTCATTGGCGTGCTGCTATGGAATAGGAATATGATGCTCTTATTCAGAATAATACTTGGCGCTTGGTAGCTCCACGTTCTGGAGTAAATATCATTGATTCTAAATGGGTTTTCAAGGTCAAGCGTCACGCCAATGGTACTATTGAAAGATACAAAGCTCGCCTTGTTGCAAAAGGGTTCAAACAGCGCTATGGGTTGGACTATGAAGACACATTCAGTCCTGTCGTCAAGCCTACCACTATTCGTCTTTTGTTGACTTTGGCTGTTCAGCGTGGTTGGCATCTTCGTCAGCTTGATATTCAGAATGATTTTCTTCATGGTGTTCTAGAAGAGGAGGTCTTTATGCGTCAACCTCCTGGTTTTGAGGATCCTGCACGTCCTCATTGAAAGAGCATGGTTGCCCCCATGTGTTGTTTTGGTAATTAATGACAATCTCTATGGACTAATGTGCGCTTTGAGTTATTTTTGCAGTGTTGGTCCATAAGGAATGCTTGGACTCCATATGTTGGAGACAAGGCTAAAAGAAGAAGAACATTTGTTGATCAAGGCCAAGGTGTTTCTCCATGAGCATGAATCAAGAGGAAGATCCTATGTTGCCCATGGAGGATGGCGTCACGTGGTGATCGTCATCAAGATAAAGGCCATGTGAAGATATGTCGAAGAGTGTCTCTCCCATCTTGGTGTATGGGGGAGCAATATGCGAGTCTTCACCAAGCGGAGCACAATTAGTAAAGGTGATCCTCTTGAGAGTAGATCAAGATCGTCATCATCTAGATCAAGTGGAATGCGCAAGGCAAAGGTATGATCTTGATAGGGTTTCTATTTTACCGGTCTCGCGGTGTTGTTGGGAGACCGGGTTTTAGGATAGGTAACCGTACTATCAAGAGGGGCTCTCAAGTGAGCTTTAGCGTATCGGTCGTAGAGAGCTCAAACCTTTGCATCCTTGGCATCATCTTTGTTGGTTCCTATTTGGCTCTTATCGTGGTGTGGTATTGGTGCTTGTCGTGCTTGTCATGACAAGGCCAAGATCACCGAAAACGGTTTTCATATGTGTCTCCTATTAAGTTTTCGGTGGTGGAGTTTTTGCCGGTCCATCTATGTGGAAGATTTCACTCTTCCATTTATTAGCAAAATCTCCCTTGCTTGGTTTCAATATTCTCACATGTTATTGGGTAGCATTTGTCGTCCTCTTTCCAACAAAGTTGGTTTCATGTCATTCGGACTTCATTTGCAAAAGATATGGTTTTCCGGTTTTTAATAGAAAGGTTTTACCTCTCATCATTTGGTTTTACCATATCTTGTTGAACAATGATGTTTCTATGTATATTCTTGTAGTGCTCGTTGTGACGATTCCAACGAGTCCAAGTTTACCGAAAACGGAGTTCGTATGTGGAAGATATTGCGTTTTCGGTATCGGTCGTTTTAAAAACAGAATATTAGAAAAGGGGGAAAAGAAAAAACGGGCGCCGGCCTCACTGCCGGCCTGGGCCGGCTCCCAGGCCGGCCCATTCGGCCAAGTCCCCGGCCACACCGCCGGCTTGGGCCGGTTCCACGGCCGGTCCCCTCGGGAGGGCCTCCGGCCTCCCCGCCGGCCTGGGCCGGTTGCCAGGCCGGCCCACCCGGGTGCTCGCCCGGCCTTCTGCCGCCCCGGCCTCGCTGCCGGCCTGGGCCGGCTCCCAGGCCGGCCCACTCGGGTGGCATCCCGGCTCCCCTGCCGGCCTGGGCCGGCTGCCAGGCCGGCCCGATGGCTGGGCAGTTTGCTGCCTTTTTCTTTTAGCCTTTTCTTTTCCCAACGGCCATATTTTCGGAGCCCCTATTTAAGGGGCTTCTTCCCCAAATAAACATTAACCTTTTGCCAACTTCTTGAGCTATTTTCCCCCTCCATTGTTGACCCTCTTGAGCTTGGTTTTCTCTCAATCTCTCCAATAGTTCTTGCTACTTTTTGAGGGAAAAGAGAGAGGAGATCTAGATCCTTGTTTCCACCGGTTGATTTCTCCTCTAAGTGAGGGGAACACTTTGGATCTAGATCTTTGGAGTTTCTTTGTGTTTCTCCTTTGTTCTTCCTCTTTAATCCCTCACAAGCATTAGTTGCTTTGGTTGGTTTCGGGTTGGAAGAATTTGATCACTTAGTGTGTTCTTGCCATTGCATTAGTTTCATCGGTTTGAGTTCTCCACGGTGATTCGTGGAAGTGAAGTTGAGAAGCTTGTTACTCTTGGGTACTTTGGTGCCCTAAAGCTTGTTCCTCTAGGGCACGTTGGTACCCTAGACGGTTGTTGTTTTCTCGGAGTCTTGGTGGCTCACGGGATTTGTTGGGAGCCTCCAATTGTGGAGTGTGGCTCAACCTTGTTAGCTTCGGAGCTTTGGTAGCTACGAAGATATTGCCGGGAGCCACCAATTGAGTTGTGGTGTGTGCCTCGGCCTTGGGCATCGAGTCTTGAAGGCTCTGTGCATTTGGTGAAGACCCTCCAACTTGTGGAGTGAGCTTCATCCTTGTAAAGGTTCTAGTTGTCAACCTCAACGACAACATAGTGACAAATGTCTCGCCACATTGGTGGTAAGACATAATGGAGATACGGTGTGCCATATCAAGGCTACTCGGTGTTTCACATTGGTGAACACCGCGCCGCTCCAATGGAGACTAGCTTCCATTGGGAAGTGAACTTCGGGATAAATCATCGTCTCCAAGTGCCTCGGTATTTCTATACCCGAGCTTCTTACTTATGCTATTTACTTTGTGATAGACGTTGAGCTTAAAGTCATATATCTTGCTATCACCTAGTTGATCATATTGCTTAGCATAAGTTGTTGGTGCACATAGGTGAACCTAGCTAGTTTAGGTTTTGGCTTGATAAATTAAACGTTAGTTTTATTCCGCATTTATTCAAGCCTTAACCGTAATAATTTTATATCGCCTATTCACCCCCCCCCCTCTAGGCGACATCCGTATCCTTTCAATTGGTATCAGAGCGGGTTCTCTCTTTATAGGGCTTCACGGCCTAGAGAGTAAAGATGTCGTCTAGTGGTTTAGTGCACAATGCCTCTTTAATATTCGATGGCACTAATTATAATGATTGGAGAAATAGCATGCTAAATTATTTTAGGGACATTGATCCATCTATAGAGCAAATCTTAGATATGGGTTTTCCTCCTCCAAAGGATCCGAAAAGATTATCTTTGGAGGATGAGGAAAATTATTATCTAGATGCTCAAGCTTCTAAAGTTGTTTTCATGTCTTTAAGAAATGCAGTTGCCTTGTCGATCTCTCCTTATCGGAGTGCTCATGAGCTATGGACCAAGCTTCAAGACAATTATGGTGTGTCCATGGATAGTGAGAATGATTGTTCTCCCTCCACCTCTGGGCGTAATGAGTTCTCAACTTCGTCTACCTCACCTACATGTGGCAAGCCACAAAATAATGCAATGGTGAGTAGGGATAAATTTTGCAATGATGATAGTGAGCTTCCTATAGATGATATTTCATCTCTATCTTATTGCAATGATTTATATTTGGACTTAAACACATCTAGAACTATAAATGTTTCACATGCTTGTGTTAATAGTCCCTGCATATCTTCTAAATCGTCAAGTAGTGATGATCATGACAATAATAATGATGATGAAGAAGATGATGCTTACTTTAATAAGATAGGTCTAATGGTTCTTAATGCTCTTTCAAAGAATGAAAATGCTTGTGAGAACCTACATGAAATTATGAGCACCCTTGTTGAGCGAGGGCTTACTATTGAAAATTTGGAAGCTCGTGAAAATGAAAGCCTTAGCCGCGAACGTGATTATGCAAACACGATTGCGGATCTTGAGGAAGCTCTTGAAGAAGAACAAACCACCAAGAAATATCTTGAGGAGACATTTACTCTAGAGTTATCTAAAGCAAATGAAACCCATGATAGAGCTCTCATGGTGGCTAATGGTTTTAAAATAAAAAATGATGAGCTTGTTGTTGAAATTGTTAGATTCCTTGAGGCTAATGTGAAATTTGAAAAGGATGTCAAGTCCTTGGAAGATTCTCTTGCACATCTCACTAAGTCTCATGATCAACTCCAAGCTCAATTACTAAAAGAGCTTCCTACTTGTTCTCCCATTGCTATTAATGTTGATGCTTGTGCTACTAACTCTATTTCTTGTGAAGCATCCATTTTAAAGGAGAATGTTGAGCTAAGGGCTCAACTTAAATTCCTAACTAGCAATTATGAGATATTGGAAGAAAGCCATGAGAAGCTCTCGAGCTTTCATGAAGATCTTCTAGTATCCCATGATAAGCTCAAGTTAGCTCATGAGGCTATCGCTATCAAGGTAATATCTAGTGAGCCTCATGTAGACAATGGCACAACTTCTACCAAAAATTCTATAACGCCATGTGCTAGTCCTTGTAATTCTTCATCTCAACATAGTGCTAAATCATATGTTGAATTACATTTTGTGCCTAGTTGCTCTAACAATGAAGCTTCAACTTCCACTAGTACTTGTGTAGCTACTAACCTTGTAGGGAAGACTAAAGAGCACAAGGCACAAGCCACTTCTTTGAAGAAAGATGTGGAGAAGCGTCATAAAGGGAAGGCCACATTTGACAACATGTTGAGTGTGCAAAAATCCCCTAATGACAAGAGTGGACTTGGATTCAACTCCAATATCAAGAACAAGTCCAAGAGTAGCAATAAGAAGGGCCAAGAACAAGTCAATCACTCAGCCAAGATTGTATGCTTCAAATGAAAAGTTGAAGGACATCATGTTAGGGATTGCCCAATAAAGAAGAAGCCTCTTAGTGAGAAGCAATTAGGGAAGCGGCCTTTTGTTCAATCTCTTGCTCAACCTCGGATTGAACAAAGGCCACCTCCTAAGAAGACTCAAGTCATTGCTCCTCAAGTTGAGGAGCCTATTAAGAAGAAAGAAAAGAGTCGATATTGCTACTTATGCCATGAGAAGGGTCACTTGGCTTCTTCATGCACTAATGGTACTCTATCCAACCCCATAATAGTTGATGATGTTTATTCTCTTAGGAAGGATAGGGTTGGCAATGTGTTTGCCAAATATGTGGGGACTCAAAGTGGTGTCAAGAAAAGAACCATTTGGGTTGCCAAGCCTATTGTGACTAACCTCTTAGGACCCAACTTGGTTGGGGACCAACAAGCTCAAACTTGATCAATATGTTGTGATGGAGGACATTGGAGACTTGGCTATCCTTGAAGAATTAAGGGATCTTCTTGATTATTATTTCCACAAGCCAAGTCATTTGGATTATATTATCATATCTCATTTCCAATGCTCCTTCTTGCGGTAACTTATATTTAAATTATATATACATTGAAAGTTGCTTGCTCCCTAGCATGTGTTAGTTTTGTTCCTAGCATGTGCGTGTATATGTTGTGCTTATTACTTACCTTAAGCAATCAAGTTTGTGTATGTTAATGTGTGCTCCATATATGTGTAAACTTTGTGTTGAGTCCTTATTGGATCTTGTGTTGATTTCAATGGGCTCTTTTGAGAAATTAATGGACTATCCCATTTTCGGGGCAGTGATATTCTTTGTGCACTTCACTAACCTATAAATGTGTGTATATGGGTAACACCACCTAGTATTGATATATCAAGATTATCTAGTAACTATGTGGTGTGTCATGCTCATGAGAAATTCAAATTCTATTAGGTCTATTAATTACCTCTATTTGATTTTATTTGCCTCTTGTTAAGAAGAAACGAATTATCACATTGTGGGGGAGCAATACGCTATGTGCATATTACAATCCCATAAAATGTGAACATTTGAGGTTTTGCCACCTAGATTTGATATTGTAAATTATCTTATTTCTATGTGGCATATTAACTCGAACAAGTTCCAATTTGCCTTTTAGCTATCCTTTGGCTCTTGTTTGTGTGAGTTTGCTTGGTATGGTTTCTCTCTAATATGCATCCCTATATATTATTTGAGAAACCATTTGCTCCATATTATTCTAACCATGGCCTTGCCGGTTGGTTTGAATGGTTGGAACTACCAACAAACCTTATTTAAATATAGTGTTTTTATTTCTTATCTCTTGCCATATGTTTTATCTTGTGAGGATATTCTTCGATACATCTTATCATCGGGAAAATAATTCCAAATGGTCACTGTCCTTGGACAATCCATATTTATGTTTGTGATAGAATATTTTTGATTATCCTTACATTGGCATTGTCTCTTATTTGCCCCATCTCTTGCCAAACTATTTATTTTGACTCCCTTTGCCATCCTTGCCTCTTGCATGGATCCTAAGTTTCAAATTGGTAGTGTTTAGTGTTGTAAATAAAATATGAAGAGTAATGATCCCTTGAGCATGCATTTTGTATTCAAATGCAAATATCAAAATAATGCATGAATCCTGGGGGAGCATTCCTTTTTATTTAGAACACTATCCTATCTATCAATATTTGATCCTTTCAATTGGCATTTGATTTCTATCATATGTATTTATGGAAGACAAATCTTTTTCTCTTGATGCTTTGTGCCATCATGAAAAGTGTAAAGGTGCTTGGTTTATTTAGTGTAACATTGCTCTCTCTTGGGAGTCTTGCTTTCTCATTTCTTGTTTTATGTTTATCCTATAGAATGAGAAAACCCTTTGAGCATGTCTCTTTCTTTTATCTTATATGCTCATTGGCCTTGCCTAGGTACCTTCAATTGGTATTAATTGGAATTTAAATATCTCCTCCATAGATATTTGTTTCAATTGATATTTATTGTGAGAATTTTGATACCTTATTACTTTAGTTGACTTTACTTGATTCCGGTCAAGTATTATCCTCTTCTTGGTATCATGTCTCCTAGTTGGTATCTTATTTTTCAATTGGCGTCTTATCTCTCATGTGTTGTTTGATTTGGTTCCTATTGATATCACACTTCATGTGTTGATGTGTTTTGGAATCAATCATATGTTGATTTGATTTTTCCTCAATCATGTGTTGATTTGGATTTTGATATAATTTGGACAACCTTTTTGTGTCACACTTTGGTGTGCTCTCTTCTTGGTTTACTTGGTGTTTTGTCCAAATTGTATCTCATTTGGTTCTTGTAAGTCCATGCATGCATACTTACTAGTATATTTATTTTATGGCATGCTAGTCTTTCTTGATCCAATATATAGGGGATACTCCACCAAATCCTAAATCGGCTAAGATGTGCATGAAATTCAATTTCATATCTATATGCACATACTTATGTGGAGTGTTTCCTATGTATTGTAGTGTATCTAACTACTATGGAACCCAATGAGTTTGGGAACCATATTGTACTTGAATTATGTTTTAGGTACAATTGAGAAGCGTTGGATGCTTGCCTCACTCTTAAGGAAAGTGGTCTCACCATGTGATTTTAGGAGTCAAGCTATGATGACTAACAAAAGATCATCTTCGTCATCACCAATGCATCTCGGTAACAAGTATCTATCTCATGCATATCTTTCTTGTATTCAACCTTGTGTAGGTTGCCTATTGACATGAAAACTTTAATGTACAATTGTTGTGGGTTTGAATTGTTTCTTTCACTTGATATATCTTTGTGATAGTTGTGATGAAATTACAAAAACCTTCCTTCAATTGGTATTATTACTTTGTGATACTTGTTGCCTATCTCAAAGCATTTCCACTATCTCTTGTTCCCTTAGTGATATGTGTGATGCATTTGATGTGTTTGAAGTTCATTTACATACAATGAGATAAATTTGAGCTATGTGCTATGCCTTTAAGCAATAATCTCTTTTTGCATATTCATGACTTCCGTTTGGTTACCATGGTCTTCTCTCTTCGACCATTTCATATGTGCAAGTTCCTTTGTCGATGAATATCATTAACGATTTGTCAACTTAGAAACCTATACATATGAGAGAGGTCGTCTTTTATTTGGTATCCTACTTTCTTTTCAAGCCACCTTGCCTTTTATCTATAATTCTTTGGTGGCTCCAAGTTTGTCTCGTGAGTGCTTGTCTTATTTCTATTCGCATCTTTGCGCACTCATTTTTTATTGAAGATTTTTCTCTTCATGCTCATCATGGTGAGTATGTTGATTTTGTTGGCTAAATGTTCTCACTAGCTCCTTTTTTTATTGGTCTTAATTTCCAATTGGTCCTAATTTCCAATTGGTATCTTTGAGCTTGTGAACAATTTTTTTAAAAAAATCTTCTTTGTAAGTTGTGTGTGTCAATACTTGATGTATAACTTATCTCCATTTGGTTAAGACTATGTGTCCTACCAAATTTATTGTTTTGTCACACACACATACTCTTGGTTGGGCCTTTATTGATAATCTCTTTTAATTGGTATCTCCTTATGGCTCAACCACATCCTTGGTGCAAGTGCTTTGCTTTGCTTTAATTTTTACATCCTTACACTTGGTGAGTGTTCTAGATGATTGTGGGGGAGTGAGGATTCCATATTTGTGCACTCCTCAATAGTGCATGAACATTGGGGAGCTTCCCTATTTTCATTTCGAACTCTCGGCTAGGATCTTCTTGATTGCTTTTCTCCTTAGTGGAGATGTTTAGAATGATTTCATCCTTTTGCAATCTTTGGATCCTCAATATAGTTTGATTTCCTCTATTATTCGTCAATGAATATGTGCATTTGATTTCACTCGTATCCTGAGAAATGCATACCTTGTGGAGGAACTCATATTATATTGGCCTTCTAAATTTATCTTCCCATTTTGGCAATCGATGCCAATGGGGGAGAAATTTTAGAGGGTTTAAGGGAATTTGGTCTTATGCTTTCGTTTGGTTCTTAAGCATTTGCCTCTCATGCTCATGCATCCTTGTCTTGTAAGGTTGCTTAATTCATTATATAAACCCTCTCAAAAGGGATTGTCATCAATTACCAAAATGGGAGAGATTGAAAGAGCATGGTTGCCCCCATGTGTTGTTTTGGTAATTAATGACAATCTCTATGGACTAATGTGCGCTTTGAGTTATATTTGCAGTGTTGATCCATAAGGAATGCTTGGACTCCATATGTTGGAGTCAAGGCTAAAAGAAGAAGAACATTTGTTGATCAAGGCCAAGGTGTTTTCCATGAGCATGAATCAAGAGGAAGATCCTATGTTGCCCATGGAGGATGGCATCACGTGGTGATCGTCATCAAGATAAAGGCCATGTGAAGATATATCGAAGAGTGTCTCTCCCATCTTGGTGTATGGGGGAGCAATATGCGAGTCTTCACCAAGCGGAGCACAATTAGTAAAGGTGATCCTCTTGAGAGTAGATCAAGATCATCATCATCTAGATCAAGTGGAATGCGCAAGGCAAAGGTATGATCTTGATAGGGTTTCTATTTTACCGGTCTCGCGGTGTAGTTGGGAGACCGGGTTTTAGGATAGGTAACCGTACTATCAAGAGGGGCTCTCAAGTGAGCTTTAGCGTATTGGTCGTAGAGAGCTCAAACCTTTGCATCCTTGGCATCATCTTTGTTGGTTCCTATTTGGCTCTTATCGTGGTGTGGTATTGGTGCTTGTCGTGCTTGTCATGACAAGCCAAGATCACCGAAAACGGTTTTCATATGTGTCTCCTATTAAGTTTTCGGTGGTGGAGTTTTTGCCGGTCCATCTATGTGGAAGATTTCACTCTTCCATTTATTAGAAAAATCTCCCTTGCTTGGTTTCAATATTCTCACATGTTATTGGGTAGCATTTGTCGTCCTCTTTCCAACAAAGTTGGTTTCATGTCATTCGGAATTCATTTGCAAAAGATATGGTTTTCCGGTTTTTAATAGAAAGGTTTTACCTCTCATCATTTGGTTTTACCATATCTTGTTGAACAATGATGTTTCTATGTATATTCTTGTAGTGCTCGTTGTGACGATTCCAACGAGTCCAAGTTTACCGAAAACGGAGTTCGTATGTGGAAGATATTACGTTTTCGGTATCGGTCGTTTTAAAAACAGAATATTAGAAAAGGGGAAAAGAAAAAACGGGCGCCGGCCTCACTACCAGCCTGGGCCGGCTCCCAGGCCGGCCCATTCGGCCAAGTCCCCGACCACATCGCCGACTTGGGCCGGTTCCACGGCCGGTCCCCTCGGGAGGGCCTCCGGCCTCCCCGCCGGCCTGGGCCGGTTGCCAGGCCGGCCCACCCAGGTGCTCGCCCCGCCTTCTGCCGCCCCGGCCTCCCTGCCGGCCTGGGCCGGCTCCCAGGCCGGCCCACTCGGGTGGCATCCCGGCTCCCCTGCCGGCCTGGGCCGGCTGCCAGGCCGGCCCGATGGCTGGGCAGTTTGCTGCCTTTTTCTTTTAGCCTTTTCTTTTCCCAACGGCCATATTTTCGGAGCCCCTATTTACGGGGCTTCTTCCCCAAATAAATATTAACCTTTTGCCAACTTCTTGAGCTATTTTCCCCCTCCATTGTTGACCCTCTTGAGCTTGGTTTCTCTCAATCTCTCCAATAGTTCTTGCTACTTTTGAGGGAAAAGAGAGAGGAGATCTAGATCCTTGTTTCCACCGGTTGATTTCTCCTCTAAGTGAGGGGAACACTTTGGATCTAGATTTTTGGAGTTTATTTGTGTTTCTCCTTTGTTCTTCCTCTTTAATCCCTCCCAAGCAGTAGTTGCTTTGGTTGGTTTCGGGTTGGAAGAATTTGATCACTTAGTGTGTTCTTGCCATTGCATTAGTTGCATCGGTTTGAGTTCTCCACGGTGATTCGTGGAAGTGAAGTTGAGAAGCTTGTTACTCTTGGGTACTTTGGTGCCCTAGAGCTTGTTCCTCTAGGGCACGTTGGTACCCTAGACGGTTGTTGTTTTCTCGGAGTCTTGGTGTCTCACGGGAATTTGTTGGGAGCCTCCAATTGTGGAGTGTGGCTCAACCTTATTTTCTTCGGAGCTTTGGTAGCCACGAAGACATTGCCGGGAGCCACCAATTGAGTTATGGTGTGTGCCTCGGCCTTGGGCATCGAGTCTTGGTGGCTCGGTGCATTTGGTGAAGACCCTCCAACTTGTGGAGTGAGCTTCATCCTTGTAAAGGTTCTAGTTGTCAACCTCAACGACAACATAGTGACAAGTGTCTCGCCGCATTGGTGGTAAGACACAACGGAGATACGGTGTGCCATATCAAGGCTACTCGGTGTTTCACATTGGTGAATACCGCGCCGCTCCAACGGAGACTAGCTTCCATTGGGAAGTGAACTTTGGGATAAATCATCGTCTCCAAGTGTCTCGGTATTTCTATATCCGAGCTTCTTACTTAATGCTATTTACTTTGTGATAGACGTTGAGCTTAAAGTCATATATCTTGCTATCACCTAGTTGATCATATTGCTTAGCATAAGTTGTTGGTGCACATAGGTGAACCTAGCTAGTTTAGGTTTTGCCTTGATAAATTAAACGTTAGTTTTATTCCGCATTTATTCAAGCCTTAACTGTAATAATTTTAAATCGCCTATTCACCCCCCCTCTAGGCGACATCCGGTTCCTTTCACTCATCATCTGTGTCATCTGGTCAAAGCATTATATGGGCTTAAACAGGCACCTCGAGCGTGGCATGCTCGACTTGATTCTGTTCTTCGCCAGCATGGTTTCCTGGCTTCCTCAGCTGATACGTCACTTTTTATTCTTCAACGACCAGATGTTACTGTCTACCTCCTGATATATGTTGATGATATTGTTGTGTTGAGCTCTTCCTCTCAGGATATTGATCATCTCATCAGTGGTCTTCGCCAGGAGTTTGCAGTCAAGGATTTGGGGCCTCTTCATTATTTCCTTGGACTTGAGGTAGTTCGTCAGTCACATGGACTCTCCATTAATCAACACAAGTATGCTGTCGATCTTCTTCGCCATGCTGGTATGCTCAAGTGTGCGCCTGCTCATACTCCTATGTCCTCCACTAGCAGATTATTCGGTTCAGATGGTCCTCTTCTTGGTGATGCTGAGGCTACTACTTATCGTAGCATTGTTGGGGGACTGCAGTAACTTACTCTTACTCGTCCTGATATTTGTTTTGCGGTGAATCGGGTTTGTCAATTTCTTCATGCTCCTATCGAGGTTCATTGGGCTGCTGTCAAGAGAATTCTTCGGTTCGTCCAGCATACACGCACTCATGGGTTATTTCTTCGGCCTACTTCCTCTAGTACGCTCGCAGTTTATTTTGATGCTGATTGGGCGGGTGATGTGGAAGACAGGCGATCAACGGGGGGCTATGCTCTCTTCTTTGGAGGTAATTTGATCGCCTGGAGTGCGCGCAAACAAGCTACTGTGTCCCGGTCAAGTACAGAGTCTGAGTACAAGGCTGTTGCTAATGCAACTGCTGAACTTATCTGGGTTGAAGCTTTGCTGAAGGAACTTGGCATTCAGCACACATCTCCATTTGTTTTATGGTGCGGTAATATTGGAGCTACATATCTTTTATTGAATCCTATGTTTCATGCCAGGACGAAGCATATTGAGGTTGACTATCATTTTGTTCGTGAGCGAGTTGCTCAGAAGTTACTCCAAGTTCGGTTTGTGACATCAAAAGATCAGTTAGCTGATATTTTTACCAAACCACTACCACTTCCATTGTTTGAGGAGTGTAAGCGCAATCTCAACATGTTCTCCACAGTTGAGATTGAGGGAGGCTGATAGAATATGTACCGGTTATGTATTGTACATAGGTAGAGTCCTAACCTAATTGTCTGTACCTGTTGTATTCTGTCTAATATATAAAGCTATCGATCCGTACCCAGAGTCTCCTCTCTGTCGCCGCCGCCTCCTATCAAGCGCGGAAGCGCCTGCGTCTCCCTCCCTCTCGACTCTGAATCTTACAGGGGGCACGAAAATTTTACCAGGCCCTGGGCTCCGCACATGGGTCGGGCCAGGGGATGCCGTGCGCTGGCGATGGTCGTCCGAAATCGGAGCTTGTGTCTCACAAAAAAAAAAAAAAAACTTGAGACTGTACCATATGGTGGACTCTGCTTCTCATTAGTAACGCGATACGCCAAGAAAAGAAAACGCGACAAGAGAATGAAACGTCCTACGAACAGCCACTCCGATACGTACGAACTTCCAAGTTCCAACCCGGAAAAAACACGATGGATTCACACACCGCGTTGTAATTATTTTCACGCGGCAGCAGCACGCACGTACCTATACGCTTTCAATCCGTCTCCGAGCCGAACTTGTACCTCCTCGTCTTACTTGTACCGTCCACCTCGCGCTTTCGCTTTCGCTTTCGTTCCCATCTCCATCTCTCTCTCGTCTCCCCAGCAGTCGAGCCGATCGCCGATCGCTGCACGCGAGCTGCCACCGTCCTCCAACCCGAAGACGTCCACGCGACAGAGGATCACCATTCATCGGCAACCAGCATGCGCATCGGCAGCACCGCGGAGTACGAGGACGAGGCGCCGACCTGCAGCCTCGGCAAGGGCGGCTTCGGCGTCGTCGTCAAGGGGCGCCACCGCGCCACCGGCAAGACCGTCGCCATCAAGTCCCTCCGCCCGGCCGCCGCCCACGACCCCGGCGAGCTCGTACGGGAGGCCCACTTCCTCATCAACGCAGGCCGCGGCAACCCTCACGTCGTCGGCTTCCACGGCCTCGTGCGCCACCCGGACACCCGCGCCTTCCGCCTCGCCATGGAGTACGCCGGCCCGAGCCTCCGCGCATTCATCCGAGATAGGTCAGAGCGCCACGCGCACAAACTCCCGGAGGCCACCGTGCGCGGCTTCATGTGGCAGCTCCTCACCGGGGCTAAGACGATGCACGACCGCGGCATCGTCCACCGGGACATCAAGCCGTCCAACGTCCTCGTCGGGGAGGACGGGAGGACGCTCAAGTTCTGCGACCTCGGGCTGGCCATGTCCCTGGCGCCCGACAACGAGCCGTACGACCCCGCCGGCACGCCCTCCTACAAGGCGCCCGAGGTGCTCCTGGGGAAGCCCGACTACGACGCGCGCGTCGACACGTGGTCGCTCGGATGCGTCATGGCCGAGATGCTCAATGGCAAGAAGCTGTTCGACGGCGAGGACGATGACAGTGAGATAGGCGAGCTCCTGGCCATCTTCGGCGTGCTCGGGATGCCGGACGACGCCACGTGGCCGGGCTTCCGGTCCCTGCCGCTCGCCAGCAGCAGGCTGCCGCGGCTTCTGCTCGGGCAGCAGCGGCACAGCAGGCTGGGCGAGCTGTTCCCCGACGAGGCGCTGTCCCAGGACGGGTTCGATGTCCTGGAAGGGCTTCTCACCTGCAACCCCGACAAGCGGCTGACGGCGGCCGCCGCGCTCGAGCTCCCGTGGTTCGCGCCTCTTCGTGCTGCTCAGGTCCACGCGGGGGCGATGCACGGAGCGAAGGGGCTGCAGACCGAGACGATGCCGCCGACGACAGCAGCCAAGAAGAAGAGTATACTGAAAGTTCCACTGACGATATGGAACGCGCTGCGCAGTGCAACACGTTCCAAAACGCATGGCAGATATTATCGCCTCTCAAGCCTGTAAAGCACTCCCTCAAATCCAGATAGCCATTGTCTTATTACTTGTAGTAGTTCACTTTCGAGAGCGTTTAAGGCTAAATGTATGCCTAGATTTAGACGCCGAACGTGTTTTAGTGTTGGTTGTACGGCTGAGCTCGGATCTAACCAGTAACCATGTAAGATTGTAAATGCTAGTAGTACTAGAACATATATCCGTCGGGAGACAAGGCACCCGGATCAGATGGATTCATTGGAAAAAAAATCAAGAAATTCTGGCATATAGTTAAGCAGGACGTTGTTGCTGCGTTCCGGCAGCTGCATGACCTCAGGGGTCGCAGGATGGATCTTATCAATACCACGAATATTACACTACTTCCTAAGCGAGGAGATGCATTGATCATAGTGTGCTCTAAGCATTGATCAAGAGGTTTAACATAAGGAATGCCACTTTCATAAAATCTAGTAAGGGAAATGTACCTCTACCATAGGATGGTGAGTGGTAGGCTCACATAATTTTTCAGTAGGACGTAATTTATTGACATCTTCAGGTTTGATACCTTTTTCTTCAATGGACTTCCTTGCTTCTTGCATATCTTGTAGATTAAGTAAACCAATACCCCTCTTCTTGTTTATTGGTGTAGGTGGAGGCTCAGTAATAGTCCAATCATCATGATTTTTCAACATATTTGCCAATAATTTCTCAGCTTGTTCCACAATCATTTCCTGAAAAATACAACCATACAACCATCTAGGTATATCCTAGATCCAGCGGCTAGTCCATTGTAAAATATATCAAGCAATTCATTCTTTTTCATAGCATGTATAGGATAAGTTCTAAGAAGTGTATAAAATATCTCCCAAGCTTGAGGCTCCCTCAAGTTGGTTATAATTATAGATATCTTGCAAGAAACTTTGTTACATATGAGCAGGAACTAAATCACGAAAAAACTTTGAGTATATAATAGTGTTGGATTTTTTCTTTATGAAAAAATAATTGCCCTAAAGTAGCAAGTTTGCTCAAGTGTTCAATAGCATTTTTAGTTTCATAGTCATGGTAAGGATCATATTCTACCATTTTAATAAGGGAAAGATCAACATAAAATTCATAATCATCATCTTTAATGTATATAGGAGAATTAGTAAATTCAGATTCAAGAACAAACATATCTTTCATGTCATGGTTCTTAATCCATTCAATATGTTTCTCATGACCTATAGAGACATCACAATCCATAAATTGTCAAACTCTTCATCAAATTCAACAAAAGTAATAGGAAGACTAGCAACAAATTTTTCGAACATATGGAGCAAGACCAATCGGAGTAGCAAGTGATTAATAATAAATTTCAGCATTTCAATTTCTTTACCTTTAGCAGTTTGAGCTTCTAAAAATTCTTCAAGTAAAGGAGTATCACTAAGCATAGTACAAGCATCATCAAATTCATCAGAAACAGTAGTGGAACCAAAAGATTGTGACATATCAGGATGCAGTGGTGAAATAAACTTATTCAAAACAGTAGGTGAATCAAGAGTAGTTCTAGTAAAAAATATGTACCTCCCCTTATCTTGGAAGGCACAGTAGCAGGCTTGGGATCTTGAGTTTTCCCTGCAATGATAATAAATTGCAACAAACAGATAACGTTGAGGTGAACTTATAAATAGAGGTATACTTCCTGGCAACGATGCCAAAAAATAGTCTTGATGACACAAGTGTAGGCGTTGGCAACAGTTTTCGAGAAAAAATGTTTCGATACAAAAGGAGCTAAAAAGAATATGTATAAGGCTTAATAGTTGAGTTGTTAATTCAACCTCACCTGGATAAATGCTTGTTTAATAGAATATATTAGTAGCAAAAGTAATATTATAACATCAGTGCTTGACATGATACATTAGTAGCAAAGATAACAGTAATAGAAAATACTAATTTAAAGACGGAAGCAGCAGTGCACACGAAGGTATGGAGGTAGCTATTGAGTGTTTTATGGATAAGATCAAATATGTAATAGTCATAACACAAAGCATATATAATAAAGCTTCAGTTTATAAATCATATGTAAGCATCTATTTTATATATAGTTGTACATGCTTGCAATAAGAACTTGCACATACTTTTTATCCTACCCTCCCGTTTCAACGGGGCCACTTAAGAAACTTAGGAAAATTAAGGTGGTCATTTTGCAAAGCAGCCGAACACAACATTAACACTTAATGAATACATGTAATTCTCAAATTACAGCCATCCCTTTTGATGCGCCAACCATGCCACCTTGGGGTCCCTGGTTCAAAACAATAACAGGTGTATATAACATGCATGTATGATCCAAAACACAAATATATTCATGAAAATGTAAATGGTTCAAATCTGAAATCATGGCACTCGTGCCATAGTGACAAGCAAGCATTAATCATAGAATTTCATAGCAACGTCATTATAGGAACATAATGAATACTAGGACAAATGGCTTTTCAAGTTATTACATGAAGAAGGGGTATGACAAGAGCTGCTTTGTAATACGTATTTAGGCACTAAAATCTTGTCGCAGGCCCTTCTGGAAGGGACTTATGGCGGTTAAGCAAGATTTTTTTGCACGAGGGCATTTTCATATTGGTAATGGTTCTCAAGTTGGATTTTGAGAAGGTGTGTGGTTGGGAGAAAACTTGATTGCGGAAGGGTACCCTACACTATACAACATAGTACGACATAAGCACGTTTTAGTAGCCAACGTGTTGGCAAATGCACCTCTAAATATTGAATTTACAAGACGACTTCTTGGAGATAAGTGGACGACATGGTTGCATTTGATCGAGAGATTAATGCAAATATCTCTATCGGATGACTCGGATAATTTTAAATGGAAATTGACCACCACTGGTACTTTTACGGTTAAATCTTTATATGTTGATTTTTTGAATGGGCACACAAGATTTTTGCGGAAATACTTGTGGAGACTCAAAATCCCATTGAAAATTAAAATCTTTATTTGGTTATGACATAGGAAAGTTTTATTAACAAAAGATAATTTAGCCAAACGACGTTGGACTGGATGTAGGAAATCTGTTTGTGCTGTAGAACATTTGTTTATATCTTGTCCGTTTCCCGTCATATCTGGAGGTTAATATTACGTTTAATGTATCCCCTCCTGCAAATATCAACAATATGTTTGGCAACTGGTTAAATGGGATTGATAAAAGAACAAAAGCCCGTATTCGGATAGGTGTTGCGGCCTTTCTGTGGGTAATTTGAAATTGTCGAAACGATGTGATCTTTAATAAAGTGGATGTATCTCATTTTCTGCAGGTTATTAACCGGGCGGTGTACATGTACTAGATACACATGTGATCCTTCCTCCTACCAGCGGACCAGCGAGGCCTTATGGATTCTGGATGTACTCGTCTGATGGCGGTCGTTCGGGCTATCTTCAGCCGGGGTGGGTAGCAACACACTAGAAGACTAGATGCTTAATTCTGCGGTGTTTTGTTGGCTGGTCTTTGTATCAACTTTGTGCAACCCATGATTTATAAACCATAATACTCCTAAAACTATGCAATAAAGTTAAGGTTGTGTGCATCACTTTGATGCAGAGGCCGGGGCTGGATCCCCATTTCGAAAAAAAATCAAGCCATAACAAATCCGAAATCTCATCCAATTCCCATCCACCCCATGTGACTACAGCGCAGGGGCGGAGGCAGGATTGAAACATAGGAGGAGCCCATCAACATAATCTTCTCATAAGGGGGGCCAATCAAGCTAATCTTCAATTTTTAGACCCTCTAAACTGAGCCTAAACTGAAAATTTACCTTGATGTACCATTTCATAGGGGGGGGGGGGGCAGGGTACCTGCTGGTCCCCCCTAGCTTCGCCACTGCTACATCGGGGATTACTCACACATGGACGGGGAAAACATGATGGCTTCATGGAGATGAGTTGGTGATGATGACGACGACGTCGATTGTCCCTCGTCAGAGGCCTAAAACAACGCCGATCTGGGTTAGCTCTACTCAAATCATGCAAGTTAGATGGAAACCAACAACAAAAGTGTTTGCAGAAGTATACTTTTGATATATATCATCCGCTGCCGCCTAACCCTAATTTCGTTCCCCAATTCCCCCCAATCCGTTCCGCCAGTCAGTTAGAACCCCCGCATGCTGCAGTTAAGACTAACACATGGTGGCCCACTAGTTGAAGAATTCGGATTGACATTTGCAATGTCAATATTTTTATTCGATTTAGACCGGGATTAGTTAGTTCAGGGTGCAAATGACAAAGATTTGGACATCAGGTTTCGATCCGCCCAACCACAACGAGTTCAAGATTGAAAATGATTTTTTGCTTCCACAAATGCGAGAAAGGTTAGTATAGAGGATCGCCACAACAAACTAGAAAACTAATATACATTTTAGTTCAGAAGTAAGTACAATGCTGCACCATATCCGGTTGCTAGGATACCAAAACATGAGGAGACCGCTAAACACAAACACATGGTGTCCCCTTGGCCATGGCTGCACTTGGCCAGTATACATCCCACCACCCGCCAGAAAACACAAACATACAAATTCTGCTAAAATTTTCGAATGTGGCTTGCAAGAAGTTCCAGCTAGCCACAACGCTATATATATCACAGTCATTGATCAAAACCCAAAGAAACCAAGCTCTGTTGCCCTTTCCTTCTCGAATGTCTCGAAGTATTGGTATATGATGGTAACAGCGAGCAGTATACCGGTTCCTGAACCAATGGCACCCATGAAATCGGCTAGGACGGTCAATGCGCCGATGCAAATTCCTCCAAATGCAGCAGCAGTCGGGATGTATCTGTTCAACTCCCTCTCCAAGTTTGACTCACGATGGCCAGGCATCACCATTTGTTGTTCCTGTTCAATTGCCAAAGTTAGAAGTTTTCAGGTAGATTTGCATACTAACATTCATGTGCAAAACCAACTATAGGTGCATATAACAGTTCTACTTAAATAACCAGTAGCTAAAAATGGTATATATAGAATTATAGATGCCCCTAACACATGGCTGGAGCTTCTAAGCTAAAGGAATATAATAATGGTTCACTAACCAGATTTTGTACCGAAATACTAGATACACAAACTGACAGCATGGAAGCTAATGTCCCCGCACTTTCTTTTTTAGATAAAAAAAGTCCCTGGAGACAACTATTAGTTGTGCAACGATCTAATACGCTGCAGCTTCTTTATTATTTTCTATTTGATTTCATGTGACATCCTATAGGTATAACTATAGAATGGCATCAATCAGTAAATTAAGAACCACAGCCAGAAACAGTAAGCAGTAGATTGAAGAACTTGACTTCCACCGTGTTTAACAGGGAATAGGTATAAATATGCAACTTTTTTTTTCGATAAGGATAAATATGCAACTAGAA
This sequence comes from Puccinellia tenuiflora, assembly GCA_012064385.1. Taxonomy (NCBI): domain Eukaryota; kingdom Viridiplantae; phylum Streptophyta; class Magnoliopsida; order Poales; family Poaceae; genus Puccinellia; species Puccinellia tenuiflora. The sequence continues at coordinate 188,917 of QRDG01002353.1, forward strand.
TAAGCAAGTATATAATATACATATAAAGTGCATTTACCCTGAGCTGCCTAGCAACATCCCTAGCTGATGAACCAGAAACTTCAATCCATGTCTTCGAGAAGAGAGCACAGGCTGACAGCATGAAGACCACATAGAACAGCGCATGGAATGGATTTGCGACAATATCAGCCAAACTGCACGGTTTCCAACATGTTCAGATAAGTATTATCAAGACTCAAGAGCAGTGAGTTGTGATTGAGTAACAAAAAGCACACGAAAAACAGGTAGCTGTTAATGCATTAAAAATTAGTCATTCACCTCGATGGTGCAGTTACATAGTAAGCAAGACCACCAACAGGAATAGAATGGCCTGAATACTCGGATTCTTTCCATATTCCGATAAGGTTAACTAAGAAATAGCCACCGTACTTTCTGTAAAGAAGCTGCAATAACAATAAAAACATGTTAGCACTTCCACATACATGCAGAGATTTAGAACTACTGTACTGGGATCGAAGTATGTACCTGAGATATGAAGTAGAGGTTGGTAATCAGTGCAGAGTGCAGAATGATGGGCATATTCGATGTGTAAAACAGTTTAATTGGATATGAACCTTGCTGCCCACGGGCATTCCTTGATCTCACTGGAAGCACAACACGGAAGCCTTGGAAATAGATAACAATGAGGAAGACCAGGACAGTAGCAAGTAAGTTGGTCACGTTCGGAAGATTCTGGCGGTAGAAAGCCTCCCGTAGGGCACGCACTTTGTCAGTTCTAGTGATCAACAGATGAAACAATCCAATGACAGCTCCTTCAAATTCAGCACCACGGCCACTGTTAATGGTTGTGGGGCTAAACGCCTTCCAGATGATATTCTCACTGTATTACACAAGTTTCCCATGAGCCAAGTTGTCACAGAACAATGTCAAGAACAGAAGGGAAATAAAGTTCAGTAAGCTTACCAGATGTTGGTAGCAATGAACAGAGAAATGCCAGAACCCAAACCATATCCTTTCTGGAGAAGTTCATCCAGACAGATGACAATAATGCCAGCAAAGAAAAGCTGAAGTATAATGAGAATAGCGTTCCCTGTTCCAAGTTGGCTTACACTGCCATACATTCCAGACAGAACATATGCCACAGCTTCCCCAATAGCAATCAGGATACCAAGCAACTTTTGTGCACCATTCCTGAGTAAGAAAAACGTAGTATGCATCAGAACAACACCTTCAGGTATAGCTATAGGAAATACGAGTCGGGAATCTTTAATTGCTTCCATTGGTTGTTCCTTGAATAGATTATATACTATTTACTGATCAGACTGTGGAAATAGCATATCGAGCAATACGGTAAATAGGAGATTCTGCCATTTTAATACTTACAGAAGTGCACGATCCTCTCTCACACTGTTGTCAACTTCAATGATCTTTGATCCTACCAGAAGTTGCATTACCATCCCAGATGTTACGATTGGAGTAATACCCAGCTCCATAACAGTACCACGGTTCGATGCAAGAATGGCACGCAACCAGTAGAAAGGATCAGCTCCAGTAGTAGAATGGATCCCATAGAGAGGGAGCTGGCTGCAGACTAGGAAAATGAAGAGGGAAATAACAGTGTAGATGACTTTTTCTCTGAACGGAATTCTCCTATCAGCACTCTGTACTTCCGGTAAGAAACCCAGAAAGGGCCTGACAAGATGCAGGACTCTAAAACCGCCAGCCATTGTCCTGTGTTCGGGAAGAGATTATAAATAAATATTTCTCGGTGCAAACAAAAATTTTAAGCACAGAATAATCTATAAAACTTTATGAAACCCTCAACTTGGTACAGCTAATATAGTAGCATCAGAGGCTACCATTGATTATGATTAAGAAGTTAAGAAGCATGCATTGACTGAAACATAAGTGAAGCTACAAAAATTCGAACAGAATGTCATATGCAAGGGTACAGGAAGCTCATAATTCGAGATAAAACACAAAGAGATACCAACATCAATCATCAGAGGCATATTGCTTCAGAATGTGCAGACAGGACTCTGTGTTCTCCACATCAATCAAATAATCATAATTCTAATCTAAGTTTAACAGATAAAAACAAAATTCTAACTGTTTAAAACGAGCAACAGATGGCTAGACCCAATCTGCACGAAATAAAGACCATTGGTTCGGAAATATCTGTATCTTTACACATATCTGAATAACATGCAGAGATGAACCCCACACTGAAAAATTGATCCGATTAACTAGTAGTCAGTCCACGACGCTAAACCTCACCTACGATAAATAGGAAATTCTAAAAACTTAGATTTCCATGATGATCGCTTTGTGTGCAATCATCATTGGTCAGCCTAGATCATCGTTCCTTTCTAATTCGGACGAAGAAGAGAAGGCTGGATCCCCTGATGAATTCAACTAGTACCGTGCCTACACTTCGTCTATAGGACATGAAAAACAGCATGAATCGTCATGCCGCTCGCACGTATCACACAAAATCGACGCGAAATCGCAACTCTCACGAACAGCTACTGAATCTAAAAGCCTGAAACTGTTGCAGGTGAGCCAGACGAGACAGGGAGGGTGAGGAGGCATAAGCAAACGGGTTTACCTGTACGAGGGAGCCTCAACGCCGCCGAGAGCGGAAGCTTCGCCGCCGCCGCGGTTGACGAGGGCGTGAGGTGAGACGAAAGGCGGAGGACGGAGAGGGGGTGGTGGGGAGGAACACGAGGAAGAGTGTCTGGGTTTAAGAGGGAAAAAGAGGGAGACGGGAACCAGTGGGGGAGAAGAGTCGTTGGCTCGCTGCAGGTGGGCCCGACAAGTGGCGGGGGGTAAGCGGGGAGCGTGCTGGCCGTCCGATCGGGAGTGGACGCTTTGGATGGGACCCGGTGACGTGGAACAGTAACAGAAAGCTCGTGGCGTGGTCAAGTTCATCGCAAGCCAGGACAGGGGCGAGGAAAGAGCGCGCGCTTTCTGTTGGGACATGACGTGGCGGGCTCCGTTCTCCGGATAGACTTTGTTTTGACCACGTGGCTAGGCGTGTTTGTCTTTTCTGTTTTAATCTCGCACGTGAAATCTTGGGGAGGCGTTTTGGCTCAGGTTGTATATGCATTTGATATTTGAAATGCATTTTAAATTCATTCTGACATGTTGAAAAACTATAAAAAAAAAACGTTCGCGTATGGATCATAACATCCTATATGTTTGAAAGGACACGGATGTCGCTAGGAGGTGAATATCTGATTAAAATAATTACGATTTAGTTTTGAATAAATACGAAATAAAATTAACGTTTAATTTGTTAAATATAAAAACCAAACAATCTAGGCTCACCTGTGTACGCTAACAACTTATGGTAAGCAATATAAACAAATATGTGATAGCAAGATATATGACTTTAAACTCGATGGCTATCATAATGTAAGTGCATAATTAAAGGGCTCGAGTATAGAAATAACTAGGACGCGCAAATATGATGATTTATCCCGAATTTCACTTCCTAATGAAAACTAATCTCCGTTGGAGCAGTGCGGAGTCATAAAGTAATTGCTGAATAGTCGTCAAATGGCGCACTGTATCTCCTTCATGCCCCACCAATGTGGAGTGCCACGGGCCACTATGAGACAGTTGAGGGTGGTCACCGAAAACGTACAAGGTTTGGGGCTATCTCCACTCCTTAATTGGAGGTTCCTAATAAATCCCGCGAGTCACCAAAACTCTGAGATTAAAAAGGTTGAGTCATACTCCACAACTTAATTGGAGGCTCTCAACAAATCCCACTGGCCACCAAAACTTTGCGATGAACACCGACCGTCTAGAACACTTGAAGTACCCAAGAGGAACAAGCTCTAGGACACTCGACCCAAGAGTAATAAGCTTCTGAACTTCAACTTCCACGTATCACCGTGGAGAACTCAAACCAATGCAATGGACAAGAACACAAGAATTGCTCAAATCCATCACTATCAAATACTGCCAAAGCAACTAATGCTATGGGGAGAGAAGAGAGGAAGAACAAAGAAAATTCAACGAATGAATCTCCAAGATCTAGATCCAAAGGCTTCCCCTCACTAAGAAGAGAGATGGATTGGTGAAATAGTAGATCTAGATCTCCTCTCTCTTTTCCCTCTAAATGATGGAAAGAATCATGGAGGAATAGCTAGAGAGATAGCTAAGCTCAAAGAGGTCAACAATGGTGGTCAATTTCGTGCTCAGCTGATCTAATCCATTTGGGGAAGAAGGGGGTCTTTTATAGGTCCCCAAGAAAATAAGTCGTTGTAGAAAACTTACAGCATCCGGTCTCCTCCGGTCTAGAGACCGGAGTCTCAGGCCTGGGATGGAAACTCCGGACCACGAGAGGGTCCCAAAAATCCAGCCAGACCGGAGACTACCAAAGTCTCCAGACATAATCCAGCCTTACTCCTGTCGGGCACTAGAGGCATATGCCAGATGCGCAGCTCTTGGACACAGTCCAGAATAAAATGGGTCGGAGTCTCCGGTTGCCCTGAGTTCGGAATCTCCGATGTTTACACACCAGAGTCTCCGGGCTGTTTCCAATTGTAAACCACATAACTTTTGCAAATGAAGTCTGATTGAGTTGAAACCAATTTTGTTAGAAAGAGACCGACAAGAGTTAGCTAGCAAATGAGTCTGGTTGAGTTGAAAATATTAAGGACCAGCATTGGTAAGGGTAGGAAGGTGTGAAACCTTTCTCACGAGTGAACCAGCAAAATCTCCCACATCGAAAACGCAATAGAAGATGCATGCAATTATCGCTTTCGAAGGATTTGAGCTTGTCATGAAGATCGCGACGAGCACCAAGTCCTCACCACGAGAAGAGACAAATAGGAACCAATAAATATAATGCGAAGCATGCAAAGGTTTGAGCTCTCTACGAGCGATATGATCAAGTTACTCACTCGAGAGTCTCTCTTGATCGTACGGTTAATTATCTATCATATAAGCCGGTCTCTCACTAACATCATGAGACCGGTAAATTAGAAAACCTATCAAGATCATATCTTTGCCTTGGGCATAATCTACTTGAGCTAGTTGATGATGATCACGCACATCTCATGATGGATCGCCTTTCTTGATCTCACTAGCTCGGTGAAGACTCGCATATTGCTCCCCATACTCCACTATTGGAGAGACTCTCTTAGGTACTTCTTCACATATCCAAAATCACCAAATGGATGTCAAGATTCAGGAATATGACCTCTTTGTGATGCTCCTCTTGAATTTTTATTTCTCAAACTTGATGACGATCACCACTTGGCGTCAGCCTCCATGGGCTATATAGAATCTTCCTTTTGATGCAAGCCCATGGAAAGTTATCTTGTATGTAATCTTCTTTCTTCATAATGATGATGTATTGAAGATAAACATGAACTCTCGCTCAATATTATTCTGCAAGACATGCTTGTAATAAACTCAACACTATCATGACCATTTTCTGGATCCCCTTGAATAACGCCTTGGTCACCATATAATATCTTGAATCCAACATATGATCTTCAAGCATTGTCTACGGACAAACACTACAAGTATAACTCAGCCATTAGTTCATAGGGGTTTTCATTAGTTACCAAAACACATATGGGGGCGCCATGCTCTTTCAGTGTTTATGAAGTCGTTTCACGAAAAACTAATATATTTTTTGGCATATACAAAAAGTTTTTTGCTGCTAAAATAGGGCTTTTCACGAAATACGTTTTGTCTTTTTCACAGAGATCATATAAAAATATCGATTTTTCGTGAAATGACTTCGTGAACACATATGATGTCAAGATGCATCCATAAAGTTTCATTTCAAATATCTTCGACATTTCAAAGTTTTTTGAAACGCCAGGTGCATATGCACCCGGGTGCCAAAGTGGATTCCCAGTAAAATTTGGCCTATTTAGATCTGGTTTGGAGATGAGCCAACACTTGAACAAGATAGCAGGATTGCGATGGCAAAAGAAACCCTTGTGTACACATAACAGTTTGGCGGCTAGAAAATTTTCAGGTTCTTGCCCAAACCTAAAATCCTGCTTGAAAATCCTTAAATAATTAAAATGCAGGCGATGCAAATGTAGATAGATCGGTTCCTTAGACATCAGATCCGTAAAAAATACTAAAACTCAGTAGAGAGAGAGAGATCGGTCCAAATCCATATAATCCTATTTTGCGGTATTTTTGAAATGGGAAATAAGTTTTTTTTTGTGAGAAAGGCTGGAAACACCATGGGGTGGAACTATGTGGAAGTCTTTGTGGTAATACCATATGATGTTGCTAGGTTTGGCCCGATCCATGGATCGACGATGGTAGCGAAGACCACAAAAAACGTGAATGAGAGGACAAGCGGAATACAAGTGAAAACACAAAGGGGGCGCAGATAAAATGACAAAAGCCTACAAAGGTGAATCACCCGACAACAAACCCCGGGTACCAGCCTCCGGATCTCGAATTCCAAGCCAACAATGTTGTAATTGAAATTGTTCTTCTCAAATTAGTTGATCCACCGATCCAATAGAATCCTTGATGTAAGGAAAGATTGTCACGAATTACTAGAATCGCAAGGAGAAAGAGTAGCTCCATCTACATGTAGGGTTCACTTCCGTCAAGGAGGCCTTGGGTTCCACACATGGGGACAAAGGGGAGAAAAGCTCAACCCTCAAGTCTATTCTTAGGCTTTCCCTAATCTAGAGACAAAGGGTGTCATTTACAGTCTAAAGGGCGAACTAGTAGGTGAGACAAAGATAAATGAGCCAAAGGCCCGTTTTCTGCATGCATGCAGGTCGTCGGGCAGTCTGGCGACAGCGGTGGTGTACAGTCCAACACAACTTTATTACATGTGGCTTTTGCAGGTTTGGTGTGGCGAGCGGTTCTAGGCGTCGAATGATACGTCCATTTTGCATCACTATTTTATATCATAATTTGCTATTTTTCATGGATATATTTCATATTATAATGCAATACTTATGTTATTTTACCTTATTTTGCATGATTGATGATTGTTGGTGATTGATGTCTACTACACACTTCTATTCTTGTAGACTTGTTAGGCCTCCAAGCGCAGAGGTTTGTAGGACAGCGGCAAATTTCCCTTAAGTGAGTAACCCAAGGTTTATCGAATCCACGGGAGGTAGAGGTCAAATATATCCCTCTCAAGCAACCCTGCAATTAAGATACAAGAAGTCTCTTGTGTCCCCAACACACCTAATACAATTGTCAGTTGTATAGGTGCACTAGTTCGGCGAAGAGATGGTAAAATGCAAGTTATATGGATGGTAAAAGGTGATTTTTTCTGTAATAAAAATGGCAGCAAGCAAACAAGTGACAAAAGTGACTAAAACGGTGTATCAATGCTTGGAAACAAGGCCTAGGCTTCATACTTTCACTAGTGACTACTCTCAACATCATTAACATAATTAAACACATGCTAGTTCCCACAAAAATACATGCATGGTAGACGTTACTCGGAGATAATTCTTTTGTGGATCAAATAGGATGAGAATTGCGTAGGGCTACGAAAAGCACACCTTAAAGTTTGTATTCCACATCTATGGACACTTCATGCTGTCACTATCCGCATCCAAAGATAGTACTAACAAACACCACAACCTATTTCTTGAATAGTCTCTTTTTTCAATAACACAAGCATCAAGAAACCTCATGATCTATTCAATCCAACAAATAAAGAACAAACTCATGATGAAGATCCTTCCAATCTATTATCCATAGAGTCACACACGGCACCCATCCTGTCACCGAGGTACGATGATCACAACGGTGGCTCCGGAAATTGTACTAAATAACACCACTTGAGCAACATCATATCCATTACACATAGGGAAACATCATGTATTCAACTACACTAACAAAGCTCATGATCACAACGAAGATCACATCATGGGAGAGAGAGATAACCACATAGCTACTTGTATAAGCCTCTGCACTGGTGAGGGACTACTCCCTCCTCATCGCGGGAAGCAGCGGTGTTGATGGAGATGGCCCCGGCGGTCGATCCCCGTCCCGGCAGGGTGCCGGAACAGGACCTTCTGAACCCCCGAAACTTGTCGGCGATGGCGGCGGAGCTCTGTTGCGTATTTGGGAAAATCCTTCGGGGGGTTAGGGTTTTTGCGTCGGATGTGATTTTATAGGCGTCGGAGGTGGCCGAGGGGTGCCCCACAGGGCAGGGGCGGGTCCCACCCGCGGGTGGGCCCTAGGCCGCGGCAGGGGGCCGCCCCAGGCCTGTGTAGGTCCCCTGGAGTCGCATTTCTGGCTCCCTTCCTCATTTCTTCAATAAAAAATCTCCGTAAATTTTCGTCCAATTCCGAGAATATTTCCAGAAGTAACTTTCTGCAACAATTTCAGCACAAAAACAGGGAACTGGCACTGGGCATCTTGTCAATAGGTTAGTCCGACAAAATGCATAAAAATGATGTATATGATAGTAAAACATGTGACAACATCACAAAACTAGCATGGATCGCTCAAAAATTATAGATACGTTTGAGACGTATCAGTGATTGAACTGCCGGAGCCCGGAATCAGCTGGAAAAGGCGCCGTCAAGATACTATACCTCCACATCGCCAAAAATTCCAGAAAAATTCGGAGATTATTATTTTGCCAGATGATGGAAGGAGCCAAAAGGGCGACCAGAGGGGAGCCACCAGGGCGCCAGGTGGCACCTGGCCGTGGCCCACCCTTGGGCCACGCCTAGGGCCCACCTGGAGGCCCTGGGTCGCCTCCGGCTCCCCCCTTTCTCGTATTTCACCCGTCTGACCTAAAAACATCGGGGGAAGCTTCGGAGAAATATTCCGCCGCCACCACGGGGGCGGAAACCACACAGAGAGAAAAAGCTCTCCGGCAGGGAGAAATCTGCCGGGGGAATTCCTTCCCAGAGAGGGGAGATCGTCGTCATCGTCATCGTCACGGGCTTCATCGGGATCATCATCAACATCATCCTCACCGACAGCACCATCACATCCACAGCTCCACTCCGTTCCGCTGTGGCATCTAGAGTTATACTTGTTGTAGTTCATTGAGATCACTTTTCCGGTGTTGATTGCCCTGTGTAGTTGATGCTATTGAGTTTTATCGGTGAAATACTTTTATGACCGGATTGTTAATCATTCATTCATCACCTCTGATCATGATCCATATGATGTCTTGTGAGTAGTTCGTTTAGTTCTTGAGGACATGGGGAAGTCTCGTTGCAAGTAGTGGAATTATGTTGGGTAATATTTAATTGTTTGATATTTAAGTTGTGGTGCTATTCTTCTAGTGGTGTTGTGTGAACGTTGACTACATGACACTTCACCTTTAGGGGCCTAGGGGAATGCATTGTGTATTTAGTTTGCTTCTGAGGTGGTTGTGGGATTGACAGAAACCTAAACCCCCACCGGTAAACTAGTGCATGAGGGAGTGTAGGATCTCAGAGTTTAAGGCTGTGGTTAGTTAATTCTTAAATACTTCCTTGTAGTTGCGAAAGCTTGTAGGGAAGTGTAATCACAACTGTGTTCTAGTCCAAGTAAGGGCGGTTCATTAGCATAGGTTCACCCACACAACACTTAGCAAAACATTAAACATTAAGCAGCGGTATGAAGCGAAAGTGACTTGACATAATTCCCATGTGTTCTCAAGAGCGTTTAGCCATCATAAGTAGAACCACCGGCTTGTCCTTTGTGCCAAAAAGGATTGGGCCACTTGCTGCAATAATTATTGCTCTCTTTTATTTACTCGCACTTTATTTATTTGTTACTATAAAACCCCATAAAAATCCTTTTGTTAGTGTTTGCAGTGAAACCTTGCTCGTATCTACAAGCCAATACATTCTTCTCCTCGTTGGGTTCGACACTCTTATTTATCGAAAGTACTGCGATAGATCCCCTATACTTGTGGGTCATCAAGACTATTTTCTGGCGCCTTTACCGGGGAGCAAAGCGTTATTGGTAAGTAGAATTGGTAAGGAACACTTTTACTACAAGTGCTGTTTTTATTTCTACCTATTGCTCTACTTCATTATGGAGCCTTCTGAGTTTGAAGAAACATTTGGAGATACCCTCGCTGCTTCTCTTGTGGCAACAAGAAGGCCTCCACCCATTGAAAACGTTCAATTTAAAATACCTATGGGAATTGTTGATCGTGTTATGAGTAACCGTTATGCAGGAGATGGAACGGTTCATCCTGGTTATTGATACGTCTCAAACGTATCTATAATTTTTGAGTGATCCATGCTAGTTTTGTGATATTGTCACATGTTTTTACTGTCATTTATATCATTTTTATGCATTTTGTCGGACTAACCTATTGACAAGATGCCAAGTGCCAGTTTCCTGTTTTTGCTGTTTTTATATTTCAGAAAAGTCACAACAGGAAATATCATCGGATTGCCTTTAAAATTTACGAAGATTTTTTATGCGACGGAATACACACGTGGACCAAAGAGTGACCTGGGGGGCCACCCAGGGGCCAGGGACGGGTAGCGGCCGCGGCCCCCCTTAACCCGCGGGTGGGGCCCGCCCCTGCCCTCTGGGCATTGTCTCGGCCCCCTCCGACGCCTATAAAATCCCTTTTAACCTAAAACCGAGAGGGCGGCCATTATTTTCCAGAAACTCGACCCTGAAGCACCGTCACCGAAAACCCTAGTTCGGGGTCCAATCTGAAGCTGATCCCGACACTCTGCCGGAGGGGAGATCGATCCCGGAGGGCTCTTCATCGCCATGCCTTCCTCCGGGATGATTTGTGAGTAGTCTCACCTTGGACTACGGGTCCATGGCAGTAGCTAGTTGGTAGTCTCTCTCTCTTGTGCTTCATGTCTTATGATCTTGTGAGTTGCCTAACATGATCAAGATCGATTATTGTAATGCTATGTGATGTGTTTGCTGGGATCCGATGGATTATGAAGTTATGTTCAGATTGTGCATGATTCTTATATGAGTAATTTATGTTCTTGCATGCTCTCTGATGTGCGTAGTTACTTTGGCCAAGTGATTGTGTGTATCTCCAAGAGAGGGTATTTATGCTAGATAGTGGGTTCATGCCCCCTTTTGTTCCTGGGCACGAGTGACAGAAACATCTAAGGGCGAGGGTGTGCTGTTGCTACTAAGGGTAAAATAGCGGTGTTAATGTCTATTTTGATATTAGTATTGCTTACTTCATGCACTTTACTTAATGCAATTGTCTGTTGCTTGCAACTTAATACCGTTGGGTGACAGGCTGGATAGCGATCCCACGGTGGACTTTTTAGACAAAGACGCAGTTGGACTCAACGGTCTTTGTTCCTTGTCGTGATGCCTCCATAAATATTATCATGTACCTTTTGTCATAGCTAAATTGGGTTTGTGTCATGATCTTGTCAATTGCCTAGCTGTAATTCGTTCACCCATCACATGCATATTTTATTTACTTGAGAGACTCCACTAGTGAACCCATGGCCCCCGGTCCATCTTTTTACATTGTTTTCAACCTCATTTACTTGCTTTTAATTATCATTATTCCTCTGGTCACTTTTCATATTTTATCTATTTCATCATACAATTAACCGCTTTGTTTTCTACGAGACCGGAAAGATTGACAACCTTTCCGCCGTTGGGGGCAAAGTATTTTGGTTGAGTGTGTGCAGGTCCACGTCTGTTGAAGGTTAAGCGCCAGAGATCTTCAACATTCACCTCGTTGTTGATTTCAAAGTCCTACTGGTTCGATAAACCTCGGTTTGTTAAACGAGGGAAAACTGCTACTAGCTATAATTCCGCCTTCGCTTGGGGCACCACCCAACTTATCAATATCCACCATCAGTTATCACTTGCTATTTATGAGAGAATTATGTGGTTTGTTTAAGATTGCAGGTGTTTCTATAGAAGTAATCATGCGGAAATTATTCTCATTGTCATTGAAAGACAAAGCTATGGAGTAGTATAGGCTATTGGATGATTCTCATCTTCTGGATTGGGATAAAATAGTGCCTCTCTTTTATGCTAAATTTTATCCTCTGCATGAAATTCACCAAGACAGGAATTTTATTAATAACTTCTGGCCTCGCAAAGGAGAAAGTATTGCTCAAGCTTGGGGGAGATTGAAAGATTTAATGCTTAAGTGCCCTATTCATGATATTCCCAGAAGCATTATAGTTACAATTTTTATGCAATGCTTTCTCGTCATGACAAGGACTTGCTTGATGCTTCCTTAGTTGGATCTTTCACAAATAAGAAGATTGACTATAAATGGGACCTTCTTGAGAGAATTAAACGCAACACTGAAGATTGGGAAATAGATAAAGGTAATGAATCGGGTATAATTTGTGAGTATGAATGCATTAAATCTTTTGGTGAAACTCCTGATTTCCATAAGTTTAGTGCTAAATATGGTCTTGACTCTCAAATCATTATTGATCTCTTTAATGCTTTTGCCTCTTATATTGATATTACTAAGAAAAAGTGGAATAAATTCCATGAACCAATTAAAGAAATCGAAATCACTCCTATCACTGAAAATGCAATACAAGAATACACTCCTGATCCTATTTTGCCTGTTCCTTATGTTGAGAAATTGCCTTTCCCTGTTAGAGTAAAAGAGCATGCTGTGATCACTAAAGTTGTTAAGAAAAGTGGAAAGAAAGCTAAAGAGCATTATGAACAACTTAAAGTTCAACCTGTTGTAGCTTTAGTTAAGGATTTAACAGGTGAAAATGTAGAAGGAGGCCATATAATCTTTTGTGAAGAAGCTTCTAACATTGTTAGACCTCTAAAAGGTAAAGTTAAAAAAGGTGGTGCACCTGTTATATCTGTGAAAATTGGTGATCATTGTTATTATGGTTTGTGTGATATTGGTGCTAGTTCGAGTGTAATACCCTTTTCTCTATATCAAGAAGTAATGCATGAAATTGGGACTTGCGAAATTGAAGATATTGATGTGGTTATTCAACTTGCTAATAGAGATACTATCTCTCAAGTGGGAATTGTTAGAGATGTTGAAGTTTTATGTGGTAAGATTAAATACCTGCTGATTTTCTAGTACTTGGTTCTGTTGCAGACAATTTTTGTCCAATTATATTTGGACGTCCTTTCTTAAATACTTGCAGTGTTGTTATAGATTGCAAAAAGGAAAAGGTTTTTACTAAATTTGGCGGTGAAAGTTATGAGTTTAATTTTTCCAAATTTTCTAAACAACATCATGAAAAAGAATTGCCTAATGAAGACTGTAAAATTGAAAAGCTTGCTGCTATTGTTGTTGCTCCTAATGATCCTTTGCAGCAATTCATGGAGGACCATGAAAGTGAAGTTTTTATGCAGGAAAGGAACGAGTTGGAGGATATCTTCCTCCATCAACCAGTCATTCTTAAACATAATTTACCAGTGGAATCCTTAGGGATGCCGACCCCTCCTAAGGGAGATCCTGTTTTTGAACTTAAAACTCTTCCAGATGATCTTAAATATGCATTTATTAATGAGAAGAGAGTTTATCCTATTATTATTAGTTCTAAACTTCCAGGACAGGAAGATGAGAGATTATTGGAAGTACTTCGAAAACATCGAGGCGCGATGGGCTACACTTTAGATGATCTTAAGGGGATTTCTCCTGCTATATGTCAACATATAATTAATCTCGCGCCTGATGCAAAACCTGTCGTTGATCATCAATGGAGGTTAATTCCAAAAATGAAGGAAGTGGTAAGAAATTAGGTGCTCAAACTCCTCGAAGCAGGTATAATTTACCCTATTGCTGATAGTAGGTGGGTTAGTCCTATGCATTGTGTTCCTAAGAAAGGAGGTATTATTGTAGTTGCAAATGATAATGAGGAGCTAATCCCTCAAAGAGTTGTAGTTGGTTATAGAATGTGCATTGATTTTTGAAAATTAAATAAGGCTACAAAGAAAGATCATTATCGTTTGCCTTTTATTGATCAAATGTTAGAAAGACTTTCTAAGAACACTCATTTTTGTTTTCTTGATGGTTATTCTGGTTTTTCCCAAATTGCTGTCAGACACCAGGACCAGGAGAAAACGAATTTTACCTGTCCTTATGGAACTTATGCTTATAGACGTATGCCTTTTGGTTTATGTAATGCACCTGCAACCTTTCAAAGATGCATGTCTGCCATTTTCCATGGCTTTTGTGAGAAAATTGTTGAAGTATTCATGGACGATTTCTCCGTCTATGGGACTTCTTTTGATAACTGTCTACACAATCTTGATAAAGTTTTGCAGAGATGTGAAGAAACAAACCTTGTTCTTAATTGGGAGAAGTGCCATTTTATGGTTAATGAAGGTATAGTTCTTGGACACAAAATTTCTGAAAGAGGCATTGAAGACGATAGAGCAAAAGTTGAAGCTATAGAGAAGATGCATTGCCCAAAAGATGTTAAAGGTATACGCAGTTTTCTTGGTCACGCTGGTTTTTATAGGAGGTTTATTAAAGATTTTTCTAAAACTTCTAAACCTCTTACTAATCTTTTGCAAAAAGATGTTCCTTTTGTGATGATGATTGTAAAGAAGATTTTGAAATTCTTAAGAAAGCTTTAACAACTGCTCCAGTTGTTCAACCCCCGGATTGGAATTTTCCTTTTGAGATAATGTGTGATGCTAGTGATTTTGCTGTAGGTGCTGTCTTTGGTCAGCGCATTGATAAGAAACTAAATGTTATTCATTATGCTAGCAAAACTCTTGATAATGCTCAAAAGAATTATGCTACTACAGAAAAGGAATTCTTAGCTGTTGTTTTTGCTTGTGATAAGTTTAGACCTTACATTGTTGACTCTAAAGTAACTATTCATACTGATCATGCTGCTATTAAATATCTCATGGAAAAGAAAGATGATAAGCCACGACTTATTAGATGGGTTCTTTTGTTGCAAGACTTATTAGATGGAAAAGAAAGATGCATAAAAGTATTATTATTATTACTCTCCACATAAGTAAAATCCTTCTCATTAGTAATAGTGGGAGCAAAACTACCATAGCCATCATTGTAATCATCATAAATAGGAGGCATATCATGATCATAATAAACTTTTTCCTCAATAGTAGGTGGACTGAAAATATCACATTCATCATAATAATCATCATATATAGGAGGCATAGTATCATCAAAGCAAATTTCCTCCCATATGGTGTGAATAGGAGAGTTCAGAAATAAAGTAGGACTCTCATGAGTGAGAGTATTATCACAAGCAGCAAGTATATCATTTTTATCCTCAGATAAGGTAGTAACAATTAAACATGGAGGATTATCAATAAGCATAGGACCATCATCTAAAGCATTATCATATAGCATGTCTAAACCATATTCTTCATCATTTTAAAATCATAAAAGCAAAGTTTATTATCAACCAAATTTTGATTGTTACCCTCATCCATAGGTGGTGAAGGTGGATGTTTCCTCTCTTCATTCTCTAGTTGTTCATCATTTCAACATCTTCTTGCTCTTCATTGTCCTCCTCTTGGGGATGCATGGGCATCCCCAAGCTTAGGCTTTTGTCATCTTCTTCACATACTTCCTCTTCCAAGCTTATGTTTTCATCATCCTCTTCCTGCAAAACATTAGATCTTCCTTGGGTAGCTCTCTTCGTTGTGTCAATAACATAAATATTTTCATCAAATTCATTTCTGCAGAGATTAAGGATAATGACAATCAAATCTTTATATTGAGAAGCAATAGGGCAGGTTTCATGTTCATCAATGAAGGTGTTTAACTCATAGGCTGCCATAAAAATAACAAATTTCTCTACTTCTTCCATCCCTAAGTGAGCATAATTCCAAGTATGATAAGTTGCAATAACAGGTTCATCTTTATTGGAAGGGCATTGGAATTCAAAGTGTCTATAGTATTCAGAGCAACAAATTTCTTCCTCATAAAAGTTAAGCAGCTCATTAGCAATTTTATGTAGGAGCTCTATGTAGCCTCCTAATCTTTTTCCTTCTTTTTATTTTCTAAATTCAGCAGCTATCATGGCATTTTTATAATAATTTTCCATTTTTTAAATTTTTTTTGGTTTTTGATAAATGCAAAACTGAAAGTAAAATTAAAAAACTTCACAACCAAACAAGTTAAAGAGGAACCTCCCCAAGCTTAGATGATTGCAAGATATAAAACAAGATAAAATAAATCTAAAGTCTAGTGCACACAAGAATTGAAACTTAAGCGCTACGCTCCCCGGCAACGGCGCCAGAAAAGTACTTGATAACCCCCAAGAGCAGGGGATCACTGTAGCACCTCTCAATGTGGAAGAGGGGTATCGATCCGTAGGAGCAAGAAGGAAAAGTTATCTATTCCCTACAACTAAAGTGTCACAAGTTTTAGTTGATTATGCACTAAACAAGTTTAAAGAACAAGATGGTTGATTTAATGGATGGAAGTTTAATGTAACAAAACAAGAATGTGAAAGTGTCCCAATCCTCTTCAATGCAAGAGGACAAGACAAAGTTGTAAACGGTGCTTGGGAATAAGGCCTAGGGATCATACTTTCACTAGTGGACACTCAACAATAATAATATAATTGAATACATAGATATTTCCTCTTCACTATGCTACCCCGAACTATCCTCTGGTTGGATAACGAACACCAATCCAATGTGTAGGGCTACAAAAAGCACACCTTAAAGTTGCATTCCACATCTAGGGACACTTCATGCTTGTCACTATCCGCATCCAAAGATAGTACTAACAAACACCACAATATCATAGAGACATCCAACACAAATAATAACTCATGATAAGTATTCATGTAATCTTTAGTCCTAAGAGCCACACACGGTGCACACACTATCAACTTCACACCATGGGACAAAGGTGACTCCGGAAATCACATCAATAAAACCACTTGAGTAGCATAATTCATAAGATGATGAAGAGTAACATCTATGGATTCAACTAGATT
Organism: Puccinellia tenuiflora; assembly: GCA_012064385.1. Lineage (NCBI taxonomy): Eukaryota > Viridiplantae > Streptophyta > Magnoliopsida > Poales > Poaceae > Puccinellia > Puccinellia tenuiflora. Next base: position 205,758 of record QRDG01002353.1, read on the forward strand.
ACAAAGCTCATGATCACATAAAGATCACACCATGGGAGAGAGAGAGATAAACCACATAGCTACCGGCATGAGCCCTCAGCCCCGATGAGGGACTACTCCCTCCTCATCATGGAGACGGTGGAGATGATCTTGTTGTAGATGTTGATGATGAACACGCCGGAGGGGGGTGGAGCCCTCCGGAGGTGGATTCCGGCGGCGTTTCCCCCCTCCGATCTTCTCTGGCGGCAGCCTTCTGCCTCTCTGTTTCTGGTTTTGTGTTTCTCCACCGCCTCCCTCTGGAAAACGTCGGGGGACTATTTTTATAGTCGGTTTTAGGTCACGAGGAAGCTTCGGGAAGAAGGATCGATGCAAACGGAGCCACGAGGCCCAAAAGAGGTGGGCCCACACGGCTAGGTACAGGGGCCGCATGGGGCACCCTCTTTTGGCCCTCCAGCCTCCGTTTGCTTGCTTCCTTCGCTCCGAAGTCTTCCTCCTTCCAAAAAAATGATCCCCGTAAATTTGCAGCTCATTATGACGTCGTTAAGTCCCTGAAATAAATAAGGAAAGAAATATGGTTTTTTCTGCCTGCGCAGGATTAACTCCATAAAAAGGGGAAATAATTATTAATTATCAAAAATCGTTAAATAACAGCAATATACCCCTTATATGATGCAAATATGAATGGAATACAAGTATTATAGTGCAAAGTTGATGTATGCATTTTACATGCATCAACATCCCCAAGCTTAACTCATGCTCGTCCTCCAGTATGAAAGTGATAAAACTAACATGAACTTTGCAATATAATGACAACATGGATATAAAAGATGATTGCTACTGCTACATAAAGTCAAATGATTCATTAATTCAAAGAAGTAGCAATATGCAAACAATTTATAAAGTGATATCAAGTATTCAATGCAAGGATGTTCAATGATAGTTCACAAAGTGTAACATAAAAGATAGTAATATGGACCACATGTATGCAATATGATAAGTAAGAACATCCTATATTGGTCATAGAGTGAAGATGAAAATCTGAATATAAAAGGTGGACACTTTGGAAAAGATATATAAATGAGTAGAGGTAAAACATGCATAAGTTTCATCTATCCTCCAAACTATTCTACTTAAGTTATTGAATGCAATGGTAATACTTGGTGTCAAGCTCTCATTCCCCTATCATAGCATCTTGAATGATTAAAGTTTAATGTGAAAGCAAATATGAGTAGTGGCCTTGATAAAGCAAAGGTTAGATGTCTCATGCCCCTTGAATACAAGTACCTACACCATGATTACTCAACTTGGGAAACAAAGCAAGTTTAAGTTATCTATCATTGTAAGTAAAAATGGTATTATCAAGAGCCTCAACTGGGGTACCTCTTGTCCCATGATATGGATCAAGCCCACATCAAAACAACAAGACAAACAAACATAATGAACAACCTCAACACCCTTTTTATTTACCACTTGATATAGCTTTTTATTGTAGGGTGTATCACAGAAAGTTCAAAATAGCATGTAAGTAAATTTCCACCATGAATGATGCATGGCTTAGATTAGCGGCCCAGGTTTCTCTCTAACCATTTATACAAACTCATTTAAACTTACTTTATTTCCACATTATTTCACCATGATAGGCATCCATAAACAAAAGTACATGATATCAACTAAATAAATGATGGAACATGTTGAAAGCTTTGCATGTGACAACACATATGGGCTAACTCCCAACCTTAAAAATTTATCAAGCCACTATCATCATAATATTAATCACAATGGTTCATGTTTATTAAATGCAAGTAAAGTGTGCATCAAGTTCGCGAGAGCTTTTTAACCAACTTTTTCCATTACAATAAATAACATAATCATTTTCATTTAGAGGTATAGATAACACAAATAACATGATAAACATACTCGGAATAGCATAAAGCTAATAGGTAGATATGGTGGACTCACTGGAAAACTTTGGTTGAGGTGTTGGAAACAAGTTTTTACTTGTTGGAAATTTTTGGGCTAGCAAAAGGGAGAAAGATGACCATCTAGATGCATGCATGAGTGTCCATAGAACTAACTAATTCATGTCAATTAAGGTGAAATAACATACAGCATCAAAACATGAATAAAAGATTGCTCATGATAAAACATTTGCAAATTATTACTCATAAAGAAGCTCATGAATCATGCAACTATATGTGTTATTAAAAATCAGCTTAGACATCCCTTTTCCCAATACAATAAAAGCATGAAAGATATTTAAACCCATATTTCCAGTAGCTTTCTAATATATAAATGATAGTGGTGGTCTCAGAACAAAAATCAAACCAAAACAAAAAAAAACAAAAAAAAGACGCTCCAAGTTTATGCGATAAAGTGCATTGATAGAAAAACAAAAGTTAGACGTGTGCAAACCGAGAGTGTGTAGGTACAGTGGGGTTGTCTTCACATCCCCAAGCTTATGGTTTTCACCATCCTTGGATAGCTCTTGGTGCATCTCCTCTAATCCCTGTGAAAAAACTTCAAAACACCGTTTCTCCCATTTCTTTTCTGTGGGGTGATATTAGTAGTGATAGACAAATGCATTACTTGCTGCTTATAATCCTAAGACAAAAATTCATGTGAATGTCCAGAAAGTGTATAATGTTGTATGCCTATTAATAAACTCAATTGGATCAACAAGATTCAAGTTAAAAGTTCAAAACATGCATCAAACAATATTGGATAGAATCTGTCCAGAAAACTGACAGCAGCAAAACGTATTTTTCTACCTGACTTACACATGTCTAAAAATTCTGAAAAAATTCATGCATACAGATAATGAAAAGTTTCAGTTACAATAAAAATATCAGCTCATTCGGAGTTACAGAATAAGAACTAAAAATCAAACCGTGCACAGACCTGTGCTGGAATGAAATCTCCGCATGCAAAATAACAACTTTCTCAAACAAAATGGGTAAAACTTGGCACTTTATTAATTATTCCAGAAACTAAACTAAAAAACAAGTCTATTGTTACAGCAAGAGGACACAAAGAAAATAAAAACAACCGGGTTGCCTCCCGTAAAGCGCTTTCTTTATAGCCATATAGCTAGGCTTACTTACTTGGTATCAAGATGGTTGGAGTGAGGTGGCTTGGCATCCCCAAGCTTGAATTCTTGTACTTATTTGATATAGGTAGGGTGAGCCTAGGGGTAACATCCCCAAGCTTGAGTGGTTGTCCCTCTTGATCTTTGTTCATCACCCTCAACTCTTCCACTTGAAAATTCTCTTTACACAAAACTCAACATAAAACTTGATTAGAGGGGTTAGTGTCTCCATAAATTAAATCCTCATAGGTACAGCAAAGACATATCATGAGTTGATTCTAAACATTAGATACTGTTACTTATGGTTTTGCATTTGTATTTGGTAAATAGAACCACACAAAACACAAGTAATGAGAGTAATGCCAAATAAAGACAGAATCTGTCAAAAACTGAACAACTCGTAAAGAGTGAATTTTCAGAGGCACTTACGTTGCTCAAATCAGAAAACTTTGAACTAATGAATTGTGTAATAATTACTTAAGATTTATGTCGTAAAATATCAAGTCAAAATTCCTTTTATGTGATTTTTAACATTTTTCGTAGTGAAGCTCAGGAATCTGTTTTCTGGACAGCAAATCACTATTGTTTGATCCTACCTCTCAAAAGAGGTTATTTAATGATGCTCACATAGGAATAAGAATTGAAATGCAAAAGATAGCATCAAGAGAAAAATATTAAACACATTAAGTCTAACCCACTTCCTATGCATTGGGATCTTGTAAGAAAATAAATCAATGAAGCATATAGTAATTAGCATAGGAAGGTAAAGCAAGTGGGACTTCAAAAGTTTCAACATAAAGAGAGGAAACTTAATATTATTGAGATATTTAGAGACATGTTTCCCTCTCTCATAATAAATCTCAGTACCATCATGAACAAACTGAACAACATAAGTATCATATAAAGCATTCTTGTCATGATTCACATGCATAAAAGTATTATTATTATTACTCTCCACATAAGTTAAATCCTTCTCATTAGTAATAGTAGGAGCAAAACTACCATAGCCATCATTGTAATCATCATAAATAGGAGGCATATCATGATCATAATAAACTTTTTCCTCAATAGTAGGTGGACTGAAAATATCACATTCATCATAATAATCATCATATATAGGAGGCATAGTATCATCAAAGCAAATTTCATCCCCTATGGTGTGAATAGGAGAGTTCAGAAATAAAATAGGACTCTCATGAGTGAGAGTATTATCACAAGCAGCAAGTATATCATTTTATCCTCACATAAGGTAGTAACAATTAAACATGGAGGATTATCAATAAGCATAGGACCATCATCTAAAGCATTATCATATAGCATGTCTAAACCATATTCTTCATCATTTTTAAAATCATAAAAGCAAAGTTTATTATCAACCAAATTTTGAGTGTTACCCTCATCCATAGGTGGTGAAGGTGGATGTTTCCTCTCTTCATTCTCTAGTTGTTCATCATTTTCAACATCTTCTTGCTCTTCATTGTCCTCCTCTTGGGGCTGCATGGGCATCCCCAAGCTTAGGCTTTTGTCATCTTCTTCACATACTTCCTCTTCCAAGCTTATGTTTTCATCATCCTCTTCCTGCAAAACATTAGATCTTCCTTGGGTAGCTCTCTTCGTTGTGTCAATAACATAAATATTTCCATCAAATTCATTTCTGCAGAGATTAAGGATATTGACAATCAAATCTTTATATTGAGAAGCTATAGGGCATGTTTCATGTTCATCAATGAAGGTGTTTAAATCATAAGCTGCCATAAAAATAACAAATTTCTCTACTTCTTCCATCCCTAAGTGAGCATAATTCCAAGTATGATAAGTTGCAATAACAGGTTCATCTTTATTGGAAGGGCATTGGAATTCAAAGTGTCTATAGTATTTAGAGCAACAAATTTCTTCCTCATAAAAGTTAAGCAGCTCATTAACAATTTTATATAGGAGCTCTATGTAGCCTCCTAATCTTTTCCCTTCTTTTTATTTTCTAAATTCAGCAGCTATCATGGCATTTTTATAATAATTTTCCATTTTTTATTTTTTTGGGGGTTTTTGATAAATGCAAAACTGAAAGTAAAACTAAAAAACTTCACAACCAAACAAGTTAAATAGGAACCTCCCCAAGCTTAGATGATTGCAAGATATAAAACAAGATAAAATAAATCTAAAGTCTAGTGCACACAAGAATAGAAACTTATGCGCTACGCTCCCCGACAACGGCGCCAGAAAAGTACTTGATAACCCCCAAGAGCAGGGGATCACTGTAGCACCTCTCAATGTGGAAGAAGGGTATCGATCCGTAGGAGCAAGAAGGAAAAGTTATATATTCCCTACAACTAAAGTGTCACAAGTTTTAGTTGATTATGCACTAAACAAGTTTAAAGAACAAGATGGTTGATTTAATGGATGGAAGTTTAATGTAACAAAACAAGAATGTGAAAGTGTCCCAATCCTCTTCAATGCAAGAGGACAAGACAAAGTTGTAAACGGTGCTTGGGAATAAGGCCTAGGGATCATACTTTCACTAGTGGACACTCTCAACAATAATAATATAATTGAATACATAGATATTTCCTCTTCACTATGCTACCCCGAACTATCCTCTGGTTGGATAACGAACACCAATCCAATGTGTAGGGCTACAAAAAGCACACCTTAAAGTTGCATTCCACATCTAGTGACACTTCATGCTTGTCACTATCCGCATCCAAAGATAGTACTAACAAACACCACAATATCATAGAGACATCCAACACAAATAATAACTCATGATAAGTATTCATGTAATCTTTAGTCCTAAGAGCCACACACGGTGCACACACTGTCAACTTCACACCATGGGACAAAGGTGACTCCGGAAATCACATCAATAAAACCACTTGAATAGCATAATTCATAAGATGATGAAGAGTAACATCTATGGATTCAACTAGATTACAAAGCTCATGATCACATAAAGATCACACCATGGGAGAGAGAGATAAACCACATAGCTACCGGCGTGAGCCCTCAGCCCCGATGAGGGACTACTCCCTCCTCATCATGGAGACGGTGGAGATGATCTTGCTGTAGATGTTGATGATGAACACGCCGGAGGGGGGTGGAGCCCTCCGGAGGTGGATTCCGGCGGCGTTTCCCCCCTCCAATCTTCTCCGGTGGCAGCCTTCTGCCTCTCTGTTTCTGGTTTTGTGTTTCTCCGCCGCCTCCCTCTGGAAAACGTCGGGGGACTATTTTTATAGTCGGTTTTAGGTCACGAGGAAGCTTCGGGAAGAAGGATCGACGCAAACGGAGCCACGAGGCCCAAAAGAGGTGGGCCCACGTGGCCAGGTATAGGGGCCGCGTGGGGCACCCTCTTTTGGCCCTCCGGCCTCCGTTTGCTTGCTTCCTTCGCTCCGAGGTCTTCCTCCTTCCAAAAAAATGATCCCCGTAAATTTGCAGCTCATTATGACGTCGTTAAGTCCCTGAAATAAATAAGGAAAGAAATAGGGTTTTTCTGCCTGCGCAGGATTAATTCCATAAAAAGGGGAAATCATTATTAATTACCAAAAATCATTAAATAACAGTAATATACCCCTTATATGATGCAAATATGAATGGAATACAAGTATTATAGTGCAAAGTTCATGTATGCATTTTACATGCATCAAATATTAATGAGAAGTCTTGTTTTTACTTTCTCGCACTATTTTATTCTAGCTTGCAAGTAATCTCTAGATCTCTTTGGAAGAGTGTTTGAAAGAACAACTATGCCCGAGATGTCGCCTAGAGGGGGGGGGGGGGTGAATAGGCGATTAAAACTTTTTCTATTTAGGGGCTTGATAATTGCGGAATAAAACTAGGTGTTTAAATTAACAAGCCAACAACCTAAAATTCTAGGTTTTCCTAAAGTGCACCAACAACTTATGCTAACAAGGCAAGCAACAAGGTGATAGCAAGATATAGACTTCAAGCACGATGGCTATCACAATGTAAATTTGCATAAGTAAAAGCTCGGGTATAGAGATAACCGAGGCACGCGGAGACGAAGATTTATTACCGAGTTCCTCCTTGTTAAGGGAGTACGTCTCGTTGGAGGGGTGTGAGCTCGCCACAAAAGGCCTACTCAAGATGCCACAAAGGCCTCACCCTATTCTCCGATGAACCGCACCCAAAGGTTTGGTTCACCTTCCACTATCGGAATCCTTCGGGGCGGATTCCGGAGCCCTTACAACTTTTGGGGCACACACCCACAACTCAATTGGGGGCTCCCAACATGCCGAAACTTCACAATCCGAAGTCTTCACGGCACCACCACCGTCTAGGGTCCAATGACCCAAGAGTAACAAGCTCCCAACCTTCAATCCCACGAATCACCGTGGGGAGCACAACCCGATGCAACAAATGCAAAAGGGCAAGAACACACCAAGTGGTCAAATTCTTCTCCCCAAAATCCAACCGAAGCAACTAATGCTATGGAGGGATTTAGGAGGAAGAACGGAGGAGAAACACCAAGAACTCCAAAATCTAGATCCCACAAGTTCCCCTCACTTAGAGGAGATTTTGATTGGTGGAGAGATGGATCTAGATCTCTCTTGTTTCCCTAAATTTGGGCAAGAATCATCGGAGGGATTAGAGGGAATCGAGCTCTCAAAATGTTGGCAATGGAGGAGAGAGAGCTAGGGATGAGATCTACTCTGAAAATGGGGAAGAAAACCCTTTTATAGGTGGCTCCAAAAAGGAGCCGTTGGAGCTCAAAAAGTGGGACAAAGGTTGGAAAAAACGCTGCCAGACTGCCCGGCCTGGGGCCGGCCGGGAGCCGGCCAGGCCGGCCGGAGCAGCCCAGCAGCGATCGATCCAGAAAAAAATAAACAGCGCGTCCCAGGGAGGCCAGCCTGCCCCCGGCCTTGGGCCGGCCCGCGTGCTGGGAGGCCGGGGGGCAGCCCGAGGGAGCCGGCCTCTCCCCGGCCCGGGCCGGTCTGCCAGCGCGGTGCTGGGCCGGCTGACCACCCGAGAGCTCCGGCCTCGCCCCGGCCTGAGGCCGGCCCGGCCGGCCCCTTTTTTTTTCTCTGTTTTTCTAAAATCTGTCAAATAAACTTTCCGAAATAGAAAAGCAATATCTCTCGCATACGAACTCCGTTTTCGATAAACTTGGACTCATTGGAATCGTCACAACGAGCACAACAAGAATATGCAGAGAAACATCATAGTCCAAGAATATAATATAAAGATAAATGAGGAAAGGTAAAAGCTCCCATTTGCAAATCGGAAATGCAATAACTTTCACCCACAAACTCCGTTTTCAATAATCTTGGACTCGTTGGAATCGTCACACCGAGCACAACAAGATTATGCAGAGAAACATCATAGTCCAAGAAAATATTATAAAACCAAATGGGGAAAGTTAAAAACTCTTTTTCGCAAACGGAAAATGCCGGAACTTTTGCAATTGACGTCCGAATGAAATAAAACCAATTTTGTTGGAAAGAGGACGACAAATGCTACCTTTGAAAATGACAAACAAGCAATGGAGATTTTGCAAAGAAATGGAAGAGAGAAATCTTCCGCTTGGATATACCGGCAAAATCTCCAATATCGAAACCGCAATAGAAGACGCATATGAAAACCGTTTTCGGTGAACTTGGCTTTGTCATGACAAGCACGACAAGCACCAAGACCACACCACGATTTGAGACAAATAAAAACCAATAATATGATTGCATGGATGCAAAGGTTTGTGCTCTCTACGATGATACGATCACGATATTCGGTCGAGAGCCCCTCTTGATAGTACGGTTACCTATCCTATAATCCGGTCTCTCACTATACAACATGAGACCGGTAAAATAGAAATCCTATCAAGATCATACCTTTGCCTTGCGCATTAATCCACTTGAGGTCGATGAAGATTATCTTCAACTCCTCAAGATGCACCACCTTCCTCGATCGCGCTTCGGTGAAGATTCACATGATGCTCCTCCACACACCAAGATGGGAGACGCTCTCTTCGGCACATCTTCACTTGGCCTTGAGTGATGATCAACCCGCACAAAGCCTTGATCAACACAAACTTCTCTTCTTCCCTTAACCTTGACTCCAACAAATGGAGATCAAGCAACTCAAATGGACACACCTATAAATATAGCTCAATGCAAATATTAGTCCATAGAGATTGTCATTAATTACCAAAACCATGCATGGGGGCAACCATGCACTTTCAGTGTTGGCCTCACTTTGGGTGCAGTTTTGAAAATCTTTTTGAGTGTTGGCAAACATAGCATTGGTCAGTAGCAACAATTCTTGGACGCTTAAGTAGAGAAGAAAGTTTCACTTGCAAATATATTATCTTTGATATCTTACAGATTTGTCGGTTTCCAAGCCTTATATTTTTGAATAAGAACTTTATGCTGACAAGGAAGATGGCTCCTTAAGGTATGATCAATCTTATCGCTGGTAATATATATTGTTTGTATCTCTCAACACTTATGTTTGCTATAAGCCTTGCTAGCCAAAACCTTGCATTGAGAGGGAATACTTCTCGTGCATCCAAATCCTTGAGCCAAACAGTTTTGCCATTTATGTCCACCGTACCTACATATATATGGTATATCCCTGCCACTCCAAGTAAATTTTTCATCTGCTATCTTTAAAACTTTCAAAATTTTCCTTTTTTGTGCCCCTGTTTTTAAGCTCATGAGGAAGCAGTGGGAAGCTAGATATAACTTGTGACAAGCAAGGTCATTTCCCCCCTTTTTCACTCGGTGTTGATGGTTTACGTCCTCACTTGAATCAACGCGAGAGCGGCTTAAGCAAAATATAGATATAATTCACAATTCTCCTCCGCACAATGAAGCCTGAGAAATCAGTTAAAACATTGGTTAGTGGTGAAACAAAGGAGAAATAGGAATGTACTCGTTCCTCTAAAACCAACCGCTCTCAAAAGTCTAAAAGCCTTGCTTGAAGTGGGGGACTAGCTACCTTCTCTACTGTGAAGTCGTTGACGAAATCATGCATATCTCAAAACTGTTTTATTTCTGTTTCAAAAATTAAAAAGCTCTAGCACATGACTAATCTCTGCTTCCCACTATGAAGGGCCTTTCTTTTACTTTTATGTTGAGTCAGTCAACCTATTCCTTCTGTCCTTTACTAGCAAACAAATGGTGTTGAGTTGAGATACAATCAATTATATTGCAGCTATATGCTTGATCATGTTTTATTGCAGTTGACATTACCATTGTGGTGAACAAGTTGAAAGTTGAGCTTTGCTGAACAATCATCTTCCTCGTACGGTATTTATACTTTTATTGCAAGAATATAACTCTTGGAAGTTTCCAATAATGCATGGAGTCTTTGATATTTAAACTTGTGATAGCTGCTAAATGATGGCTCTTATATAGATTCTCCTCGAAAGATAAGTTTGATATGTTAGATGTTCTCTGACCAGGAACACAGTTTGCCATCACTCAATTATGTTTTTCTCTGTGCACCTCTATATGTGATTGAATCATCACTTGTTCTTTAAGTTTGATATGAGAAAAAGTTGCTGTTTAGAATGAGTGTGTGCTTGTTTAGTAAATACTGATGCTTGGGGGAGTTGATACGTCCATAAACCTGTGGTCATGTTTACTGAGCTCAGTATTTTCTTGGGAACAAGCGAGGTCTAAGCTTGGGGGAGTTGATACGTCCATTTTGCATCACTGTTTTATAGCATAATTTGCTATTATTCATGGATATATTTCATATTAGAATGCAATACTTATGTTATTTTACCTTATTTTGCATGATTGATGATTGTTGGTGATTTAATTGCCGGAGCCCAGAATCAGCTGGAAAAGGCACCGTCAAGATACTGTACCTCTACATCGCCAAAAATTCCAGAAAAAATCGGAGATTATTATTTTGCCAGATGACGGAAGGAGCCAAAAGGGCGACCAGAGGGGAGCCACCAGGGCGCCAGGTGGCACCTTGCCGCGGCCCACCCTTGGGCCACGCCTGGGGCCCACCTAGAGGCCCTGGGTCGCCTCCGGATCCCCCCTTTCACGTATATCACCCCTCTGACCTAAAAACATCGGGGGACGCTTCGAAGAAATATTCCGCCTCCGCCACGGGGCGGAAACCACAGAGAGAGAAAAAGCTCTCTGGTAGGGAGAAATCTACCGGGGGAATTCCTTCCCGGAGAGGGGAGATCGTCGCCATCGTCATCGTCATCGTCACGGGCTTCATCGGGATCATCATCAACATCATCCTCACCGACAGCACCATCTCATCCATAGCTCCACTCCGTTCCGCTGTGGCATCTAGAGTTATACTTGTTGTAGTTCATTGAGATCACTTTTCCGGTGTTGATTGTCCTATGTAGTTGATGCTATTGAGTTTTATCGGTGAAATGATTTTATGACCAAATTGTTAACCATTCATTCATCACCTCTGATCATGATCCATATGGTGTCTTGTGAGTAGTTCGTTTAGTTCTTGAGGACATGGGGAAGTCTCGTTGCAAGTAGTGGAATTATGCTGAGTAATATTTAATGGTTTGATATTTAAGTTGTGGTGCTATTCTTCTAGTGGTGTTGTGTGAACGTCGACTACATGACACTTCACCTTTATGGGCCTAGGGGAATGCGTTATGTATTTAGTTTGCTTGTGAGGTGGTTGCGGGATTGACAGAAACCTAAACCCCCACCGGTAAACTAGTGCATGAGGGAGTGTAGGATCTCGGAGTTTAAGGCTGTGGTTAGTTAATTCTTAAATACTTCCTTACAGTTGTGGAAGCTTGTAGGGAAGTGTAATCACAACTGTGTTCTAGTCCAAGTAAGGACGGTTCATTAGCATAGGTTCACCCACACAACACTTAGGAAAACATTAAATATTAAGCAGCGGTATGAAGCAAAAGTGACTTGACATAATTCCCATGTGTCCTCAAGAGCGTTTAGCCATCATAAGTAGAACCACCGGCTTGTCCTTTGTGCTAAAAAGGATTGGGCCACTTGCTGCAATAATTATGGCTCTCTTTTATTTACTCGCACTTTACGGCAGGCACACGACTTTTCCAGGCGCCGGACTGTCTGGCAGTTTGGCGCCGCACAGTCTGGCAGTTTGGCGTACTAAGCGAATAAAACGGTACCAGCCACATGGTCAAACTCACACAGTTCGCTCATTCTCTACACAGTTATCCTTCTCTCTCTCACAATCATGGGCGAGCACTGGTGGCTGAAGGACTTCATCCAAATCACCGATATCAGAACCGAAGACCGGGAGGGGTACATCCCTTGGTACGAAGGGGATCCGTCGGACTCAGATCCCTTGTCTATGAGTGGCCACTTCGACGACCTCGACGAGGAGGATTCCGAGGAGGAGGACCCGACGGAGAAGGAGGAGGCGGCGGTGGTCCCTAACGATGACGTCGAGAACAACATCAATGACGAGGACAAGGAGGAGGAAGACGACGACGATGGCACATAACCTCCATCAAAGAGACATAACAAGAACCTTCCACGAATATATATATTCTTTATACCGATGAAAAGAAAACCCTGCTTTATAGTATTAGTAGTATCTTTTTTTATGATGAAAAAGAAGAACCTTCTACAAATATATATACTTTTGTACTAATGAAAAGAAAATCCTGCTTTATCAAGTTTCTTATTTGCATGAAAAAGAAGAGGTAAGGCTTGCATGGAGTTTCTCCACAACGACATATATGTATTCCCTTTTAATCTTCCATTTAATTAGGTGAATTAGGCATTTTGATAAAAGAGACGAAAGAAACATAGGTCGCAATCGTCAAATCAAATGTTGATCATGATTTAATCATCAAATCATATATATTTAAAAAAAATGATCATGATTAATCACCGGATTATGTTTTATGAAGAAAAATTCCAAACAGGTACACCAGTTTGATCAAGATGGTATATCTGAGCTTGGAGTTAATATTGGTTTCATTTTCGGGTTTATAAGCCGCCCAAACACGTTGTAAAACTAGTGAGGTGGGACTAAACATCCCACCGTGTGAGTCATCAACGAGAGCGACCACGATCAAGATCCAACCTATCAGCACATTAACGGTAAACCGGTTGACACGATGGAAGACCTCTGTTTGGGCATTCACGAGACTGGTTTCGACAAGGAGGGCAGAAGTGAGAAAAACTAATGACGTGGGACAAAACTGAGTAGTACTAAGCGAAGTGAGGGACAAAAATAAAAATCTCAAACTTGATTGACATAGGCCGAATAACAAACCCCTCAAGTTTCATGAGAAGCTTCACACCACAGATCAATAGTGTGTGTCAGGAAACAAATCAATCACGAGATTGAGTTAGGCTCCTATTTTTTCTCCGATAGAATTTATACAAGTTGTATTGAAACCTACGTTAACTATATTTTCATGTTTAATTCACATCATTCCTTTTTTTATTTGGTGTATCTAGGCATATACAATAATTCATTCGTATGTATGAAAAGTAGTTTTAGATATGATGGTGATGGGATGTTATTTCATTATCAAGTATAGACTATGCATACATTGTCGGCTTATTACCGAACCTGCTAACTTGAAGCACATATTTGAGCATGAAAAAATGATAAGGGTTTATGCTAATGGTTCAATTCATGCTCTAGAAATTTCTGTAAATATGTTGATCTGATCATATGCTATCGAGATATTTCATTGATCGCATGCTTTAGAGATATGTACCATAAATACATATAGACTATAATGTTTATGCATTTTTCAAAATTAAAGTCAAAATAAGAAGAATTTTTTAATACAAAATACAATTAAAATCGAGCATGATGTAAGTGCTCTTTTCATTAATATACGCAATGATTATATAAAAAATCAATCTATCATACAAATCTTTGTTATGTTGTTATTTGTGCCAAATAAATAATAGAAAATTATATTCGTTAAGATTTGTACAGTGTTATAAATATAAAAGAAAATATAAAAGTCTAGTATAAAATTATATTTACTTTAGTTTTCATTTTTATTTGCATGAAAAAGAAGAAGTAACGCATGCATGGAGTTTCTCCACAACGACATGTATATATCCCCTTTTAATCATCCATTTAATTAGGTGAATTGGGCATGGTGATAAAACAGACGAAACAACCATCGGTCGCAATCATCAAATCAAATGTTGATCATGATTTAATCATCAAATCATATGTAATTCACAAAAAATTTAAATTTGATCATGATTAATCATCCTATTATGTTTTATGACGAAAAATTCCGAACATGTACACCAGTTTGATCAAGACGGTATATCTAAGCTTGGAGTTAATATTGGTTTCATTTTCGGGTTTATAAGCCGCTCAAACAAGTTGTAAATTAGTTGTAAAGAAGTGAGCCTACCTCACTTGGTTAGGGAAGTGGATGTACAACCCAGCCACCCAGGTTCAAGTCCTCATGGACGCGGATTTGGGTTCTTATTATTTCAAAAATAAAAACCACTGTAGGGGCTTCCCCTACCGTATTCCTTTCAAAAAAACGAGAGAGACCATGATCAAGATCCCACCTATCAGCACAATAACGGTCAAACGGTTGACACGATAGAAGACCTCCGGTTGGGCATTCGCAAGACTGGTTTCGACGAGGGGGCCAAAAGTGAGAAAAACTAATGACGTGGGACAAAACTGAGTAGTACTAAGCGAAGTGGGGGACAAAAATAAAAAGGTAAACTTGCATTGACATAGGCCGAATAACAAACCCCTAAAGTTTTATGAGAAGTTTCACACCACAGATCAATAGTGTGTTTCACCCATGTAGGGAACAGATAAATAACGAGGTTGAGTTAGGCTCCAAGTTTGTCTCCTATAGAGTTTATACTAGTAGTATTGAAATCTACATTAACTATATTTTCATGTTTAATTCACATCATTCCTTTTATTTATTTAGTGTATATGGGCATATACAATAATCAATTTGTACGTACAAAAAAGTAATTTTACATATGACGGTGATGGGATGTTATCAAGTATAGACTATGCATACATTGTCAGCTTATTACCGAACCTGGTAACTTGCTGCACATATTTGAGCATGAAAAATTGATAAGGGTTTATGCTAATGGTTCAATTCATACTCTAGAAATTTCTTTAAATATGTTGATCTAATCATATGCTATCGAGATATTTCATTAATCATATGCTTTAGAGATATCTACCATAAATACATAGAGACTATACCGTTTATGCAATTTTCAAAATTAAAGTCAAAATAACAAGAATTTTTTATACAAAATACAATTAAAGTCAAGCATGATGTATGTGTTCTTTTCATTGATATACGGAGCGATTATAAAACAAATCAATGTATCATACAAATCTTTGTTATGTGGTTATTTGTGCCAAATAAATAATAGAAAATTGTATTTATTAAGATTTGTACAATGTTATAAATATGGAAGGAAAAATATAAAAGTCTAGTATAAAATTATATTTACTTTCGCTCATCAAGCATACAGGTATGAAGAGAAATTTGGACCAATGTTGAATTAAATATGTGTGACACTAAACTTGAACTCTTGGTCCTTATGTAAATATGATGTATTGTCTTTATTTATATTCATTAACATCATTTGTCTGCAGCTTGTAACTCCTCGGTCGGCATATCCCTCTAACACAACTGTATTTCCTTCTACTTAATTGTTATTGTATTTTTTGAAAAATTGTTCTTCCTAATAAAAAATGTATACACATAGGAGCTAAAATGAACAATTTAGTTACATGAAAAATGTACAATCATGATAAGCTCGATGAGGGCTTCACTTGGGTGGAAATTACATAATTGTTTCTTTTTATTGGTTCTCTCCATAAAGCTTCACATCTATCCTAATTGTTGCTAAATATTAAATATTTACTAATTTAGCTTTCGATTAAAATACGAAAATATTTTTCTTTCTACCAAAAACTAATTTTGAGTGACATAAAACCCGCCTTCTATTCTCGAAGGGAAGAGTTCCAATCTTTACCTTGGGAAGAGAATAAAATGGAAACAATGTACTACTGAATAAAAAGAAGTAAAAAACCGTTATGCATGCCGTCTCTTCTTCAAGCGAACAACGCAGGATTGAGTTTCCATGCCAATCGATGGAGATGGATTTAAAGAGATCTGATACAAAACCGAGAGAACCTAGATCATACCTCCAGATTAATTTGATTTTCTAGAAACAAAGACTCATACTAACGAATAGAGAGAGAGAGAGATCACATCGTACTTATGATGATGGACATCGCTGGACATGCAAAAGAATTCATTTTTTATGACATTCAACAACAAAATCCAAGAATATGCCTAAGCAAGAGTGAATCTATCCTTTCATTCATGTATTTTTGACAAATTTCCCCTTTGAAGAGACTTTCACGTCTAGGCCCTCCCAAAAAGTATTTCAGAATATGGTCACCAGGGATTGGTACCGAAGAACTTTGCGTTGAACCTGTGCAATTCGACATTGTTCTCGTTGGCACCGAACATGCCATACTCTTTGGCGCCGACTCTAGAGACGGGATTTTGATTTAGTTTGAGCCAGGGCCAGACAAGCCTCATGTTCACTACAGGAAACTGCGGATATGCCGAATAGGTCTACGCCGACGGCTGCCGTCGGCGTATCAGCCCGTAGGCATAGCCAAAAATGCCGTCGACATAGTACCGTCGGCATATTTTTTTTCCTAATTTTTTTCATTATTTTTATTTTTAAAAAAACTTATACTTATATTTTTTAATTCTATTTTTATTTCTATTCTGAAATTTCCTACTTAGCCACACAGTTAAACTGTAATTCGACTCATAATCCCAAGTCAAACTACTTACCCTGGTCAAACTTCCCATTCGGTCACCCATCCTCCAGCCCAAGCACAATTAACTTCTGAGTTCCATCCAAATTGGCTTCCAAATGAGAAATTAGAACTTACTGATATAACTATCATATTAATCCCTGGGTCACGATGTTACACTTTTTACAACTTAAATTTTGAAAATTTATTTGAATAAAAAGTAATTATTAAGTAATAATATTTTTGAATAAATAACAATAAAATGAATTTTAATTTATTTTTTCCCTTTCTACATTTAATATAGAATATCTCATATCTTTAAATCCGTAAATCGAAATTTGACAAATAAAATGTCTAAATCGATTAGAAAAATGAGAGGAATTCAAATATTTCATCCATATCATCTTTTGCATCACAAAAACCTTAATAGTTTTACAAAATTGAGAAAATACAAAAAAAATAGGTTTTTAATAAAAAAAAACTTTACAGAAATGAGCTACGAGTTATAAAGATGTATGGTTTTCGATTAAAATGAGCTAGGGTATGACATTTAACATAGCAAAAAATGTCAGAATACGGCAATATTTGACACACTGGTGTATCTTGGTTGTAGAATAGTATTGACTAAGGGGTTTAGGATTTTCGTTGAATAAAAACCCATTTTTCATATTTTTTTAGTGTCAAAACAGGCTTTTTTTGTGAAGCAGCTACCAAAACGTCTCATCGAAAGAGGAACATCTAAATAGATAAAAAATAGTAGACCACCTTATAAGTGCATTTAATCCTAGGTTTGTTTATAAAAACATATTTAGGTATTTCAAACAATTCGGATAAGTTCCTGCCGATTTCGCTGGAAGTGGGTCTGATTTGAACTACAAGTTCCACATAATTTGGTCATTATTTTTTGAAAAAATCACTTTTATATCCACAATGTATACTTTCTTTAGAGATCTTTGACAGTTTTTGCTGGATCAAAGTTACGGTTAGGTTTAGCTTTATCGTTAGGATTTACGGTCTCGGTTTCGGGCTAGAGTTAGACATAACTAATTCAAAAAATTAAAAAAAAATGGAAAAACTTCACATGGCATCCTTTATGTGACCTATCACCTGGAAAAAATTAAAAACATGAGTTATGGAGATTTTATAAAAAAAACTTCACGGAAATGTGCTACGAGGTACAAAGATGTATGGTTTTCGACTGAAATGAGTTAGGGTATGACATTTAACATAGCAAAAAATGTCGGAATGAGACAATATTTGACACACTGATGTATCTTGGTTGTAGAATAGTATTGACTAAGGGGTTTAGGGTTTTCATTGAATAAAAAACCCATTTTTCATTTTTTTAGTGTCAAAACAGTCTTTTTTGTGAAGCAGCTACCAAAACGGCTCACCGAAAGAGGAACATCCAAATAGATAGAAAATAGTAGACCACCTTATAAGTGTATTTAACCCTAGGTTTGGATATAAAAACATACTTAGGTATTTCAAACAATTCAGATAAGTTCCTGCCGATTTCGTTGGAAGTGGGTCTGATTTGAACTACGAGTGCCACATATTTTGGTCATGATTTTTTGAAAAAATCACTTTTAGATCCACAATGTATACTTTCTTTAGAGATCTTTGATGGTTTTTGCTGGATCGAAGTTACGGTTAGGTTTATGTTTATCGTTAGGGTTTACGGTCTCGGTTTCGGGCTAGGGTTAGACATAACTAATTCAAAAAAAATCAAAAAAATGGAAAACCTTCACATGGCATCCTTTTATGTGACCTACCACCTGGAAAAAATTATAAACATGAGTTATGGAGGTTTTATAAAAAAAACCTTCACAGAAATGAGCTACGAGGTACAAAGATGTATGGTTTTCGACTGAAATGAGCTAGGGTATGACATTTAACATAGCAAAAAATGTCGGAATGAGCCAATATTTGACACACTGGTGTATCTTGGTTGTAGAATAGTATTGACTAAGGGTTTAGGGTTTTCGTTAAATAAAAAACCCATTTTTCATTTTTTTTAGTGTCAAAACAGTCTTTTTTTATGAAGCAGCTACCAAAACGGCTCACCGAAAGAGGAACATCCAAATAGATAGAAAATAGTAGACCACCTTATAAGTGCATTTAATCCTAGGTTTGGATATAAAAACATACTTAGGTATTTCAAACAATTCAGATAAGTTCCTGCCGATTTCGTTGGAAGTGGGTCTGATTTGAACTACGAGTGCCACATATTTTGGTTATGATTTTTTGAAAAAATCACTTTTAGATCCACAATGTATACTTTGTTTAGAGATATTTGACGGTTTTTGATGGATCGAAGTTACGATTAGGTTTAGGTTTATCGTTAGGGTTTACGGTCTCGGTTTCGGTCTAGAGTTTGACATAACTAATTAAAAAAAAATAAAAAAAAATGGAAAACCATCACATGGCATCCTTTTATGTGACCTACCACCTCGAAAAAATTATAAACATGAGTTATGAAGGTTTTTATAAAAAACCTTCACAGAAATGAGCTACGAGGTATAAAGATGTATGGTTTTCGACTGAAATGAGTTAGGGTATGACATTTAACATAGCAAAAAATATCGGAATGAGGCAATATTTGACACACTGGTGTATCTTGGTTGTAGAATAGTATTGACTAAGGGGTTTAGGGTTTTCGTTAAATAAAAAACCCATTTTTAAATATATTTTTTAGTGCCAAAACAGTCTTTTTTTGTGAAGCAGCTACCAAAACGGCTCACCGAAAGAGGAACATCCAAATAGATAGAAAATATTAGACTACCTTATAAGTGCATTGTTTAAGTGCCAAAAATAATTTCCACAATGATTTTCATAAATATGATTTTCCATTTTTTAACTGCCAAAAATGACTTTTTAAGTAAGAAAGTACCAAAAATATGTTACAAAAAGTCGTATGCATGGTGAAAAAGATTATATGGATATCATATTTGGATTCCTCTCATTTTTCTAATCGATTTAGACATTTTATTTGTTAAATTTCGATTTACGGATTTAAAGATATGAATTATTTCATATTAAATAAAAAATAGAAAAAAAATCATATCTATGCCGACGGCTTTGCCGTCGGCGTAGCCCTGTGACCATCTATGCCGACGGTGGCCGTCAGCACAACCATTCTACGCCGACGGCAAATGTGTGCCGATGGCCAACTCGACCGGCTGGCCTGCCAGAAAACTACGCCGACGGTCCCAACAAATTGTCATCGGCGTAGCGGACGGCCGTCGGCACCTAGCCTCATTCAGTGGTTCTTCTAAAACGGCCAAAAGAATTGTGCTAAAAACATTTCATTTGTACCACTGGCATGAGCCGTAATGTTGATCGACCCGACAAGCATGTGCAATCGAACTGTAGAAAGTACGATGCCGTCCACAGCTTCACACTACTGTACTAGTGTACTAGCTGACGATGCTGCATATGGTACAATGCAACTCGAATCTTTGTCAACTTGCTGACGAGGAACGACGGGAACGCGGGAGTCGCCGGCGTTACGTGGATACTGATGTCGCCGTCGGAAAGGAAGAAGAAGAAGAACAACAACAACAACAAAATTAATAGAACCGCTGCTTGGGATCGCAACTATTAAGGACCTGTTTGATTCAAAGGAATGGATTCCTATTCTTATGTAGGAATTGATTCCTATCCTTCATATTTCAAAGGAAAAAAAACATGAGCTCACACCAAATGTTAAAATTCCTTTGAAGGATTGGTTCCTATCCTTCAAATCAAACAAGCCCTAATAGATCGAGAATAATAATATTGACTGCGCAAGTTGCATCTCGCTGGCAACATGCATGCATGCTTGTGTGTGAAACTGGATTACAACTTGTTTCAAGTTTTCTCTCATTCAAATGGCTCCAGGTCTGAACCGCGCGACCTCTGCTGATGAGACGAGTCCTGCGTCGTTGCCACAGCAGGCAGAGGCTCGCTGGTCGTCATCCGCCGCGCCGACATGAATGGCGCCATCGAAACTTCGAAAGGAAGGAGGGAGTACTCCGTTGGATTCATGTGTTTGGGACCTTCTCATTCGTGCTCGGATTTCATCACGGACGGAACAGAAGCTAGTACGTAGTCCCAAATAATCGTGTCTTGATTCATTCCGTGATGATCCGTGCGAGGGAAGCTTTCGTCAACTACCCAATTGTTTAGGGCAGGAATGTCCTGTGTGATTACTAATGAAATGGCCAAGAGGAACTAACACTTGATCCGTGTGAATGTACCATGAGACGCAATTCGAACTGCGACATGGGGTCTAACGAGTCTTTACACATGTGCAGTACCAAACGTAATTAATGAAGGGGCGATAAGACACACGCTGCAAAGATCTGCCTTAATCCCGTGTCTTCTACACTATCGGAAGACAGCACACACGTACACGTGGCGGTGTCATGTCCGTAGTCTGTCAATGAAATACTTTGGTTTTGCAATACTCTAGTTTTGAAAATACTGAGCCGCCAAACTAGCCCTAAGGGCCCGTTTGGCACCCGTCATTTCATTTCATTTGGACCAAATAAAATGAATTTCAGACAAATGACAGGGTTAGAGACAGGAATTGACTTAACATAGCAAAGACACTCTCTAGAATTCCGAATAAAATGACATTCCAATTACATGACATCCAAACAGGTTAAGCATGAAATCTGAAAATGAATTTCATACAAATGATGGGATCCAAACGACCCCTTAGTGGTTTAGAACTTTAGCACTATCACCTGAGTCTTTCACAAAAAACGTTGTTTCAAGTAAATTAATCACATTTTATTAAAAAGGACATATGCATACTACACCCGGATGTAGCTATATATATGTAGTATATCAATTTGATATTGTACACGCTAGTTATTCCTTCTATATTAGTGGTAAAATCTAAAATATGTGTAACCGGTGTATGATCCCAAGTCAGTCTTGTGGTTAGGCAATTAATAATATAGTCGCATGTGTGATGATCCCATTGAAGGCTCCATCTTAAAATAGCTTACTTTTAGTTGGGCCTCCCATTGTTTTGTTGGTTATTATAGGTTGTGGTAGATGTCTGCGACTGAGTGACCTCGGGTTATTTCTATTTTTCTTGTTTGTTATAAGTTGATTTATTCGTCAACAATTGGCTTTGCGTGCCATTGTTTCATAATTAAAAACTACGGATGTGTGCATCAATCATTGTACAGTTTGGTGGGTATGCTCCTTTACAAGCAAATAAAACATTGGCGCACATTCTAAGCCATTTATATTATGAATTATATAGAGTAAGTTGTAGCCATGGACCGAGTTTAGTATGGATAAGGCTCTAACACACCTGACTCATGAGCCGGTTGTCATATGTTACTTGTCCATGAGACTATACACAAGCAGAGTCTTTGTCCATACCCAACTCCGATGGATACATTGGTATCCATGACCCCAGTGGCCACAAAGAATTGGCATGCAAAGATCACCAAAAAGGTCATACGTAGCATCGACTAAAATTTAGACATGTAAACATAGATTTTTCCTAGTTGGTTCATCACACAAACCTGGTTGTCTGGGATCAAGAGCTTAGGGCTTATGGCCACTTGTACACGGTCCCACATGTCATACAAGTATCCATGTAGCATTCTTTACCCATCCCCGATTTGCGAGTCGTGGGTACCCTTCCATGACAATATGTGTCCTCCGTACCCGTGTCAAACACGCACAGTAATCCACGGCATCCGGATCCATGGATGAAATTAATACTTCCTCCGATCCGGAATAAATGCCGCCAGCTATGAACTAACCACATACAAGCTAGAGTGCAGCTCCCGACGGATTTTTCGGATTGGAGGGAGTAACATCTTTAAAATAAATAAGCATGGCCAATGATTTATTTCAGTTCGTTTATGCCTTTTCAATTGTTATTATGTTTTCGAGTCCTTATTCGCGGTCCTGTCCGTGAGGTCCAGACACTTACTTACTCCAGCAGCAAATTAATTCCAGCTCTGGTATTAGCTAATGTAGTACTACCACGATATGTACTGACTGACTGACGACTCTAACCGATATGCATTATTCCCCAATAACAAGCTCGATCAATCATGGCGCTGGAAAGCTCCTCCTCCTACCTCGAATAGGTCCCAGTCCTAGCTGACGGGGGTATCGCTTGGCCTTGGAGTCTCCTGTTTCCGTGGCTTCACACTTTTTGCTCCCGGCCGGCCGCGGTATCTCAAACCAACCAACCAACCATCTCTTCACACACACTAGCTCCTCCATCCCTTGAAGCAACCGCTCACTCCGGCACCGTACTGCTAGCCGATCTGCTGATGCCCGGTGAAATCGGTTGTCATGAGTAGAGGCGTGCATGCCTCATCCTCTTCTCTCGATCGCCATTATAAATACGGAGCACAAGACCACCCGACCCAACCCAGACACACGCACACGCACTGGGCGTTTCTCTCAACTCTGTCCGTGCTCTCCGGAGCCCACACCCCACGACGTACGCCTCCCTCCCGCTTTCTTTCTTGGTCATTTCGGTATGGGCGCCGGCGATTGCGCGGCGGCGGCGGCGTCGCTGGCTCCGCTGCTTCTCATCCTCCTCCTCCTTGGCGCGTCCCCGGAGGGGTCCGTCGCCCAGAGCGGAGGGCTCACGCGCGGGAGCTTCCCGGAGGGGTTCGTCTTCGGCACCGCATCCGCCGCGTACCAGGTAAATCTGGTACTACTGGTCTCTCGATTTCTTCCTCTGTTCCGCGCGCTTTCGATCATGGATAGATTTCTGCATTGCTACCTGCTTACTTCTCCACGGCAAACTGCGCGCTTCAGTTGAGTTAGTCCCATGTAGTACGTAGCTTAGCTGTAGGAGGAAGAAGGCCAGCCATACCTACCGCGCAAACCATCACCGCCATGGACGGGAGCGGGAGGGAGGCCGAGTGGCAAGAGTGGGGACGGAAAGGATTCGAACAAAAGTTGAATTACTGTCTTGTGTGCTTGCTTGGGTTTTGCTTTCTGACGGTGGCATTTCGGAATTTGGATGCTTCCGCTCGTCGTCTGTCTCTACTACCATCTCCGCATTACTATATCCTCGTACGTACTGCTTGCACGTCCACATCAAAACATAACTTTCGCTGTGGAAGCGCGCGTACACGGCAAAATTCCACATGCACTTGAGCAACATTATCTTCGTATATCTGAGGAGTGTCTTGGAAATAATTTCCGTAGGGCATTTGTGCATTTAGGCGCCATCTGATCAGTTAGATAATATACACGATAGATTCCTCCTTAAAAGGAACTCACATAATGCAAGCAGTACCTAGTTGGGCACTGTCACCAACTGGTCATTTCCACTTAATGATCCAGAACAGATTTGGTGGTGGTCTCAATCAAGGAGCTCCACTCCAACCGACCTGTCCTCATCTCTCGCTCGCTCGAATCGAATGTAGCTAGCCAGGCACCACTTTGTTGACCGTGTGAAAACGACCGGAATTTCCAAGGTTCACGTGCCGCTAGGCTACCTGCCCCGCGCGTCCGCCATTAAGGGTGTGTTTGGTAGGTGTCATGAAGTGAAATGGAACGGGTTGAACCTGCACTGGGCCTAATTCTTATGTTTGGTAGGATCTAGAACCGGAACCAACCAATTCCCTGGAATGACATATTCCTCTTAGATCCGGAATTTGCTCATTCCACCAAAACGAAGGAATCACCTCGTTCTCGTTTCGTTAGCGATCAAAGAAAAAGAAAAATACCTCTCATCTCACCGCTCACCGAGCTGCAGCCCGTCGCCTCTTCCCGACCGTCGCCGCCACCGCTCGTCCCGGCGGCCGCCGCCACCGCTCGTCCCGGCCGTGGTGCCCAGCTCTTCCAGCCGCACCAGCTCGTCCGGACAACTGCCGCCACCGCTCACTCACCGCCCCATCGATGCTCGTCCCGCCGGCGCCCCAGCTCGTCCGGACGGCCGCCGTCGCAGTTCACTCACCACCCCATCGCTGCTCGTCCCGCCGGCGCCCCAGCTCGTTCGGCGACTGCGCCCCATCGCTGCTCGTCCCGCCGCGCCGCCAGAGCTCGTCCTGCCGCGCCGCCGCCGCATCTCGCCCTGCCGCCGCGCGTAGTAGAGGAGCAGGGGCAGCAGTTTCGACGTGCGACCAAACGATTGAGCTAGCGACCGATCGATTGAGCTAGCTACCTGGGAGCAATCAATTCAGCTAGCGACTGATCTACTTTGCAAGTTTTTTTACTGTGCGCATGTCCAGATTGATTCCCTTACCCGGTTTAATTTTCATAGCCATATCTTGAATGGATTGTATTTTCTTTCAACTATTTGGATGACTTGTATGATTTTTATTGTATATTTATGACTGCTTATTGTTAAAAATATAAATGAAATGCTGCTGACAGTTTGATTATGTGATGTTACGAATCTGAATGATATACTACACAGTTGGGAGGTATGCTCACCATTCACATGAAAGAGGTGAGCTGAACCAAATGCTATCCATTCCATTCCACCTTTTTTGTCCCAACCAAACACATAACAGAACCATTACATTCTACCATTTCGACCCCAATCAAACACAAGAATGGAACCGACCCATTCTAGAGGAATGGAACCATGACATTACATTCTACTTCGTTTCCGAACCAAACACACCCTAACAGCCGAGCACATGCCGCCGTGCTTGTGCCTGTGCCCACACCACAACAGTGTTCTTCCTTCCGAGGCAGCACGTTGACCCGCGCCTGACCACACAGGGTAATCAACAGTACCAAATTGCCAAAGCAACATCAGACGGACATTATTTTTACCCCATACATGGCAACGGGATGAGTTGCTTTCGATTCGGAAAAAAAGAGCTCGAACTAAACTAGCCACATTGCTTGATCAAATAAAAATCTTCCGCTGTTACTGATGATAAACTTGTCTGTTCTGTTCTCGTACGTGTGAAGTTTCTTATTTCATGGAATAAAATAAATCTTAAGCTTGCTATTCTTGTCTTGTGCAGTACGAGGGGGCGGTGAAGGCTGATGGGAGAGGGCCGACCATCTGGGACAAGTTCGCCCACTCCTTTGGTATGTTCACCTATTGGGTCATACTTATACGTCATAATCGTGCCAATGTGCTATTCCTAGTTAGTGTTTGCTGTTGTTTGTGGCAAATGCTTTCTTACCCAAAGTGCGGATACGTAGTGGCGCAAAACAAGACCGTGATGCATATCTCCCACCTACCGTTCTGCACCCCGCACATACGCACTCCAAGTCTCAAACTAAATAAAGGAGTAGTTCAGAAGAAGGAAATCAGTGCTAATCTAGCCATGTTAGGTTTAGTTTAGTTAATTAGAGACTAGAGGAAGGAACTAGCTAATCTAGTTTAATTTGCTCGTGTATCTAAACATGATATAGTCGGTAAGAATTAACTGAACTCACCACCATTAAGGCAGCCATGGAAAAATTAGTTGGAACCTCTCAAGACTTCAGAGTTCAGACTTGTTACTGATCAAGTCACAGCCGTAACGCAGAGGTGTTTTCTTGCGTGCAGGAAAGATCGCTGACTTCAGCAATGCCGATGTCGCCGTGGATCAGTACCACCGTTTCGAGGTGAGCACCGCGCGCTCTTCTCAACATCGAGTACTCCATACTGGTATTCTGACGGTGTGAGGCTTTGGGATGGCCGTTTTTTGTCAGGAGGACATACAGCTGATGGCAGACATGGGGATGGACGCGTACCGCTTCTCGATCGCGTGGGCAAGGATTCTCCCAAGTAGGCCATCTCCAGCTGAAATCATCACATCTGTCCATGATCGATTGCTTTCTCCGCTGAAATATGCAATGCAAACGTGTTTATTTTTCTTTGTTTGATTCAGATGGTGTTGGTCAGGTCAATCAGGCCGGCATCGACCACTACAACAAATTCATCGATGCACTGCTAGCTAAAGGTGAATGGAATTGTAATTGGAACATAACCTGTATCTGTAATTTTGTAGTTGTGCATGATTCGCTGACGACGTGTGAGTGAAACCTTGCAGGGATTCAGCCGTACGTGACTCTGTACCACTGGGACCTCCCCCAGGCCCTGGAAGACAAGTACCTCGGGTGGCTGGACAGGCAGATAGTGTGAGCACTCACATCTCAATCTGATCGGCAGATTCAGTGAATTATTAGCCATGCATTTCCATGATCGAACGAAATGAAAATGCAGCAACGACTTCGCGGCGTACGCGGAGACGTGCTTCAAGGCGTTCGGCGATAGGGTGAAGCACTGGATCACGGTGAACGAGCCGCACACGATGGCCGTGCAGGGCTACGACGCCGGGCTCCAGGCCCCGGGCCGCTGCTCCGTCCTCTTCCACCTCTACTGCACCAAGGGCAACTCCGGCGTCGAGCCCTACGTCGTCGCCCACAACATCATCCTCGCCCACGCCACCATCTCGAACATCTACCGGACAAAGTACAGGGCGGCGCAGGGCGGGCAGGTCGGGATGGCGTTCGACGTGATGTGGTTCGAGCCGATGACCGACGCCGCGGCCGACGTGGAGGCGGCCAAGCGAGGGCAGGAGTTCCAGCTCGGGTGGTTCGCCGACCCCTTCTTCTTCGGCGACTACCCGGCGGCGATGAGGCAGCGGGTCGGGGAGCGGCTGCCGAGGTTCACGGCGGCGGAGTCGGCGCTCGTCAAGGGGGCGCTGGACTTCGTCGGCATCAACCACTACACCACCTACTACACCCGGCACAACGACACCGGCATCATCGGCCGGCTGTTCAACGACACGCTGGCGGACACCGGCACTGTCAGCCTGCGTGAGTGAAGCTCACCGGATCTCTCCAGATATATTTACAGTATGGATTTGGTGCTAATAATGTTTTTTTTTGCAATTTGCAGCCTTCAGAAACGGGAAAGCGATTGGCGATAGGGTGAGTTTAACGCACACATTCTTCCCGAGATAGCATGCCAGACAAAAACATCATGAGATTGAACTGAACTGCAATGCTATTATTACCCAGGCGAACTCCATCTGGCTGTACATTGTTCCCAAAGGGATGAGGAGCCTGATGAACTATGTCAAGGACAGGTACAACAGCCCACCAATCTACATCACCGAAAATGGTAAGAAGCAAAAAACATGATGGGTCTAGATTATCCTGCTAAATAAAGCTCAAGAGTCAAGATTGATTGACAGAAGATGGGTTTCAGAGTCGTGACAGTCTGCAATTGCTGCTGATGCAGGGATGGATGACGGCAACAGCCCCTTCACCTCCATCAAGGACGCCCTCAAGGACAGCAAGAGGATCAAGTACCACAACGATTACCTCACCAATCTAGCTGCCTCCATAAAGTACAGTACACTGCTACTCTAGCACATTTCTTAATATGTGCAAACCGTTTGCGTGATGCTTCAGTAAGCGTTCTCGTGTGTTGCAGGGAGGACGGGTGCGACGTCCGCGGGTACTTCGCGTGGTCTCTGCTGGACAACTGGGAATGGGCGGCCGGATACACGTCGAGATTCGGGCTCTACTTCGTGGACTACAACGATAAGCTCAAGAGATACCCCAAGAACTCGGTGCAGTGGTTCAAGAGCCTCCTCGGCAGCTCCAGCTGAGACTTGAGATTGACGAAGCACTTGTTTGGGCATTGAATTCGGCATTTTTTTTACTGTCGTCCAGTGTATAATGTTCCTGCTGCCAGTCGATTATGCATGACGCAGCGGGGTGGTCAGGTGTTTCAGGATTAGAAGTTGCTGCCTTACTGAACTGTATAGCTTCTAGCTGTGTTACCTGCACGTTTTCTTCATATATGTACACACAGAGACAAATACTGTGATTGCAAACGACATGAACAAATACTGTAACCATGACGCACCACATGTGTAGTACATGAATTCATCTCGTCCTCAGCACAGGCCTGCAACAGACCTGAGGCTGCACTTAAGTAGGTAGCTGGCCCATTCTTTGCCACGAATGGCCGACGTGGTTTTAGGTTTTCTTCCATCCCATTTTGCAGTCGGGCAGCAAGGAGGCCGCTCGGACACGCACGACGAAATAGGCTATTATATTATATTGTGTGAGAGAAGAGACCCCACTAGACGAGGGGAACGCGGAAATGGCCAATCGTGATTCACAGAAATCTCCTGGAATTTTTGGATGATTTCGATCCTTAGGAATTGCTCCTATGTGTATCGTTTGATTCGTATGATAAGAATACTTGTATTCTTTTCCCATAGAATTTCATTGCACTGTATTATGGACGAAAATTTCCATCCACTCAATTCACAAGTTAATTTTTTTCTGTTTTTCCTACTATTCAAATACTTCTTGACGAAAGTTCTTATAGATTCCCAATTATGTAGGATGTCCTAGCACTCTTTTTTTTTTTTGCCAAAAAGGTTCGACCGATCTATTGATAATCATCCATAGTAGTACAAAAAGCCCAGAAAGTAATGAAAATTACAAAAATGTACTTCCACCACCTAGCGACAACTACAAACACTGGCACGAGCCCAAGGCGCGCCGCCGTCCTCACCCCTCCATCACCGGAACCGGGCAAAGCTTGTCGTAGTAGAGCTTGTTGCAGTAGAAAGACGGGAAGTCATCGTGGTAAGAACACAAATGACCAGCGCACCAAAGCAGCAAACATCGCCAAAGATGAGACTCGTAGATCCGAAGAGCCAGAAACCACACCAACGAACACAAGAACCAACAAGATCCTCGTAGATCCACCGGAGACATAAGTCCACGCAAGATCCTCGTAGATCCACCGGAGACATAAGTCCACGCACCCTCCACCAGCACTAGATGCACTACCTGCTGGAACCAGTATAGGACGACAGGTCCTTATTCTGACTTCTAAATGTAGCCGCCGCCTCACCATACCGAAAGACACTGAAAAATTGGCTAAACAAAAAACCTCCCACCGGCGAGGGGCCGTGGTCCACCATGCCTCCAGACCACAGAGGCAGAGCGGACCACCGGCGTCGCTGACAAGGGGACAAAACCCTAGATCGGTTTTAGCGCCCCCTAACGGTCACCTTCTCTCCAGCCTCGTACGTACCAGTTCGTTGAGTATAGCACACTGTTGTTCCTATTCCTGTGTTTTGAGAACGCTGCTAGTGAGACCCTAAACCACTAGAAAAAACACGCACAATACCACACCAGAGGTGTGCTCGGATGGTCGTCGTCACTGCCCAGTGCTCATCTCCCACACCGTATGCTTATATTATGACACAAATTGACATCGCAAATTGAGTATTAATACAGCTTGAGCAAACAAATCTTACAAAAATATTAAACTTTGCAAAGTTGCCAGACAGTAACACAGCCAATGGTAACACTCTTTACAAAAGCAGCTTCATTTAATTATTTGTCAAAAGAGAACGGTCGCTTAACATAATGGAAAAGTAGGGAGTCATGACGATTCTTCATCGTAAAACAAGGGATGGCCACTCAGGTAAGCCACGTCAGTCGAATTTGCCTATCATTATTGACAGATTGTGGGTTTGGGAAAAGAAAGGCAAGGCGAGGGCAAGAAAAATGAAGACTCAAAAAATTCCTCCACTTTGGCACATAATATGTGCGTGGATGTGGCCTTAACATACTGATGCCAAGAGAAGCAATTATCCTGCCTTTGGAGGCTGTAAACATGGTACACCACTCGATGAATCTAGTAACGGAGCATGTAGGTCCTGCGCCTGAACCAGTTGTAGTCTGGAAGACTCTGGATTGGTCCCATGGCAGCTATTGCAATATCCTGAAAGAGAACAGGCAGTAATAAAGTGAATATTGGTTTAAGGGTTTGCCATAAGACCCATACATATTCAGGCAAGAAAACAGAATATACTGAATATGGCAGATCATGTTATCATGTGATGCTACTGTTCCACCAATAATTTCCTGGTGGATATCAACCAATGCCAACAAAAAAATCAAAGGCATACTAAACAAAGCATATCACCAAGTCATCAATGGGTTAATCAGTAACAAGACGAACGCGGAGATTATTATCACTTGGAAGGTACCAGATAAGCAGGAGGCAAGCTAAGACTAAGTGACCAAAAAATTGGCACCTTTCAGTATTTTGCAGCACTTTCTGCAATAACCATCGAAATTATACCAAACAAAATAAGGCAAGCTGACAAAGCAATGATACCTGGTCAAAGATGAAGCGGTTTGCAACACGCCTGATAGTGCTGGGGTCAACTGCATCTATTCTGGCAAAAAGCTCAGGAGTAGGAATTCTACGGCCGTAGAGGAGTAGCTGACAAAACAGATGAACAAAGATAAGTTTCAGAGGACAAGTGTATCAAGAATATCATGTGACATTACTAAATAGGATCCAAATACCTGGCGTCCAATATCCTCAACAACAGCAGTAGAGCCATCAAGGTGGAGTTGGATGGAGGATTTCAGCTGAAAGTGTCAAACCAAAGTAATGACAACGTCATAAAATAGACAGTGAAGTTGCACGGATACATATGGTCTAATGCAACAATCATTCAGCAACAGAATACAGCACAGAACATGATTTCTACTCCTACAAAGTACACAAAAGGCACATAACAAGGAAATATGGATGATGAGCAAAAAACAAAAAACAAAAACACAAGGAAATATGCTACACAACCAAAATCAAACTCGTTGAAAGAAATACCTGATTCCGTGCACGAATAACATCTTCCTCGGTAACCCGGTATGATAATTTGCTCATCTCTTGCATAATTGCAAAAGCCAAATCATCCAAGCAATCAGCCTACAAAACAAGGTCAAAGAAGATCATCAGAAAAAGAAAAGCACAACCCATTTTATACAACTGGAACATGTTCACAAATAATGGTCAGCATTCAAAATTTAATAGAGTAAAATCAACAGATGCATATCTATTTGCTCGCATTTAAATGACAATGGTAGCTTATTCACTTGGAGCTTCCGTTAGATTATCAACCTATCCAGACATTTGGCTTAGTGTTTACAGTTGGGGGCGAAATACCCAATGTACTTTTGTTTCAAAGGCAAAGTCTGCAGAAATGAATTTAATTACTTCACATATGAGAGAAAATATAGCTTGAAGTTTCTCTGTTTTCTTCAGGTGTAACTAAGTGTAAATAGAAAGAGCGCCCACTTGATACGACTACCCTATAGACCAAACTGCCAAAAGGTAAAATGCGATAGAAAGTTACAAACAAGCA
The DNA here is from genome assembly GCA_012064385.1 of Puccinellia tenuiflora. Classification (NCBI taxonomy): domain Eukaryota; kingdom Viridiplantae; phylum Streptophyta; class Magnoliopsida; order Poales; family Poaceae; genus Puccinellia; species Puccinellia tenuiflora. The sequence goes on from QRDG01002353.1 coordinate 237,702, forward strand.
GAAGTTGGATTGAAGGTTTGCAACAGAGGTAGAACCGCAATATGGCAAATGACCACTTCGGCAGAAATCCAGTGGAATTTAAGCATGATTCCACCTTTTGGGGATATTGTAAAGCTACTATAGTCATGGGTACAGGTTTGCATCACTAAGGGCGTGTTTGGTAGCCCGGCTATCCTCAGAAAATCTCTACCCACCCCGATTTTTTCTGTCTGTGTCCCTAGGCGAGATTAATCTCTCCTACGTACTTCAAGCATCGATGGCCCCCGAACTCACCTTCCTGGAGGAAGGACTTGCCGTGACAACCCCACGACAGTCTCCATTGCTTCAGAGCATGTACCACGGCAGCAAGTTCTAGATCATGAGTTGGATAGTTCTGCTCATGCGGTTTGAGTTGACGTGAAGCATAGACAACAACATGGACTTCTTGCATCAGAACACAGCCCAAACCTTGGAGTGATGCGTCACAATAGACAATAAAGTCTTTATCGGTGTCAGGTAGGACAAGCACCGGGGTGGTAGTGAGTTTGACCTTGAGAATTTGGAAGCTCTCTTCAACTTTGTCGGACCACACAAACTGTTTGTTTTTTTGAGGAGATCAGTCAGTGCTTTGGCTATCTTGGAAAAGCCCTCGATGAATCGGCGGTAATAACCCGCTAACCCAAGGAAGCTTCGGATATCCTTAACGGACTTGGGGGTTGGCCAATCCAGGATTGCCTGAATCTTATCTGGTATCACAGACACTCCAGCAGCTGACACAACATGGCCTAGGAAAATGAGCTTCTTTAGCCAAAACTCACACTTGGAGAACTTAGCGTAGAGGCGATGTTCATGGAGCTTGGTCAGTACTAGGCGAAGATGCTCGTTATGCTCTTCGTCGGTTTTCGAGTAAACGAGGATATCATCAATATAGATGAGGACGAACTTGTCAAGGTACTCGTGGAAGATTGAGTTCATAAGCCTCATGAAGGTAGCCGGAGCATTGGTGAGGCCAAAAGACATGACGGTATACTCATACAGCCCATAACGGGTAGTGAAAGCCGTCTTGGGAATATCCTCCTTTCTGATTTTGATTTGATGGTAGCCTGACCGCAGATCCATCTTGGAGAACACAGTCGCACCGGCTAGCTGATCGAATAGATCATTCATCCGAGGAATTGGATACTTGTTTTTGATGGTTACCGCATTCAGAGGGTGATAATCAACAACCAGACGAGGTACATTAGTATCCCTCTTCTTGACAAAGATGACCGGGCAACCCCAGGGGGAACTACTAGGCCGAATGAATTCCTTCTCCAACAGTTCATCAAGTTGCTTCTTTAGCTCAGTCAACTCTTCTGTCGGCATTCTGTACGGCCTTTTGGATATCGCGGCGGTTCCGGGAACCAGTTCGATGACAAACTCCACATTTTGATCTGGCGGCATGCCAGGCAATTCTTCAGGGAACACGTCAGGAAAATCACACACCACAGCTATCTCATGCATTTCAGGTGGGGTGACACCCTCCATAAAGTAGAGGCTGATCTCCTGAGAAGAAGGAGCGGGTGCCTGGTCAGGGCATTCCTTGGAAGAGTGACCTGGCTGGCCACAATTGTAGTAAGTGGGTCGCGGTGGTGGTGGAGGCAGCTGAGGGCGGAACCCACTTCCAGCCGCACCCAAGGTCGAGGTAGCTGGGCGAGACAGAGGTGGCCTGAACCCTGAAGGCCTTGGCGCGAATGGTGCACGAGGCACGGCGCTGAAGGGCACGAATACTCTGCGCTTCTTGGCTTCAGAAGAAGAGGAGCCCTGATGGTCCACTGGAGCTGGCCTCCTGGAAGCCTCTAGATCCCTTCGACCCTGCTCCAGAGTGAGGGCCTGGTTGTATAACTCCTGGAAGGTTTGGAACTTGAAAGGCAACAGCTCATAGCGAAGCTTCGGAGTCAGTCCCTTGCGGAATAGATATTGACGATCCTCATCATTGGTCACATCCCGGGGGGCATAGCGAGACAAGTGATTGAACTCCAGCCCATAAGCTTGGAGATCCATGCGTCCCTGATTCAGATTCAGGAACTCCCTCCTCTTTAAATCCATCACGGGCTTGGGGATGTAGGCGGCACGGAAAGCGGTCTGGAACTCAGCCCAGGTGAAAACATGACCAGCTGGATTCATAGCCACATGACTTTCCCACCAAGAGCCAGCGGCTCCCATCAGAAGGTAGGTGGCGAAATTCAGTTGTTCAGCAGCTAGGACATGTAGCGCTGCAAACTTGCGCTCTAGGGCACGAAGCCAGTCATCAGCATCCAGAGGTTCCTTAGCATAAGCAAAGGTGGGAGACTGGGACTGCAAAAAGTCATTGAGGTTGTTACCTTCTGTATTCCTCCTAGCACCTTGCTGCACCAACTGTTCGAGCAGGCGATCGCTGTGCTGACGGTTTACTTCAATGGCCATCAGAACCTCCACCACTGAGGGTGACGGCGGTGGCTCAGGATTGCCGTGTTCCCCACGACGGGTAGGAGCCATTCTGAAGATTTGGACAAGGAAATAGTTAGTAACCAAATTCGGACAGATAGGATAGGTCATTAGAGTCCTTGCAATTATAGTGACTTAAGATGCATTAACGGAAATCAGATTTAGGCAACCACGGGGACATCACGTCATCGCGGCGATAGCAATCGGATACAACGGACTCGACTCATACTCTAGACGGTAGGAACCCAACCCCGAGAACCTAACTTGACACAACTGTAAAACAAATTGAGGTAAGGTGACTCAGATTTAGAGCGAGTTGGATAAGAAGTAAAAAGAATCCTAAGATGGTTTTCACAACTCATTTTAGTTCATAAATAATTTTTACCAACTCTAGACACGACATCGACCAATAGAACGGGTTTCCTACAGGCAGTACTGCTCTGATACCAACTTGTAGCGCCCCGACCCCAGAACTATACAGTGAAGCGTTGTGCAACCGGTCACGCTACACAATCGAAGGTTACTGGGTTTACCAACCCTAGGCCAAAACACATTGGCAGGTGTGCTCGGAATGGATCATCGGCACACAACACCTCGATCATGCCATAAACTCAGACATCGCTATCACGTATAATTAAGAGATCAAGACTTGTGGAACAACTGGCACATCACATACTCTACGACACAAAGATATCATAGTTCAACTCATATATTTGAGAAAGATAGCAAATGACACATCAGAGGTCACTGACCCATCATTACAACAACGGAAGCAAATAGGTTGTCTAAACAACAAGATCCAAATGATGGCCTAAGAGGCCTACAATAACATATCCCATGCCAGCAATTCCATAATGTCCCAAGCTGCCACCTGGGAACCCCAGACTACTCGTCGATGTCAACGTAGAACCCACCTTCGTGTTCGGTGACGTCCTCTTCTGAAACAAATAATAATCAACAATGCAAGGCTGAGTACGACGTACTCACAAGAATTAGTAGGGCGATATAGGCCCGATGTTGTTTGGCTTCAAAGCTATATATGGTTGTTTTTGCATAAAGCTAGTTTTTATCCTTCCGAAGACTAAGACTCATGGCATCGACTACTCAGAGGTTTTCATAAGGGGATAAGATAGTAAACTTTTCTTCTTCAGTCCCCATGGGACCTACTGTCATCAGAATCACCACTTATCTCCACCAAGGCACTCCCTCGAATCTCCCTCGAGGAAATGAACCTTTTAACACAAGTTGAGTTGCAACCTCTAGCTGCCAGGTTTTAATTAAGGTTCAGGTTTTCTATGATCTTATCGTCTATTCCCAAGTTGTCCTTAACCGTGGACACGGCTTTTCGAAAAGATTAAACCCTGCAGGGGTGTACTATTTTTACCATTGGTACCGTCCGACCCCTTGCCTGTACATTTAGCTCTCTTCCGGGGAAAGCCGGCAGGGCGGGCGCGGTTAAACCTTTACAAAGCATGAGACTATCCAAGGGTCATCGTGACGACAGGACAAGTTCAGCGCCTATTTCAACACCCTGCCCCATCGCCACTCCTATCACCACCATCATCATCATCATCATTTTTCTTTTCCATCACCAGTCACACACTCGCAAATGGAAAGCGCAAACCAGAGGACCCTTGGATACACCCGCACTAATTATTCGGTTAGTAAGGAGCCCATACTCCCACCGTTGGAAGCACGCTCGTCTTGGTTCAAGAGGTAAGGAACTCTCAGCCCAGGCGGCAAGAATGAGGAAAAACACCAACAACCTTGTTGGCAACTCATCCAAGCCTTTTAGCAAATTTATCATTAACACAAGTTTCCACCATTGTCCGAACATTCCATCAATTCACAATTAGGGAAAATAATCAACGGACAACTTAAACATTCGACTAAGCATGGCTAAGCAGAGCTAAGCATATATACAACAATTATAACTTTACTCAGGCCTTCACATCAACCCTATGGTTAATAGGCGGGGAAACAGGTAATGGTTCAGGGAGCATGCAAGTGATAGGATTCTCTACTCACAGAACAAAAGTTGTTTCTAGAATCGAATGCAATATTATGGTGGATAAAATACTTGTACTAATAGGATGAGATATGCCAAGAAGGTTAGGTTAGCTCTTGCCTTGTTGATAAAGATGGTCGCAATAGTTGTCGAGGTATTGTGGTGGAACCTCGACTCCGGAATCTAACGGAACACAAACAATAACAAAGGACGAAATAAATATCAAGAAGACAAGGTGCAATGCACAATCATGATGAGATGATCATATTATGCAATTAAAAGTATTTGGGCATGTCCCACAAGTTAAATGGAACCCCTAAATTAAATATTGTAATTATTGGGTTAAAACTCCATCTTTAACTTAGTGAATTAGGTGATTTTCCCAAAATGTCCAGTACTGAATTTTGAGGTAAATATGCATGAAAATGGCATTGTTAGATAGGTATTAATCCACTGATCATTTTGGTATATCATTTGCAATTTTTGAGTTAATATTTAACAAGTTATGACATTTCTAATATTTGATTCTATTCTGCCATTTTATTTAATTTTAATGAACAGCACCAAAATTAATTCTACAAGTCTCTAAAATGATATAAACTTGTAGTTCATTACTTACTGAACATTTTAAGCTATTATTCATAATTTTTGAATGGGTAGAACTTAAGTTATGGATTTTCCAAAAATGGAGTTAAATCTGCCATTTTAATCATTTTAATTAAACAGCAATTTAAATGTTCATCAAGCATGGAAAATGGAACTAACATGTAGATGTTGTTTTCCCGAACATTTATAGATCTTATTTATAATTTTTGAAGCAATATTCATTAAGTTATGAATTTACCAATTTGTGATTTAAATCTGCCATTTTCATATTTAATTCAAACAGGCAATTTAATTTAACCAATTAATTCAAATAAAGGCTCTAACATGTAGGGTTTATTTAGCTGAGCATTTTGACATATTATTTGCATTTTTCTGAATTATAAAACCCTAGATATGAATTTCTAAAAATTTGAATAATTCACAGATGATTTGCATTTCACATTTAAATTTCAATTTCAAAAATTCATTTGCATGTGGGAGTTGCATATTTGAACAGGTTATGAAATTATGAACATTTTGGTATGTCAAATGTATTTTTCTGAGTTACCAATTTATAGATATTGCAAATTCCAACTCTATCTAATTTCTGGAATTTCAAACTGAAGAACACGATGACGTCATCAGTGACGTCACAGGGGAGGCAGCGGCGGTCGATCATCGATTCGTCGATAGTTTGGGGAAATTGGGCGCGGGAAAGGGCGCTAGTCGCCAGGGGAGAGAGAGGCGAGTCGAGGGGCGGCGGGAGAGGACCATATGGTCATCGGACACGGCGGCGGCGGTCACCGGAGCGGAGCTCCACGGCGGCGCTCGGACAGAGACGAGGATGCAGGGGGGTAGGAAGAAGAGGGAGATGTCCCCGAGACGCAGCAACTCACCCTGGACGGTTGGGAAAGCTCAGCTTGTTCGGAGGGGGCCTGTGGTGGCCGGAAACTGGCGAGGAAGACGGCGGCGAGCGGCGGTCTGACCCCCAACGGTGGGCACGATTCGCTCGACCTAGGGCCTCCCAGCAAGGGTGCTTCGGTGCCGGATGTAGAGGAAGATGCGGCGGAGGCAATGGCGGCATTGGTCGGCTTCGGGGCGGCCGGACTTGACGGCACGGTGCGGCGGCCGGGGGCGGACCGGGAGCTCGGGCTAGGGTTTGCGCGAGGGGGAGAGAGAGAGGAAAGAGGGGAAGACGTGAGGGAGGACCACGGCGTGCTCCACTTGACCACGCAGGGGGAGGGGGCCCGGTGTCGTGGGCGTGGGCAGGACGGCGGCCATGGCGGATGGCGGCAGTGTTGCCACTGTCGCCACAGGGGAGAAGAAGTTTTTGCGAAAACCCCCCTGGCTCAGTTTTTCTTTAATTGCAAGAAGGTCCAGCAGCATGTTTAGGGATTTAATTAAGGCACCAGGATATTTTCATAAAATGTGCAAAAATTCATATGGGCTACAAATGACCTTTAGGTGCTCCACAAAAATTGGTGAGGCAAAATAAAATGTTTTAGTCAAAATTTGTTCATAGGGTTTAGTCATTGTTATTTTTGTTAATTTCCAAAATGTATTTATTTGGAGCATTTATATATTTCCAAAAATAGTGAAATTATTCATGGAGGCTCCTACTATATTAATGAAGCTCACCATAATTTATTTTGAATTTTTGGAAAGGTTTAACTTGGGTTCAAAAATAGGAATTGGTTTAACTCAAATTTGAAGTCCCAATTTATTTAATTGTCTGGTAATATTTTGACTTTGCCCAAATCATTATGAAATGTATTCTTGGAACTTCCTGGACAAATATGTAAGCTCAAGAATATTCTGTTTTACTAATTTGAGCAATTGCACTTGGTTTGGGAATTTGGGGAGGTGTTTGTTCCCTTTTAAAGATTTTCAATGTCTGCAACATTTAATTTAGCAATTTAAATATGTATGCCATGATGCCATGCAAAACAAAAAGTGAAAATTTGGCCCATATTTTAGGGTTCCAGATCTGGGTTGTTACAATAGGCCTCTGCACTGGATACTCTTTATCTTCCTCTGCACGTTCCACGACTACCACTGTGCTGACAACTCTTTCATTGGCAGCCACATATAATAGCATGGGCTCCTTATCTGTCGGAGCTGCAAGTACTGGTGCTGATGATAGGGTTTTCTTCAGGCCCTCAAGAGCATCATCAGCTTCTTTGTCCCATAATAATTTGTCTGACTTCTTCAGGACTCGGTAGAGAGGACCCGCCTTCTCTCCGAGTCTGGAGATGAATCTGCTTAGAGCTGCTACACAACCAGTGAGCTTCTGAACAACCTTTAGACAAATTGGCTTCTGCAGGTTGTGAATAGCCTTGATTTTCTCTGAGTTTGCTTCAATGCCTCTCTCTGAAACGATGAAGCCAAGGAGTTTGCCTATAGGGACTCCAAAAACACACTTGGTTGGGTTAAGCTTCATCTTGTATTTGTGCAGGTTATCAAAGGTTTCTGTCAGGTCTGCTATTAAAGAATCAGCTTTCTGAGATTTGATGACCATATCATCCACATAAGCATGAACATTCCTTCCAATCTGTTCCTTCAAACAATTCTGAATACACCTCTGGTATGTAGCTCCCGCATTCTTGAGCCCAAAAGGCATTGTCATATAACAAAATGCTCCAAAGGCATGATGAATGAGGTTTTCAATTAATCCTCCTTTTTCAGTCTGATTTGGTGATACCCTGAGTATGCATCCAGGAAGCAAAGTAGTTCTGACCCAGCTGTGGAGTCAATAATTTGATCTATGCGAGGTAGAGCAAACGGGTCTTTGGGGCAATGCTTGTTGAGGCCCGTGAAGTCAATGCACATACGTAGTTCTCCTGTTTTCTTTGGCACTAGTACTGGGTTGGCCACCCACTCTGGGTGAAAGACTTCCTTGATGAACTCAGCTGCGAGGAGCCGAGCCACCTCTTCTCCAATATCTTTTCTCTTGTCATCATGAAACTTGCGCAGACCTTGCTTAACTGGTCTTGCATTAGGATTAACGTGTAAGCAGTGCTCGGCGAGTTCTCTCGGGACTCCTGGCATGTCAGATGGCTTCCATGCAAAGATGTCCCGATTCTCACGGATGAACTCGACGAGCATGCTTTCCTATTTATCAAACAAATGTGCCCCAATGATGAACTGCTTGGAGGAGTCACCTGGGGTAAAATCCACTGACTTGGTGTCCTGAGCTGATTTGAACTTCATCTCCTCTATGGTCGGCTTCTTGAGAACCGAGTTGTCCTCCGGGTCCACGTTTGCTTGGTAAAATTTTAGCTCTTCCTGAGCACAAGCTGTTTCAGCCATAGTTGCATCTCCCTGTTCACATTCCAATGCCATGTGTCTGCTGCCAATAACTGTAATGACTCCTGCTGGACCTGGCATCTTTAGCTTCAAGTAAACATAACATGGTCTGGCCATAAACTTAAAGTATGTTGGTCGACCAAAAAGAGCATGGTATGGACTCTTAAGATCCACTACCTCAAAGGGCATAACCTCTGAACAAAAATTTTCCATTGTGCCGAAAGCGACCTCAAGATAGATCTTGCCAATGGGTTTTGTTGACTTTCCTGGCACTATCCCATGAAAAACTGTCTCAGTTGGTATCAACTGTCTATCTTGCAGCTTCATCCTCTTGAATGTGTCATAATATAAGATGTTGATGCTGCTTCCACCATCCATAAGCACCTTGTTCAATGTATGGCCCCCAACTTGAGGTGCTACCACCAAAGCTAGGAGCCCTGGGTCATCGACTCTTGGTGGATGATCTACCCTACTCCATGTGATGGTTTGCTCTGAGCACTTGAGCCACTGTGGGACTGCCGGTTCCACTGCATTGACAGCTCGAACTTTCAATTTCCTAGCACGTTTGGATGTGCTTGTTGTAAAAACATGATAACTGCCTTGGCTCGGGTTACGCGGCCGAGTTGTGACATAGTATTGCCCTTGGTCATCATGGAGCTGCTTCGGGTTCTGCTGGAACCCGCCCTGCTGGTTACCTCCTCCTTGATGTACGTTGGGATTATTGCCGGCTCCTGGGGCATGGCTATCGTGTCCTCCATCACCATTGTTTCCTCGATATCCATTGTTGTTGTTCCTATTGCCTGGTCCTGCAACTCTGCCATGCTGCAGATCCACACATTGTCCCAAGGTATGACCACACTTCCCTTTTCTGGCGTGTTTAGGACATGGACTCGCCAAAACCTCCTATGTACTTGGCCTATGCCCTTGGTATCCTTGAGAATTGCTGTCCTTGCGTCTGATCCCGATGTTTGTGTTAGCTACCAGATCAGAACTGTCTCCATATGGCCTCTTAGTGCCACCATGGTTTTGACCTTGATTTTGATTCTGGCTTGGCCCACTGCCTCCTTGTCCTTTGCTAGCTTCTTCCGGGTCCTTGGTTTTGTCCGTGGATACGTGCTTGTTGGCTCCTGCCATGATCTCTCCAATGGTGATAGGTATTCCCTAATTTAGACTATCTTTCATACATCCCAACTTCCAGCTTAAAGGGTTATAACTGCAATTTCTCTCTAATGCCATCAACACAGAGATGGGTGGGAGTCCTTGCGATGAATTGATGATTTCTGAAACTCGCTTCATCCAGTGTCTTGTGGACTCGCCTTTCCGCTAAACACATCGCTCTAAGTCCTCTATAGTGCTCAGTTTTCTGCAAGTTCCTTGGAAATTTTGCACAAAAGCTGACTTCAATTGCTCCCATGAGTTTATGGACCTGGGGGCAAGTTTCTCATCCAAACTTTGGCTGTTTCATCCATCATAAGATACATAAACTTGGCACACAGCCCTTCTGAAGCGTTTTTGATACTCATTGCCATCTCATAACTGCTAAGCCATGAAGTTGGGTCCATATTTGGCTCATAGTTGCCCACCTTGCGTGGTTCCTTGAAGTTAGCTGGAAAGGCCACGGCTCTAATGGCCTCTGAAAGACATGCAGGTCCTGTCAATGATGGAGAACTCCCTGGTGAGGTTATTTCAGTAAGTGCATGATGCAGCGGGTTCATCAATGGTGCTGCTGCCACTGCTGCTGCAGTTGGCACTGCTTCCCGAGTCCTTCCGACTCCTAGGATTGCTGCTGCTGCGGCTTCCCTTCTAATTCGCGCTTCGTCCACAATCCTCTGTGCCTCTGAAGTCGTTGGTACGTTTGCGACATTCCTTGCCAGTTCCCTCTGCCTTGCTGTCGTGGGGCTACCTTTCGGGTGCCCCACGGTGGTGATACCTGGGTCACGCCAAGAGAAGCCCATGAAGTATACCGGGTGGCCCAAGTAGTCGGTTAGGCCGATGAGAGTTCTCCTTATCTTGTAACGTGCAATCTGCACCGTCCACCCGAGACCTGGCCTGTGATATAAAGGCCAGGAGGGTGCGTCGTCTAGGTCAAGCAACCAGCAAGCAAACCCTAGCGAGATTGCATCTCGCCATTGTAGCCACCTCAATAATTCCAAACAAGCAGGAGTAGGTCTTTACCTCACCTCGAGGGGCCGAACCTGGGTAAAACTCGCCCCCTGTTAGCCGTCACAGCCACCAACGTTCTCTCTCTCTCCCCCTCAATTAACCTGGGGTGTACAACCTTGGGATTTGCCGAGTCTACTACTCGTCAATTGGCGCCGTCTGTGGGAAAGAACAGATCGTTGGAGTCATGGTTGCGCCGGCCTCATCAACAATGAAGAACGGCATCAGCGCTAGGGAGTCGATCTACACCGGCTTCCTCGAGTTCGTCCACCACTCACCGGCGGATCTCCCGGCGTACACTGAGGTGCAGCAGAGCACGTGGATTACCTTCGGTAGTCTGCGCTATCTCGTGGACAGTCGCGGAACGCTCCGGCCCACGCTGGCCACCTTGCGCGCGACGGACGCGCCAGGATCTACACCGACTGCGCCGACCGCGGCTTCACCCGCCACGGCGATCGTGCCATCGACTGCCATGAAGATCGCGTCTACTTTGACTGCGTCAGCACCATCTACGACCGCGTCAAAGGCGACTGCGGTGACCACACCCGCGGTTACCAGAAAAATCGCATCTACTGCAACCTTGGCGCGGAACAAGTCTACTCCGACCTTCTTGTCCGCGCCTCGGACGAAGCCAAAATTTACGCCAATTTCGCCTACGCCAACCGCGCCTCTGCGTCGCGGAATCGCCAGTAGCAGTGACCGTGGCACCCGCCACGTTGCTGTGATTTTCGACTCTGAGCATAGCTCGGACGAAGGAAGCAGGACTGGGAGCATCAGCCCCACTCGACGGGTGTACCCCGCGCAAGTCTATATGGCCAGCCCAGCACGATCCAACGGCGGGGAACACGTATACCCGCTGGAGGTGACCATGCCGGACAGGGTGACAAGACTCACCATCACTCGGGAGATGGCGATCCAGGCCATGAAGCACGTGGACGAGGGCACGTTCCCTTCACCAGATGAACCCCGAGAAGACCAACTGGCGGTCCAATACTTGCTTTGGAAGGAGTCCGAGCGAGTTCGCCAAGAGAAGGCCGATCTGATTCGGCGCAAAGAACTAGCCGACGCGTCGAGTGCCAGGAGGGCAGCACACTCATTCTTGGCCGGATCGGAGGAAGTCTCGCAAGGAGGACGTCACAGGGCTCGCATGCCACGGGTGCCAGAAGCTGATCGCGTCCACCTCACTCGCAATCTGGAGTCGTCATTCATGACGGAAGATGCGGATGGAATCCCTGTCCCCAAGACGCCCGCTTTGGCCCTCATGGCGGTCGAAACCTACCTGCGACTAACACAGCCGCCGGAGGGTGACGCCCACGCCCGCCTTCACAGGCGACAAATCCAATCCCTCAGGGAAGTCGAGGAAGTCTTGGCAAAATCAGCACCGGCAGAAAGGGCGCACGAGAATCGAGGCCGCCGCGATCGTGAACCCGCACCACTTGCAGACCCAGCCCCAATTCGACTGCGACAGCCGCAGCCAGGCGAAGATGTTCGTAACGTTGTCGCACAGAGAAGGGTGGACCGCAGTCGACGGCTGCGAGCGGTGACTGCACAAGCCAACGACTACGACGACGACGACTTCGAGCCGCGCGGAGCCGCATGTTTCAGCTTCAACATCCGCGACACGAAGATGCCCAAAGGCTTCAAGCTAACAGCGGAGACACCCAAGTATGATGGGAAGCAAGACCCAAGGGACTGGCTGGAAGACTACCTCATCGCGTGCAGCTGTCAAGGTGGTACTTCGACTACTGCCATGCAGTACATTCAGTTGATGCTCACGGGATCTGCTCGCGGGTGGCTCAACACTCAGCCCAGGGACGCTTTCAGCACCTGGGACGAGTTCAGGAACGCATTCGTGAAGAGTTTTTTGGGGACATACGCAAGGCCAACAACCCTCATTGAGCTCCAGGCGTGCAAGCAAGGTCGAGATGAGCCACTCCGTTCGTACATCCAGCGGTGGACCTTACTTCGCAACACCATGGATGGAGCCACCTCAGAGGACAGGGTGATGGATGCATTCATGCACGGCGTTTACCGTCGCGACCTCCGTGAAGAATTTGGTAGGCTTAGGCCGAGGAACATGATCGAGCTCATGCAGATAGCCAACCAGTGGGCAGATGGAGAAGACTCTGTTCGTGATGCACCACGATCCCCGAGGCAAGAAGCAGGACCCAGCAACTGGCGAGAAGGGCGCCTGAAGAAGAAGCCGCGTTACGTCGGCAACGACTCGATCGAGTTAGTAGCGGCGGGATTCGAAACCCCCCGTGAGAATGAAAGGCAATACAACCAGGACGGTGGCAGCAGCTACCATAGAGACGGAAGTCGCAAGCGCGAGTGGCGGAGACGCCCACTGACTGAGGAGGAAGAGTTAGAGCAACCTTGCAAGCATCACATGTTCAGGGACCCAGAAACAGGCAAGTGGGGATCCCGCCACCTGTTGAAGGATTGCAGAAAGGCGCAAAAGATATACAGGGCGTTTGCGCGAATAGTCCCCCAGAACGGACAGCGCGATAATCAAGCAGCACCCGTGGCACAGCCAGCCGCACAGCTGCCCTCCAGGCGCCACCTCCTCCTCCAGTCGCCAACCCAGCGCAAGCAGCGCTGGCCTTCTACCCGCAACAGCAACAACAGCCACAGCCGCAGCCGCAGGATCCTGCTAACGCGTTCCCGGCAGCACGTGGGCAGATCAACATGATACAGAAGGGACGTCGAGGATCAGGAGAAGACGGCATTCATCACACCACACGGTGTATTCTGCTACCAGATGATGCCCTTCGGGTTGAAGAACGCTGGAGCCACATACCAGCGCACGATGCAGGCTTGCTTGAAGGAGCTCATAGGACAGACTGTCCAGGTCTACGTCGACGATATAGTCGTCACCACCCGCACAGAGGACAGCCTCATCGACGACCTCCGCAAGGTCTTCGACGCGCTCAACGAGTACCAGATCAAGTTAAACCCAGAAAAGTGCGTCTTCGGCGTCCCAGCCGGAGAACTACTGGGGTATCTTGTTTCTGCGAGAGGAATCGAAGCCAACCCTGAGAAGGTGCAGAACATACTCGACATGCCTGCACCGACCAAGCTCCACGAAGTACAACGCCTGGCCGGCAGAGTCGCAGCGCTCAGTCGATTTATTAGTAAGTTGGGAGAAAAGGCCCTGCCCTTCTACCAACTGATGAAAAAGGCAGACAAATTCGAGTGGACAGAGGAGGCACAAGATGCATTCGACAAACTGAAGCAGACCCTCACAACCCCTCCAGTGCTGGTGGCACCACATGAGAATGAGCCACTGTACCTATATGTGGCAGCCACGAACAGGGTGGTCAGTACCGTACTCGTAGTCGAGCGGGAGGAAGAAGGAAAGAGTCACCCTATTCAGCGACCAGTGTATTACCTCAGCGAGGTACTAACCGATTCCAAGCAGCGGTACCCGCACTACCAGAAGCTGGCATACGGAGTCTTCATGACGTCCAGGAAGGTGGTCCACTATTTCTCCGAGCACCCGATCACGGTGGTAAGCTCCTCTGCCTTATCCGACATCCTCACTAACCCAGCCGCGACAGGAAGAGTCGCCAAGTGGGTTGTCGAGTTAGGGCCGTGGGGGCTGAAGTACGCACACCCGAAGGCAATCAAGGCCCAGGTCCTCCCAGAGTTCACCACAGAGTGGATAGAAGCACAACTGCCCGACGAGCCCGACTTGTCCAATGCATGGACAATGTATTTTGACGGATCAAAGAAATTCAATTCAGCCGGAGCAGGAGTCGTGCTCATTTCACCTAAAGGCGACAAGCTGAAGTACGTGCTGCAGATGAAGTTCCCAACTCCTTCCAACAACGAAGCAGAGTACGAAGCCCTGATTCACGGCATGCGGATGGCCCAGAACTGCGGCGCCACTCGCCTCATGATCTACGGCGACTCCTATCTGGTTGTGCAGCAAACCATGAAGCAGTGTGATGCCATCGCTGACAACATGATAGCCTACAGGGAGCTGTACAATCAGCTGGAAGGCCTCTTCGACGGCTGCGAACTGCGGCACATCGGCCGCGAAAGCAACGAAGAAGCTGACGTCCTGGCCAACCTAGGATCGGATCGAGCTCCGGTGCCACCCGGAGTCTTCCTCGAGTGCATCACACAGCGCTCAATCAAGGTCCGGCCCCCGCCAGGACCCTCTACATCGGCAACAAGCACCGCCAACCCGCCAAGCACGGAGAAGGAGGTCATGGAGATAATGCTAGTCGAGCCCACGTGGACAAGTCCGTATCTGGCCTACATGCTGCACCAGCGACTGCCGGAGAACCCAGTCGAAGCCAAGCGCATCGTCCGCCGTTCCAAAGGCTTCACCATCATCAATGGCGAGCTCTACAAGAGAAGCATCTCAGGAGTACTCCAAAGGTGCATCGATCCAGCCGACGGCCAAGCAATCTTACTCGACATCCACGCCGGCATATGCGGGCACCACGCAAGCAGTCGAGCACTGGTGGCCAAGGCGCTGCGAGCAGGGTTCTACTGGCCCACCGCAATGCAAGACGCAGAAGAGCTGGTCAGAAAATGCGTTGGCTGTCAGGAGTTCGCCAACAAGCCGCATGCACCAGCGTCGGCACTGAAGACAATACCACTCGCGTGGCCCTTCGCGCAATGGGGACTCGACATGGTAGGTCCCTTCAAGAAATCCTCCCCAGGCGGGCACACTCACCTCCTGGTGGCAGTCGACAAGTTCACGAAGTGGATCGAGGCGGTCCCAATCACAAGCTCAACCGCAACCTCAGCGGTCAACTTCATCAGGTCAATCATCTTCAGGTTCGGTGTGCCACACGGCATCATCACCGACAACGGGACGAACTTCACAGCCGAAGAATTCAGGGATTTCTGCTCTGAACAAGGTGTCAAGCTCAGTTATGCATCTGTCTCGCACCCGCAGTCCAACGGGCAAGTCGAGAGGGCCAATGGCCTAGTCGGCAAAGGCATCAAGAAGCGTCTGCGAGTACCATTGAAGCGAGCCGCAGGAGCCTGGGTGGAGGAGCTACCAAGTGTGCTGTGGAGCCTACGCACCACGCCAAACAGATCTACCCAGTATACACCATTCTTCATGGTGTACGGTGCCGAAGCAGTCCTGCCCTGCGACATCAAATTTGACGCTCCACGAGTGGTGGCATACGACGAGTCTGATGCTGAAGAAGCACTTGAAGATGATGTGGATGTCCTGGATGAGGCACGCGACATCGCCCTCAGCCGCACAGCTGTGTACCAGCAAGACCTGCGCAACTACCACGGTCGGCGACTGCGGCCTAGAGCATTCGTCCCAGGAGACCTGGTTCTCCGGCTCAAGCAGAAGAAGGTGCACAAACTCGCCTCCCCATGGGAGGGGCCATACATTGTGACAGAGGCAATCGGCAATGGAGCTTACCGCCTGAAGGACTCGAAGACAGGGACAGTCTGCAACAATCCGTGGAACGTGGCACAGTTACGCCGCTTCTACGCCTGATCAACCCCAGCTTGTAAGCTTCACCTTGTTAAGTAGCAGCAGGTTTCTTACGCACTCTTTCCCTCGCCAGGGTACCTAAGGGGACTGAAGGGTTTTAACGAGGCGGCCTGTTTGCGAGAATCAATAAAGATATTTGAAGGAAAAGACTTGTCATTTCTTCCTTTGTGAGCAATCAACCTAAATCCTAGGCCGCCACTCGAACCACTCGGGGGCTCGCGCCATACAGGTCTAAGTCTAGCCTAGGCCGCCACTCGAATCACTCGGGGGCTGCGCCACACAGGCATAACTCGAAAATCCTAGGCCGCCACTCGAACCACTCGGGGGCTCGCGCCATACAGGTCTAAGTCTAGCCTAGGCCGCCACTCGAAGCACTCGGGGGCTGCGCCACACAGGCATAACTCGAAAATCCTAGGCCGCCACTCAAATCACTCGGGGGCTCGCGCCATACAGGTCTAAGTCTAGCCTAGGCCGCCACTCGAATCACTCGGGGGCTGCGCCACACAGGCATAACTCGAAAATCCTAGGCCGCCACTCGAATCACTCGGGGGCTCGCGCCATACAGGTCTAAGTCTAGCCTAGGCCGCCACTCGAATCACTCGGGGCTGCGCCACACAGGCATAACTCGAAAATCCTAGGCCGCCACTCGAATCACTCGGGGGCTCGCGCCATACAGGTCTAAGTCTAGCCTAGGCCGCCACTCGAATCACTCGGGGGCTGCGCCACACAGGCATAACTCGAAAATCCTAGGCCGCCACTCGAATCACTCGGGGGCTCGCGCCATACAGGTCTAAGTCTAGCCTAGGCCGCCACTCGAATCACTCGGGGGCTGCGCCACACAGGCATAACTCGAAAAGCCTAGGCCGCCACTCGAATCACTCGGGGCTGGCCACACAGGCATAACTCGAAATCCTAGGCCGCCACTCGAGCACTCGGGGCTCGCGCCATACAGGTCTAAATCCAGCCTAGGCCGCCACTCGAAGCACTCGGGGGCTGCGCCACACAGGCATAACTCGAAAATCCTAGGCCGCCACTCGAACCACTCGGGGGCTCGCGCCATACAGGTCGACAAGTGCAAAATCACACATACAACATCATATGGGCATACATACATGCATATTTATGTTACAAGCTAACATCATACAACAAACTATTTTTCTTAGTCGACAGGCTCTTCCTTTGGCGCATCCAGTGGCCCTACACGCCGCTCTGTATGATTCAGGACCTGTCGCATCACCTGACGTGCGGCCTCAAGGGATTCAGCATAATCAACATCCCTAGGCAACCCATCAAGTATTCTGTCCAAGGGAACATGAGGTCGGTGCAGTCGAACATAGGCAAACGCCGTGTTGGCCCCGGCAACAAGCTGACCGAGGACGACCCCCTTCAACGCCCTACTGCTGCGGAACCTCTCCAACAGCGCGGGCAACCCTTCCGGCTGTTCATCAAGGGGGAAGAACACTTTGTTGATTTGCCAGAGTGCTTTCCTGCAACCTTCAAGCACGAACGCAGCTCGCCAGGTGCGATCCAGCATCCGCGCGAGTATACGGCCCTCTCCCTTATGTACCCAAAACTGGCGAGCTTCGACAGAATTACCGGTGGCCTCTCTCTCCACGCGCTCGTCCACTCGAGCGTTCTCGGCTTGCCAGTCGGGGTTAACAACTGCAATTAACGGGTCAAGGTGCAGAACCAACACAAGCATGAAGAAATCAAAGAGAAGCAGCTAGAGCCCAAACCTTGTAGTTGTCGACATATCAGATCAATCTGGTCAAGAAGGAACCGTTCGCGCTGATTGAACGGCCCAGCGGAACGAGCCCTGAGGCGTTCAAGCTCCACTTCAGTTCTCCGCAGCTTCGACTCAAGTTCAGTGATCTTGTTCCTCATATAGTTAAACACCCGCTGGTCGTTCACGCTCCGTCTGGGAGTTGGATCAGCTAGGCCCTGTTGACGAGTGGGCGCAGCAGAAGAGGTACTCTCACCCTCATTTACACGGATGGCCTCGGCGACTTCAAGAGCAGCATTTTCATCAGGCTGCCAAATTAAGTGGTGTCAAACAGAAGCCATATTCATTATAGCAAAAGACTCGAAGAGGTACATTGACATGGAGGAATCAGGAATTGCATTGATAAATAGACTTCATTATGTTCACTACAAAAGGCGAATCAAAAGGGAACCCTACTACACAGACTACACTGCAGACTCCGACTGCGAGCGACTCTTCTTGGAGGCCAACTCTGCAGCCCTGGCAAGCTTCCTCTCAAAGGTATCAATCAGCTTAACAGCTAACTGACTTGCTCTTGCCTTGACGCTGTTTAGCGACTTGGTCTTGCCATCGGGCTTTCGAGGAAAGTCGCTGACAACTGCCTCGAAGTCGCCTGCAACCTCATGACCAAGCAAAAGCCGGAAAGTGAACTCTGAGCCGCGTACCGTCTGGGCACGCGTGTAGTCCGCCAGGGTGGTCGCCTCGCCTTCAAACGGGGACGCAAGCGCGTCAACATCGGTCGGCAATGGCTGGCTGGGGAAGACGCTCCGATGCACACTCGCCAGAGCATCTTTCGACTTCTGCAGCGCCGCTGAAGATTGCTGCAGTGCAGTCGAAGCATACGCGTGGGCGCGGTCGACAAAGCCAACAGCCGTCTCCAGGTCGACACTCTCACTGGAAGTATCCTCTGGAGGAGCGCCTCCGCACGGCTCTGAACAACGAAGATGAATACACTTGTGACACATCCGAAGTCAACACAAGACAAAGTAGGCAGTGAGCCGAGATACTTACCTCCGATTGCATGGGCGAGTCCGAGCAAGCGTTCAACCTGGGTTTTCTCTAGTTCACCCCGGGTTTGCTCACGCTCTTGAGCTGCACCCAGGGACTTCTCCAGCTCGGCGACCCGCCTCGCCAGAGTCTCCTTTTCGCCTGTGAATCACCGGATCAAAGTCAAAAACAAAGATAGTCGATACACCTCCTGAATGCACGGGTTGGTACTTACTGTTGGCTCGCTCCAGAGCAATGCGGAGTCGACCATCCTCCTTCTCCATGCGCATGAAGGACTTGGCTCCCTCAAGCAGCTGGCGACAAAACGGCTGTGCAAAGAAGCAAAAGTGTCAATCTGTGCCCGACTATCCTAGTCACGCACATCTTCGGGGGCTACTCCCATCGGGAGCGCTGTTCGCGCACCCGACACAAGAAATTGCAAGGCTAAGACAGAATATACTTACATGCTCCAGTAGCTCAGCATCCACTGCAGTCGCATCAGCAGCTCTTTCTGGCACCTTGGAGGTCGACGTCTTCAACGTCAAAGGATTATTGGCCTCAGGCGCCTCTTCGGGTGCCCCGGTGGTTCGCTCCGGGGCAGCCGCGGATTGGTGCTCCTCTTCTCGAGGCGAAGAGCCATCTCCACGAGTGTGATGGCTGTGTAAAGAAGCAAAACTTCAGAAAAGCGTCCGAGGAGTCGAAAGAAGAACAAAGACAAAAAGGCGTACTTGCAGAGGCTTACCTGGTGACATCTTCATCCTCGCTGCTCATGGGAGGAGATGCCATCCCCCCAAACCCAACGGGCGGCGCCGAATTCAGTGGAGACACGAACAGCGGATCAACCGGCTCACTCGCATCGGAGGATGAGTCGCGGGCTTCCTTGTCCTCTGCAACCACTTCCTTCAAAGGAGACGACCCCGAGGTGGAGTCGACATTCCTTCGTCTTAGCCGCTTCCGCAGCGGCTCTTCGTCTTCGTCATCCTCTTCCACTTCCTCATTCGGCGAGTGAGCAGAAGGGAGTTCATCTTCATCGTCGTCCTGCTCGACGACTGTGGCCTCGTCGTGAGGTCCATTCTCCATCAGCGGAGGAAGGCTCACATAAGCCCTTCGATCCTGACGAGTAGCGAGCAGAAAAGTGAGTCAAGAAAAACATTCGACTAAAGCAAGGCAAAGAGAATTCAAGGTGCTTACCTCAGGCACGGGATTGTTTGGCCCATATGGTTCGACTGGGCAGCTAACGTTGCACGGATCGGCGGCCCGAAGGCTGGTGATGTTCTTCACCTTAGTCGCGATCTGCGCGTCATCAAGCGCGGTGTCGACTGCAAGCTCCCACATTGGCTGGCGTCGACTCAGCGGCTGCACCTTCAGCTTGTGGAAAGTTGCGATAAGGTGAATGCCACCTGTCTCGCGTCCGAGCGTCGTCAGCAACCCGCGGAGCAGCGCCAGCAGTGGCTTGGTCGACTCCTTGTCCTCCTTTGACAGAGGGTGCGACCAGGCCTTGGTCCTCCGCAGAGCTCGATCAGCGGCGAACTCGGGAAGGCCTTCTTGGTCCCACTTGATGTAGAACCATTTCTTCCGCCAGTTCTGGACGGAGTCGGATTTCTTCAGCTGGAAGAAGCTTGTGTCGCCGCGCAGCTGGATTCCGAAGCCGCCCACGGGGAACGTCTGCTTCGACCGCCCCACCATCCGTCGCACCATGAAGAGCGACTTCCACAAGTTCCAGTTGGGTGCGATCCCCAAAAAGCACTCGCATAACACAATGAAGCTCGCAATGTTCAATACGCTGTTGGGATTCAGATCATGCATCTGAATCCCATAGGCGTAGAGAAGACCACGAACAAAATCGTGGATGGGGAACCCGAAGCCTCGCGGAAGGAACTCCACGAAGCACACGCGCTCCCCAGTCACGAGGAGAGGGGATCACATCCTTACCGGGGGCGCGCGTCGTCGCCGTGCTCGTCGGCGGCAGCAACCCTTGTTCGCGGAGGGCGTCCAACTCCGCCGCCTTCACGGACGACTTCCCCCAGTCGCCCTCCAGCTTCTTCATCCCGGCGTCGTCGCCGGCGGCGGAGCTTTCCGCTCCCTTCACCCTCTTCTGGCCCATGGTGCTAGCGGAGGAGGAGAGAGTATCTGGTGAACTGGGCGCAAGGGCAGCAATGGAGGAACAGCACTAGAGGAGAAAGCAGATGAGATGGCGGCGAAATGAGGAAGGCGTGAGCTGTTCCCCACCGTGGTGGAGATTATGTACCGCGGGGTCAGTTCATCCTGGCCGTCCTCCACGAAGCCGCAACTCGAGGCAACATCCGGTCGTCCACGTGTCGCGCGGAGATCGCAACCGTCGCCGGCCACGCCGCCCACTACGCGCGGGAATCGAGGCGCCATCATCATGCCACGAAAATTTCGCGCCCAACGGTCAGAACAGTCAACACTGACACCGGGACCACTCTGTTACGTCCCATCGGACGCAGAGCACGCCGAAAACGTCAGCCCTGACGTCATCAGCGGAAGCGTATCAAGTAAGCCAACGGGCTGATGGAGCACCCGGACAGTTCTTCGAGTGCAACAAGGAACAGTAAGCTCTGAGAGCTGAGTCGACTCGATAATCCATTCGAGTGAGACAAATACATAGTAAGCTTTACAAAGCTGATGACACCCGAATTCATCATTCGAGAGGACTCCAACCAGTAAGCTTTCATAGCTGAGTTTAAGTCGATTCCGTAGGCCATTAAGGCTGAGTACAAAGTAAGTCGAACAAGGCCAGTTTTGACTTGGGCATTACGAGTCATCTTTTTACTCCCATCGGGAGCGGGCTTTTCGACTGAAGAAAAATTGAGTTTAACCTCAATTGCAAGCAATTCAGCTTAATCTCGGGGGCTACTCCCATCGGGAGCGCTGTTCGCGCACCCGATGACTAAGGACAACGACAGTCGAAAGCTGGCGGTCAAGAAAATCATGAAGCGCACTCGATTATTCAAGACAGTAGCAGCCGAAGATTGGCTCGCGAAGAAGTCACAAGGGCGTGCCCGGAGGAAGGAGTCCTTTACTCGACTCTGCGATTCGACTAAGCACTCGGGGGCTACTGTCGTGGGGCTACCTTTCGGGTGCCCCACGGTGGTGATACCTGGGTCACGCCAAGAGAAGCCCATTGAAGCCCATGAAGTATACCGGGTGGCCCAAGTAGTCGGTTAGGCCGATGAGAGTTCTCCTTATCTTGTAACGTGCAATCTGCACCGTCCACCCGAGACCTGGCCTGTGATATAAAGGCCAGGAGGGTGCGTCGTCTAGGTCAAGCAACCAGCAAGCAAACCCTAGCGAGATTGCATCTCGCCATTGTAGCCACCTCAATAATTCCAAACAAGCAGGAGTAGGTCTTTACCTCACCTCGAGGGGCCGAACCTGGGTAAAACTCGCCCCCTGTTAGCCGTCACAGCTACCAACGTTCTCTCTCTCTCCCCCTCAATTAACCCGGGGTGTACAACCTTGGGATTTGCCGAGTCTACTCCTCGTCAATGAGCATGTAGTCTTTAATTTTTCTTTGCATCTCTGCTACCGTGGAGTTGGAACGGATTTATTTTCACCATTTGGCTGATGTCTTCACGCTGAAATTAGTAAGGATTTATTTTCATGATACTCTTTTGACTGATATTATTCATCACTTCTTAATGTTATTCATCATTTGGCTTGTTGAATATGTTATTGGCTGGTGCGATCACACCAAAATCGGTGAGGATTTATCTTCATCATGCTCTTTCTATTTTTCGAGACTGGGGATAGTACCTTGTTGAACCGACTCCTTGGAAGAAATTTCGCTGGGGCTAGATATCTTTTGCCACTAGGAATTGGTGCTTGATTGTTCAATTGCAGGTTCTTCTTTATTTAAATTTTTTTAGTTTGTGTTGTGAGGAGCAAGAGAACACATAATATGTATGAATCAAGTTTCTATTTCGGTGCATTTTATTCGTCATCGGTCTTCCGCGTGTGTTCCGTAGCAACGCACGGGTATTCAACTAGTTAGAATTAAATTATGTATTTGTGTGTGAGAATGATCGTCTCTAACCGTGTATCACCTGTCAAGATGAACCACTGTCCGTTCCTTATATAAAGTGACACAACCGAGTTACAATGAGTGCATAGTGGCCAATAACTGGCTATGATTACATTGGGCACGAATGATATCATGCGTAGTGCGGACTAGAAACCTCCGTCTTGAATGCATGGTAATGTCTTTGTTAATGGCGATCCTTGGAGGAGTCGACCTTCCGGGTGATCCTCCGGGAGCTGGTCCAAGGCTAGCAGGAGAGAAGTCAGCCTTGTTTAGCCAGATTGTAGCGTTGTACACTTGTACTTGACATGTGCCATCTTGGGCCTGTGCAGCCCGTACCGTTGACTTGGTCCTCTGTGGTTTAGTTGGGCCAACTCTTGAACTTGGGCCGACCTTATTGGTAATGCCGCTGGCAGTTAGCCATTTATCACTTCCTAGCACCTGTGTGTATTTTTTTTTTTGAAACGAGGCAAAAGCTTTGCCTTTTATATTGATAAAGTAGGAGCAAACATAAAGGACAAGGCCTAAAAAGAAAAAAGTTACAACTCGATCCACGCCGGCCCCGAGGCCGCGCCCCACACGGGTCGACGACCCAGTTGCCCAAGCAACCAAAACCGCCACCAAGACCCCTCAACGCAACACGGCGGAGGTGATAGTCCGGAGCCGCCGCTCCGACATCCACGCCAGCTCCAAAGCTGCGCCCCAAACAAGCCGACGACCAAGACGCCCAAACACCCAAAGTCGACGCCACACCACCTCAACACAACACGGTGGAGGTGAAAACCCGGAGCCGCCGCTCCGACATCCACACCGGCCCCAGGGCCGCGCACCCCCAAGCCGAAGACGAGGACTCGCCACCGCCAGCCACCAGCACTCCACAGGTCCCGCTGGCCGGTGGAACATCCAAGGCGAGGCCCCAAGAGGCAAGCGACGCAGGAGCGCCGCCCTCGCCCGATCCCGTGAAGGATCTAGGGTTTCCCCCGGAGAACCCGGCGTGGAGAAGCAAGAGCACCACCTCGACGACGCCTTCAAGAAGGATGCGGCGCCCGAGGGCGTCGCCGTCGTCAGCCTCGGCCGGCAGCCAGGGCTAGGCTTTCGCCCGGCGATGTTTCGCAAACCCCACCGACCGCCCATCGGGGACCAACCAGACCACCATCTTCGCGTGCCGCAAACACCGCATCACCTCATTCCACGGCGGACGGCACGCCGACTGCGGCCCACCCGCAGCCGCAATTCCGGGGCCGCCGCCCCGGCTTCCTCCTCCCTGACCTTGCTGCCGCTGCAGCAATGGGCGCCGCCCCGCAGCCACCACCCGAACTCGCCACCGTCCACGCCCCCGCCACAGCGAGGAGCACGCCGCCGCCCCAACTGCGCAGCCGCGCCGGCCCGCCCGGCCCAGATGCGGCCCGCACGGGCCCGGACCCCCCTGACGCCGCCACCGACGCGCCCCACCCGGACGCGCCCCGCACCCCTCCTGGATGCACCACGCGACGCCGCCGACGCGCGCCGCCTGGCCGCACCGTCGCCCCAGGGCCAGCCCACGCCGGGGCCGCCGCAACCATGGCGAGCCCAACCTGCTGCCCACGCAGCCAGGTCGTCCCCCACAAGATCCGCCCCGGATCCGCCACCCGCAGCCCCGTGCGGTCCCGGAGCCGCCGCTCCGGCTTTCCTACGCCGATGGGACGCCGTCGCCGTCCCAGTCAGGTTCGGCGCCCACGGACGCGAAGGCGAGGAAGAAGACACCCCCGCGGCCAGTTGTTTGGCGGCGAGGAGGCCGCCGCCACCGCGGCGCGGAGGCCGGCGGCAGCAGCGGCGGGAAGGCGCCGAGGGGGGTGGGCTGCTGGCGGCGCGGTGGGGGGCGCCCCCGGTGTCGCCTGGGAGCGACACGGGGGGTGGGGGGGGAGGGGGGGGGGGGTACTGCTCGATCTGATTGGGGGGGAGCACCTGTGTGTATCAGTGTATGTATTATCCATGTTATCTTCCTAGCAACAACGAGATGGAATACACTGTTGAAATAACCTGATAATGTAATATATGTGTTTAGTGCCTATGACATGTTGCCGATTTCTGTTTCACCTCTTATAAATAGTTCGTACAAATACTGGTAGAAGATCAGTTTTTTATTTTATTTTCAAGAGTATGCGAACGCGTACTTTAATTTTATAGAAAGTATACAAAAATGTACAAGAATCAGAACCATCCGTAAGCAGCTGCTTCCGGAAAACACCCACACCACACAAGCAAGCGCAACACTCGTGTTGATGCACCATACCTACGTCGAATCCTACACCACCTCTCCTCGCCATCGACCACAACTTCAGCTTGTCAAGGATCCTCCCCACCCGAAGAAGAAGAGTTTTTTCAACGGATCAAACATAGAAAATAGTCGAATATGTTAGAAAATGAATTGGTGCTCTGTGTCTTTTGTTACTCTACACATATTCCATCTTAATCGGTGCTTTGGCTCTTTTTTTACTCCGCACAAATTCAATCTTACCAACCAAAAACATTCGCAATCTGACTGTAACACTACAATTTCTACGGCCATTTTCCCGCGAGCACGCTGCTCCCATGGACACCGACTACATCTACATTTTGCTCCGAGTCTTGGTTTTTAAAGACCATTTTTCAAATGACTATTTGTCCCATCAAGGAAATAGACTAAAAAAGATGCAAGCCCTATGTCTTATCTATGTTTAAATGTTTAATACAATTTGATGGTGCCGAAATGTGAACCTGTTATTTTATTGTGATCCAAAATTATACAAAGACAACTAAATTTTGACGGAGCGAGGTCCTGTCGGGAGGTTGGGCCGATGCGAAGCGGATTCAGATCTTAGCACAACACGTTGTCCCCTAACAGCCTGCGGGGGTTCGGGGGTGGCAGCCCCTACCGTACGGATCTTTACTGACCTAGGATTAGGTCAGATCACTGTAAATACATGGAGTAAGCTGCCACCCGTGATAAGATCATTGCTACAAATCCTTGGCATTTGTAACCTCATCCGATATAGTGAACATTTGTTGACTGGCGTCCGTAGTTTTTTTTGTTTCTTTTTGAAAAGGGTTTCCACGTTAAAATCTTGTATCCCCTGTCGTGATCTTACTTTTGCTCATTGTTTATATTACCTATCACTTATAACAGAACCTGCTATTGTATTTTTATGTTATGTATGCTACCACTAACGACACAATGCATATTGCTATGACTACGTATTTATATATCAAGTCGTTCAGTTCATTTTTCAAAATGTTTGCTCTGTACGATTTGCCAACTATTAGACCAGGCAAGGGGCAAGCCGTGATTCTTACCTAGTGTTCTTGTCGCTATAAATATAGAGTAGGATCGAACACGGAATCAGAGGATGAAACCTGGTTAGTCATACAAATTGGTGTATATTACAGACTGCACACAGCACTAACAGAAATGGATAAGCGTGAGTGCGTGACCAAATTCAAAAAGTTAATATAGTTTTCGCTAGAAGGCCGGATGTCCTGTTCATTGCAGTACTGCACCCATTCTACTTTCAGTCTGTACTACCATGAACCGCTGTATTTTTCGTCAAATCTGGCCGTTTTCCACAACTAATAATAAAACTGGCCGTTGCTGGAAACTATTTCCAAATCTGGCCCCCGGGGTCGGCGCCAATGCAGATGGCGCCGACATTGTGCAGGTCGGCGCCAAGAGATTTGGACACTAGAGCAGTCGAAGACGTCGGCGCCATTCTCCTTGGCGCCGACCCTGGTTCGGCGAATAAACAGGCTGGCGCCGACCTGTACAAGGTCGGCGCCATTTGCATTGGCGCCGAGCCCAGTGGCCATTTTTGAAAATAGTTTTTGAAAGAGGCCAATCATGCTATTAGTTCGTAAAAACGGCCATTTTAGGCAAAAAATACTGAACCGCTTCCATTCTACTTTCAGTTGAAATTTCTGAGAGCCATGGTCAGGTTCTTCACGAGCTCAACCGCAGACGAAAAACCCTCCTCGATCTGCACACAATTGAAACATGTCAATCTTCTAGGACGCCAATTTCCGAGGCAACCGTTAACAACAGTTTGTTATCTTGCCAGCTATAGCCACAGACCACAGTAATTTGCACATGTATTATGAGGAGGGTACAAACTATAGATGCCTTGCCTTTGCGGTGATGGTGATGTTGAGACAGGAGTCGGTGAACGGCACGACGTTGGTGTTTATGATGGAGAGGCCCTGGTTCTCGAGCTCAGAGAGGACCATCACCAGCACGCCTCTCGTCTCCTTGCAGCAGATTTTCAGGAGCGCCGTATTCCCCCGAATGCTGGCCTCGACGGCCGGGCTCGTGTACTCGCCGTCACCGTCCCCGGAGCCACACCCGGTGGGGTCTGCCGCGTCGTTGTCGTTGGAGGATATGCGGCACTTGCTCTCAAAGACGGTGGACTCGGACGACCGCCGCGTGCCCTTCTCCTCCAGGGCCCTCACCTTCTCCTCCAGCTGCTTCACGTAGTCGATGGTGCTCCCCAGCAGAGAGATCTTGTCTGTCTGAAAAAACCCAGAAATGTTTAGTAGCCAGTACTTGGTCTCTGAACACATAAGAGCAGGCATGGTGTTACGCACCTTCTTGAGCCCGGGGACGATGGTGGCCAAGGACACGAACTGCTGCTGCAGCTTCTCCCGCCGCTTGCGCTCGGCGATTACGTGCTCCTGCGCGTTCCCTGGCGCCCTGCTCCGCCTCTCCGGCGCCTGCAGCTGCTGCATCCTCCCGTCGATGCCGTCCTGCTGCCAGGCACCGCCGGAGAAGCTTAGTGTGCTAGCCTGGCCGGCGACGAAGGAGAGAAACTTAGACGAATCCAGCAGCGGCGACGGCGACGGTTGCCCCTGCTCGTTCTTCACCGCGGCCGATCCGAACGGCAAGTTGGGCAAGGATGACGAGCCCCCAAAGATGGGGAAATCGGAGCTGCGAGATGGATGGAACGACGGGGTTGCCACGGGTGGCGTGTAGTACTGCTCCTGATGATCGGGTAACGGTAGGTCTCCAAACTGCTGCTGTTCCAGGCCGGCTACGTGCCCCCCTTCTTGCTGGTACATGTAAGCAAGCTCCTCTTCTTCCTGACATGGACATTGCGAGAATTATACAGTCAACTCGAAGCATCTAAACTTTGAGAGGTCACAAGGAAATAGTACGGGATTAATGTGCTTACCGTCGGCGTGAGCCATTGGTTTGGCTGCTCCATCACTGCGCACACAAAAAGAGCATAAGCACAAGCGAAACACCAAGCTAGAGAAATATAATTTCTCACGAAGACATACCTGCGCAGCTGCGCAGCTGCGCTGAATAAGCAGCTGGCACCTCTTCTCTCGGTTCTTTTTCTCGTGTTCTCTTCTCGGCTCCTCTTTTATTGACTTCCTGTTATGCTCCCATATATAGTGGTGTGAACTTCCGGTTGTTGCTGTTCAGAAGAAGGCGTTCACGACTTCACGACTTCACGTGCACTCGCAGATAAGGTCAAGGTAATTGCACGTTTGGCTCTGCACATACCGTACGCGTTTCATTTCTTTTTCAACGCCTTTTCCTCCCAGTTCATGACCTACTTTGGTGTTGACATCACAGCTCTCATCCCTGAAGATCTCATGCTATCTTTAATCCACTCAAGAGATTGTGATCTGAAACTAATTTCTATAAAACTCTATCGCATACCTCATCAAGAGTACACGACCTCTCTGAAGATTCAGTAGGTTCGAAGACAGTGACACCTAAATAGAAAGTCTGCATGCATGGTTGGCTGACGAAGTCTCTTTCACTCGGAAGAGAGTACGGCAGTTCTTACATGCATGGATTGGTGGTTCTACCGAACCAGTACGTGTGTGCATTTCTGGAAGGATGTGTTCATTTGCTGATAGACTTTGTGATGTACGCAAAGTAGAGGTTGAAGTGATGGCGACATTTTTGGAAGGATGCGTATACGTACGTAGTTGTTGAGTTGGAGGAATAAGTACAATTCTACGAACTCCACTAGTGTGCATACCATATCGTATCAATTTTCCAAATTGTTTAGAAGATCGATGCGATATTGGCGCTGTATTCTTTATACTGAAATTGCAAGCTTTTAGATTACACAAGCAAATCCCAAGAAAGAGGCTTCAAATTAAAGCGCAAACAGCAGACAACTGTTCCGTACCAACTGGCTGGAAAGTCCAAACCTGAGGAGGCCAAAGGAACAGGACAAACGACTTATTGCTGTGTTAGGCCCCATTACCGAGGTTAAGACGTTTCAAGCTATTAGATTAAAATATCACATTGTTGTTGCGTTTTTTTTCTTTTGCGAAAAGTTTAAAGATCTATTGTAATCATCCGCACAATGTGGTTTGATCCACATGCAAAAGCCAACAAATCTTGTACAGGCGCCACGTACTGTCAGGTGTGGCAACAAATTTGATGTTGGGGAGTGGGTTCCTAACCTTGTTAATATTTTTTATCTCTGTACTTACATTTTGGTGCATGGCATGTTATACATTCAGGAACGGTGTTCTTTTCATTCAGGTGTCATTCAGATTTGGACTCCTATAAGTTGCATCATCTTCATATCCAAACCGATCGTGTTGAAACTAAATCATGTGGTAATTAGGAATTGCATAATCGTGCTCTTAATTTTTGCTCGCTATTTAAACATAAGGCATACTGGAAGTATATATAAGCTTTGGTGGCACCTTTCGGCTGGCTAACATTGCTGCCAGGAGCAACTGGACTGCACATAAGATTGCGATGCAAATATTTGCCTAGATTTTGTGGCTTCTTGTAATTATATATTGCTTATAAACCAAAACCACATGGCCTAATCACTAATTAGGCATCCAGTTGACTACATCTATAGACTAACATGACCAACTTGATCAAAACTAAAAGCTAAAAAACCCGGCATCTCTGTCGATCTGTAGTACACCAGCGTTTTTCTTGGCCTTTTTAGCATGTGTAGTACACCACTGGATTGCCAGCATCAACAGATTACTCCACTGGACAACTTGATCAGTTACCCTAAATACAACCACATGCAAATGCCATGATTAAGTGCCTTTTCAACTTAATTAGACGATTATTTATTGAACTTTGAGGTGGTGTTCATCTTTGAGAAGCCATGCTTCCGTCAAGTTGTGTTACTAAGCGCCTACGGCCAGATGGACCATCTCGTTGGCACATTGCATTCGGGTCTTATCTGGATATTATTTGTAAATTTTACAACTAAACCAAATGGCTCAAATGGAAATAAACAATCGAGAAGACTGATCTTTAGAGTTGTCAGGATATCATAGTTGAATCTTGGAGAGGATGTTGTAATCACAGAAATATAAAAATAAGACTTGTGAATTTACTATTATAGCTTTACTCCCTAGCGAAGTAATCAAACGGCCTCCCCTTGCCGTTTCCACTAGAACTTCTTCTGTCCATCAACATGCGCCACATGGCAAAAGGATCCAGTAAAGTAGATGCTGACTCAACACGAAGTCCATGTTTCCACGGGTAAATGTAAGCTGCAACAGATAACAACTTTAGTTTCTTACTCATGTGATTATATCTTATGTAATTTGGATCCGACTATGTATAGGGCGTTCTAGATTTGGCATAACCATAGGACATAAGAATTTTTTTTTGTCTTAATTCATCCGAAGTTACGGTATGTTAGCATATGTTTGCATGCATACACTAAATGACGAAATTGATGACATCATCCCGCATTTAATATGGAATGCAAGAATTTAAAATATTTTGTAGCTCAAACCGTTTATCCGATTTATGATCCGTTTTCACCGTTAGACTAGTCGCGTCGAGATCTTCAAAACTAGATCCCATGTTGATATGTTTCGACGATATTATTTTTTGACCTGAAAGTTAGCAACGACTAACACGTAAGTTACCAGGCTGTAGTATGTAAGTTACCACCCTACGCCATACAATGGATAGTAACTTCATCGATCTAGAGAGGGTTACTCTATGAATTTAGGGTGGGCAACTCCATCACTACTGGGTGCTAACTCTATCAATTTTGTGTGCGTAACTCCATCGATTTAGGGTGGGTAACTCGTTCAGTATAGGATGGTAATTCAATCAGTCTAGGGTGGGTAACTCCATCACTAACGTGTGGGTAACTCCAACACTATTGGTTGGGTAACTGAAAGTGCATGGTTGCCCCCATGTGTGGTTTTGGTAATTAATGACAATCTCTATGGACTAACGTTTGTATTGAGCTACTTGTAGGTGTGTCCATTTGCGTTGCTTGATCTCCATATGTTGGAGTCAAGGCTATGGGAAGAAGATTGTTTGTTGATCAAGGCTGAGTGCCTCTCCCATATTGGTGTATGGGGGAGCAATATGCGAATCTTCACCAAGCAAAGCGCAATCAAGAAAGGTGGTTCGTCTTGAGGAGATGAAGATCGTCATCATCGACCTCAAGTGGATTATGTGCAAGGCAAAGGTATGATCTTGATACAGTTTCTATTTTATCGGTCTCATGCTGTTAGTTGAGAGACCGGGTTATAGGATAGATAGCCGTACTATCAAGAGGGGCTCTCGACCGAGTATCTTGATCATATCGTTCGTGGAGAGCTCAAACCTTTGCATCCTTGCAATCATATTTATTGGTTCTTATTTGGCTCTTATCGTGGTGTGGTCTTGGTGCTTGTCGTGCTCGTCATGACAAGGCCGAGTTCACCGAAAACGGATTTCGTATGCGTCTTCTATTGCGTTTACGGTATTGAAGATTTTGCCGGTTTATCCGTGCGGAAGGTTTCTCTCTTCAATTTCTTTGCAAAATCTCCATTGCTTGTTTGCTATATTTCCAAGGGTCGGGCACAAGCATTTGCCTTTATCATTCTATTAGAGCTTGTGTCCTTTTATCTTAAATTGTTGAACTTCTTTATTTGCATTTGTGTTTGGAATCATATGGAATTATCTATGTTTGAGATATTGGTTATGGATGATATGCACTGGTATTGCCTTTCTATCTATATGCATAAGGTATGGCTTCCATCAAGTCTCGTGTCTTTGATATATGTTTCCATGAAAATAATTTAATGCATATCATGTCGTGATCTTTCTTTCCTATATGTTGTGCATCTATCTTTTCATGCAACTTGATATGCACACATTTAGGGGGAGTGCCTATCTTTCTATCACAACATGATATTACCTTGTTGCAAATCCTAGTGTTGTCATCTAACACCAAAAAGGGGGAGATTGAAAGAACATTTCTTATCCTCTAATGGTTTTGGGTGTTAGGCAACAACACTAGCGATAAGTTTAATCATGTGCTAAGTGTTGCAGGTTTAGCTAATTAAATCTTATAGCATCGAGTCCCAAAATTCAAAGGGAAAAGAGAAAGGGTTTTGTGGTGGATGAATTCGGCCCCCAGGATTTTCGACTAAGGAGTAAAAGTGCCGAAAGGCGCGGCTCTCTGCTTAGCCGGATATTTGGGCTGGATATTTAGGTGGTTACACCGGATTATCCAGTCCCTCGAAGTTTCGGTGGCCAAGGAAGAAATAGCGCCCGAAGGCGCGGCTCTCTGCTTAGCCGGATATTTGGGCCGGATTTTCTTGATGGGTGGCCGGATTATCCGGGGCCGGATAATCCGGCCCCCACTTAACCCGGATTATCCAGCCCCTTATACCCCTCCCCCTTCCTCCAGCCAGCTAGCTTGCCCAAGCATTGAAGACCACCATTATTGCAAGCTCAAAACTCACTAGATCTCCCAATCCCTCCACCCAAACTCGTTGATCTTTGGAGGATTGAAGGAAAAGTCCCTGATCTACATCTTCACCAAGCCGTTCTTCATTCCCCCCTCATTAACTTGAGGGATTTTGTTTCTAGGGTTTTCTTGTGTTTTCCCTAGATTCATTTGCTTACTACTTGTTGAATTGTGACAGATTTGTTGATTTGGGAGCCCCCAATTTAAGTTGTGGGTGTGTGCCCCAAAAATGTTGTAAAGGCTCCGGATTCCGCCTTGAAGGATTCCGATAGTGGAAGGTGAACCTAACCCTTGTGGTGAGGTTCATCGGAGAATAGGGTGAGGCCTTTTAAGGAATCTTGAGTAGGCATTTGTGGAGAGCTCACACCCCTCCAACGATACGTACTCCCTTAACAAGGAGGAACTCGGGAATACATCCTTGCCTCAGCGTGCCTCGGTTATTTCTATACCCGAGCTCTTTCTTATGCAATTTACATTGTGATAGCCTTCGTGCTTGAAGTATATATCTTGCTATCACCTTGTTGTTTGTCTTGCTTAGCATAAGTTGTTGGTGCACATAGGTGAGCCTAGTTTATTTAGGTGTTGGCTTGTTAATTTCAACACCTAGTTTTATTCCGCAATTGTCAAGCCTTAAACCAGAAAAGTTTCAATCGCCTATTCAACCCCCCACTAGGCGACATCGTTTATTCTTTCGGTAACTCTATCAGTCTAGGGTGGGTAACTTCATCACTACTGGGTGGGTAACTCCATGACTATTGAGTGGGTAACTTCTTCAGTCTAGGTGGATAACTCCATCACTACTGGGTGGTAACTCCATCAATACCAGGTGGTAACTCCACCAGTCTAGTGTGGAAACTCCATCCGTCTACAGTGGCTAACATCTTCAGTACTAGGTGGTAACTCTATCACTGCAGGGTGGGTAACTTACATGTTATGGGGTCGATAACTTGCTTGTTATGGGGTTGGTAACTTTCGGGTCCAGAAAAAAATTCATCAAAACATAGCAACATGGGATCTAGTTTCGAAGATCTCGACGCGACGTGCCGAACGGTGAAAACAGATCGTAAATCGGATAAACGGTTTGAGCTACGAAAGTTCTTAATTTTTTAATTTTGCATTTAATGGACATGATGTCAGCCGTTTTGTCTTTTTCTGCATGCATGCTAAATAGCCTCACTTAGACTTTTTTCGGGTTGGTAACTTATGCATCAAAGCCTGGTAGCTTACATGTTAAGGGGTTGGTAAGTTTTAGGTCCAAAAAAATTTCGTCGAAACATATCAATATGTGATGGTAGATATTGATAAGTTGGGTGGTGCCCCAAGCGAAGGCGGAATTGTAGCTAGTAGCAGTTTTCCCTCTTTTAAAGAACCGAGGTTTATCAAACCAGTAGGACTTTGAAATCAACAACGAGGTGAATGTTGAAGATCTCTGGCGCTTAGGGATACCTTCAACAGACGTGGACCTACACACACTCAACCAAATACTTTGTCCCCAACGGCGGAGAGGTTGTCAATCTCTCCGGTCTCGCAGAACACAAAGTGGTTAATTGTATGATGAAATATGAAAAGTGACCAGAGGAGTAATGATGATTAAAAGCAAGTAAATGAGGTTGTAAACAATGTAAAAAGATGGACCGGGGGCCATGGGTTCACTAGTGGAGTCTCTCAAGTAAATAAATATGCATGTGATGGGTGAACGAATTACAGCTAGGCAATTGACAAGATCATGACACAAACCCAATTTAGCTACGAAAAAAAGGACATGATAATATTTATGGAGGCATCACGACAAGGAACAGAGACCGTTGTGCCCAACTGCGTCTTTGTCTAAAAAGTCCAACGTGGGATCGCTATCCAGCCTGTCACCCAACGGTATTAAGTTGCAAGCAACAAACAATTGCATTAAGTAAAGTGCATGAAGTAAGCAATACTAATATCAAAATAGACATTAACACCACTGTTTTACCCTTAGTAGCAACAGCACACCCTCACCCTTAGACATTTCTGTCACTCGTGCCCAGGAACAAAAGGGGGCATGAACCCACTATCGAGCATAAATACCCTCTCTTGGAGATACACACAATCACTTGGCCAAAGTAACTACGCACATCGGAGAGCATGCAAGAACATAAATTACTCATATAAGAATCATGCACAATCTAAACATAACTTCATAATCCATCGGATCCCAGCTAACACATCACATAGCGTTACGATAATCGATCTTGATCATGTTAGGCAGCTCACAAGATCATAAGACATGAAGCACAAGAGAGAGAGACTACCAACTAGCTAGTGCCATGGACCCGTAGTCCAAGGTGAGACTACTCACAAATCATCCCGGAGGAAGGCATGGCGATGAAGAGCCCTCCGGGATCGATCTCCCCTCTGGCAGAGTGCTGGGATCAGCTTCAGATTGGACCCCGAACTAGGGTTTTCTGGAAAATAATGTCCGCCTCGACGTTTTTAGGTTTTTAGGGATTTTATAGGCGTCGGAGGGGGCCGAGGGGGTGCCCCAAGAGCAGGGGCGGGCCCCACCCACGGGTCCTAGGGGGGCCGCGGCAGGAGGCCGCCTGCGCCCTGTGGGTGGCCCCTCAGGCTCCCCTTTGGTCTTCTGGTGCCTTTCGACGAGTAAAAAATCTCCATAAATTTTCGTCCAATTCCGAGAATATTTCCAGAAGTAAAATTTTCTGAAATACAAAAACAGGGAACTGGCACTTGGCAATCTTGTCAATAGGTTAGTCCGACAAAATGCATAAAAATGATATAAATGACAGTAAAAACATGTGACAATATCACAAAACTAGCATGGATCACTCAAAAATTATAGATACGTTTGAGACGTATCAGCATCCCCAAGCTTAACTCCTACTCGTCCTCGAGTAGGTAAGTGATAACAAATAATTTTTTATGAGACATGCTACCAACACAATCTTGATCAAGATAGTAATGCAAAGCACATGAAGTGAATAAGGTGATCCAAAACAATTGTCTATAGTTGACATTAAGCAAACAATGATTAACAACCGCTAGCTAACAAATGCTAGAAACTTTTCATGAATAAGTGCGTTGGAGACATGGAACCATACATAAGGTTTAGAAAGAAGAATTGCGAATTATGTCTCCAATGTAAAGTATCAATCATTCTTCAAAGCATCTAATTAGTCATTCATGAAAATAGCCAAGCTCAAGTCAGGTGTCCTAATCCATCTACTTCATAAATCAACTGTTTCGAAGTCTACTCAACTAGTGCAAGTAGGAAGTGGCTTTGGCACCATGATGTTATGGCAAAGAGAACAATAATGGAGATTTGGAAGGTCAAAAAGAAAGGCTCAAACAGTGGAGAAGGTAACCACAAGACAGAAGGAAGTCCCGTAGTTGACACTGTATGAGGAGTAGTGATTGCCATGCAATGGATGCACATAGAGCTATAAGTGTATGAAAGCTCTCCAATGGAACTAGTGGGGGTGCATCCAACTTGCTTGCTCATGAAGACCTAGAGCCCACTTGAGCAGGCTCATCCTTGGAATATACAAGCCAAGTTCTATAACGTTAATTCCCCACATAGTTATACAAATGAAAACATGAAAACTCTCTATAATGAAGTGTAGGTGCTAACTAGCACAAGTGTGGAATAAAGGATAATAGTGCTGCCCCCTCTCTCTTTTATATTTCTCTTCTTATTTTTTAATTGTGGCCTCCGTGGCTCTTTTAAATTTTCTCTCATTGGTCTCTTTTGTACTCTTTTATGTGGCCACTTTGGACTCTTTTCAATATGCTCACAGGTTGGGGCAACACTCTATTTTTACAAGATGATCATCACACTTTTGGTACTGATAACTCATAAGACTAATACATGATGTATAAAGGAAGATATGCATGATCGAGCGTAGTGTGGAAAAAATGTAGAACATGTGGCAAGCCACGCTGCACACTAACTCAATGATCAAGCAAACTATATGATAATGAAGAACGACATCAAGTCATGTAATGTAATGATGGATGTTGCATGGCAATGTATCTCGGAACGGCTATGGAAATGCCGTGATAGGTAGGTATGGTGGTTGTTTTGAGGAAGATAGTTGGCTTATGTGTAGGAGAACAGGATGAAGTTCTCCCACGGAGTTGGATGTGCTCGCGAAGTATGCACCAATCTCAATGTGAGAGAGGGCATTGCGCACCACCAAGAGGCTAGCAAAATATGGAAGTGGAAGTGCCAAAAACCAAAACTCAACAATGCATTTCGTATATTGCAAACAACTAGCAGTTTCAATGTTCCACAAATGGTTAGAGACACCCCGAGAGGGATCGTGGCGGCGACACAAGTGCCCCGTTGGCTTCCCCGACCGTTGCAGTAACTACCCACTAGGAACTTATTTTCAACTTAGTAGAATTCATGACACATTAGCATTGTTGACTTAGGTTGTTTAGTTCAGAAAAGTACGGCTCCACGCTTTAACAACACCTCTCCACTAATCAGCTCTAACACCATTAACCAACACATTTTAACCATTAGTTATTTTAGTGCCTCAAAACAATTGAAGGGTATCAAATTATCCACATAGTGATCTACAAGACTATGCAGGTTTTTCTACTTCATGCCACTGCCACATGCATAGCATTTTTCTGATCAAACACATTAACCAAGAAACCAAAACAACTCTCCAATAAGTGAAGAACAAGAGAGTTTAACTTAACAACTAGCAGCTCTAAACAATATAAAAGCTAAAAGCGAGAGCTTACTAGAAAACAGACAGTAGCTAAGAATACTCAAAAAGATATAAGCGAAGCAAAGGAGTATTCAAACGAAAAAGCGGAGCGTGTCTCTCTCCCACACAAATAAAGCTAGGATCCAACAAAGATATGACTAACAAACAAACTAACAAAACTGAAAGTAAAAAGACGCTCCAAGCATAGCACATAATATGTAAAGTCATAAAAACAAAGTTCAACGAAGACGACCTTATGATAGTCGATGAAGATGAGGGGATGCCTTGGGCATCCCCAAGATTTGACTCTTGATAGTTCTTGATATTCAGAGGGGGGTGCTATGGGGGCATCCCCAAGCTTGAGCTCTGATCCATCCTCGATTTCTTCGTATTCCTCTCCTTTGGAACTTAAAAACTCCCTTCACACAAAACTTCTCATAATTTGATTAGAGGGTTAGTGCTCATAAATTAAAATGCACATATGTTCAACTCATTAAAAATTGCAAACCAACTTCATTAGAAATTAGCTACAGTTTACTAAGCCTCAATGTGGCACTCTACCCCTAGAGTATCACATATGATGATGGTAAAGAGACAAATGCAAAATAAAAGCAGAATCTGTCAAAATCTGAACAGTCTGTAAAGATCGAATTTTTCGAGGCACTTCTGCAGCTCAAATAAAAAAACATAAAACTAACGAAAGATAGATAAAAGCATCAGGCTTGCTGTAAAAAATTATCAGAAAAATATAATATTCTGGCGATTTTACGATTTTCGTGCAACAGGCGCACATAATCTGTTTTTGGACAGCAACACAATACCTCGCACTTTCAATGCATTAGAGGCTAAAATTGGCACAAAACCCCCAAAAAAAGATACAATGAAGTTTCTACAGAGGTAATAACTTCATGACTCAAGAAAAGCAAAAATCAAACTGAAAATAAAAGATGGGTTGCCTCCCAACAACCGCTTTTGTTTAACGCGTTTTAGCTAGGCGCAATGCCAAATATCAAGTTTTTTCGGAGGCCTTTGCAACATCAAGAGCATAGCTTGACCTTATGATTGATTAAAAAGGAAACTTCTTTCTCTTTCTAGGGACGTGTTCCATCCCTTTTTAAGGGGGAACTGAAACCTTATATTTCCCTCTTTCATATCAATAATAACACCAACAGTTCTCAAAAACGGTCTTCCCAAAATAATAGGACAAGAAGCATTGCACTCAATATCCATAACAATAAAATCAACAGGAACATAATTATCATTAACAACAATAAGGACATCATCAACTCTACCCAAAGGTTTATTTTTAGAAGAATCAGCAAGAT
This sequence comes from Puccinellia tenuiflora, assembly GCA_012064385.1. Lineage (NCBI taxonomy): Eukaryota > Viridiplantae > Streptophyta > Magnoliopsida > Poales > Poaceae > Puccinellia > Puccinellia tenuiflora. Next base: position 276,220 of record QRDG01002353.1, read on the forward strand.
GAACATTTAAATAGCACTCTTCCAAAGGATTTAAATCAAGCATATTATAGAAACTTTAAGTCACAACAGAAACACTTGCGCCAAGATCACATAAAGCATTGCAATCAAAGTCATTTATTTTATCTTAATAGTGGGTTCCCAACCATCTTCTAACTTGTTAGGGATAGAGGTTTCATGCTTTAATTTTTCTTCCCTAGCCTTGATAAGAGCATCGGTAATGTGTTTGGTAAAGGCAAGATTTATTTTACTAGCATCCGGTGTCTTAGCAAGATTTTGTAGGAACTTAATGAATTTAGTAAGACTGCAATTATCAAAATAAATTTCATCATCTTTAAATAAACTAGGAGGATCCTCTTTAGTGGTTTGGATAGTATAAACTTTAACAATTTTCCTATTCATTTCAGCAATTCTAGCTTCTTCAGCCTCTGTAGCCCACCTAGCTTTCAAGAGAGCCATCATCCTTTCATTTTCATTAATTTGAAGAGAGATAACATTTAAATATTAAGTATGTTTTTCTTGATTTGGAGTGGTTCTAATTTTCAAAATTTCAACATCATGAGCAAGAACGTCTACTTTAGAGACTAGACTATCCAGTTTTTCCAACTTCTCTTCAACAATTTTGTTAAAAGCTTTTTGCGAAGTGATAAATTCCTTTAAAACATTTTCAAGATCAGAGGACACATTCTTATTAGGATTATAAGAATTACCATAAAAGTTGCCATTATTGGGAGGATAAGGCCTATAGTTGTTACCACCAAAATTATTTTGATAAGCATTATTGTTGAAATTGTTTCTATTAAGAAAATTAACATCAACTTGATCCATTTCTTGGGAAATTAATGAAGCAAGTGGGACATTATTAGGATCAATATTGGACTGATTGGTAGCAAGCATAGACATAATCATATCAACCTTATCACTCAAACAGGAGATTTCCTCAACAGAATTTACCTTCTTACCACTTGGAGCTCGTTCGGTGTGCCATTGTGAATAATTTGTCATCATATCATCCAAGAGTTTAGTTGCTGCACCTAATGTTGTGGACATGAAGGTGCCTCCCGTGGCCGAGTCCAAAAGGTTCCTTGAAGAAAAAATCAAACCTGCATAAAAAGTTTGGATAACCATCCACATAGTTAATCCATGCGTGGGACAATTCTTAACCATAGATTTCATTCTCTCCCAAGCTTGAGCAACATGTTCATTATCAAATTGTCTAAAGTTCGTAATGTTACTCCTTACTTGTATGATTTTAGCAGGTGGATAATATTTTCCAATAAAAGCATCTTTGCATTTAATCCAAGAATCAATGCTATTTTTAGGCAAAGACAATAACCATTCTTTTGCTCTCCCTCTCAAAGAGAATGGGAAAAGTTTCAGTTTTATTATTTCATTTTCTACCTCTTTATACTTTTTCATATCACATAACTCAACAAAGTTATTTAAATGAGAGGCGGCATCATCAGTACTAGCACCAGAAAATTGCTCTTTCATAACAAGATTTAGCAAGGCAGGTTTAATTTCATAAGATTCCGCTTTAGTAGCGGGTGGAGCAATTGGAGAGCATATGAAATCATTGTTATTAGTGCTAGTAAAGTCACACAACTTGGTATTTTCAGTAGAAGACATAATGATAAGACAAAATAACAAGACAGGAATAAAGACTATGCTAATTTTTTTGGGTTTTAAAATTTTGAAACAGGAAAATAAACTAAACGAGATATAAAGCTAGCAAGACAAAAACAAAGTAAAGATATTGAGGGTATGAGAATCCCCTTGCTGTAGCTCTAAAGTCCCCGGCAACGGCGCCATAAAACTACTTGATGGTAGATATTGATAAGTTGGGTAGTGCCCCAAGCGAAGGCGGAATTGTAGCTAGTAGCAGTTTTCCCTCTTTTAAAGAACCGAGGTTTATTGAACCAGTAGGACTTTGAAATCAACAACGAGGTGAATGTTGAAGATCTCTGGCGCTTAGGGATACCTTCAACAGACGTGGACCTACACACACTCAACCAAATACTTTGTCCCCAACGGCAGAGAGGTTGTCAATCTCTCCGGTCTCGCAGAACACAAAGTGGTTAATTGTATGATGAAATATGAAAACTGACCAGAGGAGTAATGATGATTAAAAGCAAGTAAATGAGGTTCTAAACAATGTAAAATGATGGACCGGGGGCCATGGGTTCACTAGTGGAGTCTCTTAAGTAAATAAAATATGCATGTGATGGGTGAATGAATTACAGTTAGGCAATTGACAAGATCATGACACAAACCCAATTTAGCTATGATAAAAAGGACATGATAATATTTATGGAGGCATCACGACAAGGAACAAAGACCGTTGAGTCCAACTGCATCTTGAAGGGGTTGTTGCATAGAAAACAAAAAATTTCCTACGAAACAAGCGGAAGAAACCCCACGATCTAGATCTATTAGACGAAGGTAGCGAAGGTGAGATCCAATCTCTTACCCTTGAAGATCGAACAAACGCGTTTTGTCGGTGCAGGGGTTGGCTAGTCGATCCCCGCAACTAGACGCATCTAGTCGCGAGGAGATGTATTATCCACGCGATCCAATCTGATGAAGCGCCGCAAGAGCAGCACCTCCGTGGTATCCACACGTACGGCTCGATGTAGACTCCGCCTTCTTGATCCCGCAAGCAAGGAGGGAGTGGCTAGATAGATCTCAGCACCACGACGATTGTGGTGGTGTTGATGGTGGAGTGCGCCGTTCGCCAGGGCTTCGCCAAGCCATGTAAAATTGAGAGGGAGAGGAGAAGGCGCAGCAGCCCCTTAGGGCAAGGGGGGTGGTGCGGCTAGAGGTGTAGATCTAGGAGGCGGCAGCCCTCCGGGGAGAGGTGGCACGCGGCTAGGGCTAGGGTGGAGGAGCAGCCAAGGGTGTGCCGCACCCCTCCCCTCTCCCCTTTATGTATGGGGCGGCTAGGGTTTGAGAAAGGGGCTGGCCGGCCACTTGCCTTGGCCCCCAAGTTGAGTCCTGATGGGGGGATACTTTATAGGTAGGCCCATGGACCCGGAAACTAGACCCGCCAAGACCAAGAAGGCCAAAGCCGAGTCACGCATCAAGTCACATGGACCGGGATGGAGACAAGCCGACCAAAGCCCATGACAAAGAAGGGACCCGCCAGAAAGGAGTCCAAGTACAACCCGGAGTTCTAACTTGGAAGGCCAAGACCTAGAGTAGGACTCCATGTCCAACTGTGACTCGGTATAAAGTTGCAAATCCAGGGACCCGGCCACCTTTATAAGCAGGGTCCTGGATCTTAGATCGATAAGCAATCAAGAAACACCAAACCCATAGTCGCTGACTCCCCAGATAGGAGCTGGAACCCTATAATCGAGATCAGATCCATAGCAATAAAGAACAAGCAGGAAGTAGGTCTTTACCTCTATCAGAGGGGCCGAACCTGGGTAAATCTTTGTCCCTTGGCGAGATTAACAACTCCTACGTACTTCAATCATCAATGGCCCCAGAACTCACCTTCCCTGAGGAAGGACTTGCCGTGACAACCCCACGACAGTTGGCGCCCACCGTGGGGCCTATGATGAAAGGAGTCGAGATCGTGGGAGCTGCTCGCCGGGCCATGGAGAAACTCGCCATCGGGCGAGTCTACACGGATGAACACGGAGAAACCGAGATCGATGACTCTGGATGGACTCCAGAGATGGAGGAAGTCGACGAGGGTTATCAGCTTGTCTTTGGAGGAATCAACGTGTTCGTCGGCATGGTTTGCGTGTCAGGACTTCGCGCTAACTCGGCGGAATCAGTATCAGAGCCTACAGTCGTCGTCGAGTCCGACGGCGAGGAGTCGGTCGGCACATCGGAAGTCGGCATCATTGCCGAGCCAGAGACACAACTTGCTATCAACAATGAAGAGGAGTCGCTGGCAGAGCCATGTATGGAGCCAGACTACAACGCCAATTCAGAATCTATCTTGCCCTTGTTCGAAGATCGGCTTGGGTACGGTATTGAGGAGGAAGATTATGTGGAGTCGCCAGTGCGTGCCCGCGTCGTTGGAGTCTACATGTCTGGAAGTAGTGGAAATCAGTTTGATCCAGTTTTGCTGACAAGGGAAATCAATGCCAATAACGCAGCAGAACAGGCGGCCGAGCTAGCCAGCGCTCATACTGCATTAGAGAGGCAATTAGCAGAGATAACAGAAGCAAACCGCAAATTGGTAGAAGAGCGGGCCCGGGTCCAAGCTGAGGCCCAGGTAGTGCAGAATCGCCGGGAAGAACTCACCTCAATTCAGCATCGCAGAGCCAGGAGTCGCCTGCGTGATGGAGTCATTGTAAATCCAACTGCTTTGTTCAGCACACCCAATGGTCCAGGCGCAGGAGCCGGGCTAGGAGGTTCATCAGCGGCAGGAGGCGCCGCAGGGGAGGAGCAACACCTCCACCACCACCTCCACCACCACCTCCAGAAGGACCCGGCGGCAACGGTACCAACGGACCACCACCTGAGGGAGGAGTCGGAGGAGGATCAGTAGGTGGTATGGGACCTCCACCTGGCAGGTTTCGTACTCCAGAAGGGCATTACTCTAACCCAATGGCAACATTCATGCGGCAACTATGAGACTGGAGAATATCGAGATACCAGAGGGACCAGCGGGACAGGAGACCCGCCGTGCTATTGAGATGCTGAAGACAGCAATGACTCAGCAAGCTCTTTATCCAGCGTTTCCAGATGCAAGTAGGCTGCACTCGACACCGTTCAACTCTGGCACGAGGAGTCGGCATGATGAGTCTCACCCGGCCAACTCTACAAGCGCAAGGCACCGCGAACAAGAGAGGAACATGGCAAACATACCAACTGCCTCACGAGCTCAAATGGTAGTTGATGAAGCGAGACAACGACGAGAAAGGGAGGCAGCCAGGGCTCGGGAGGCTGAGAGGGATAGAGCCCTAGCTGGTGCAGTTAACCAGCCTCAGCCAACCCGGGTGCACACAGAGGTGACTTTTCCTGGTGCTTCTCCTTCACTAACAGGACCAGAGTGCCTGTCAGATGCCATCAGGTCCGAGTCCTTCCCCAGCGACTTCAAGGAGCCGCGCAAAGTTCCCAATTACGAGCCCAACATGGACCCGACTTCTTGGTTGGGCACATATGAGATGGCAATGAGTATCCGCAATGCCACAGGTAGTTTGTGCACCAAGTTCATGTAACTTATGATGGAGGGAGCCGCCAAGGTTTGGATGCGTAACTTGCCTCCTAGATCAATCAATTCCTGGGAGCAGCTGAAGGCGGCTTTTATACAGAACTTCCAGGGAACATGCAAAAAGCTTAGTACCATAGAGGACTTGGAGCGGTGTGTTCAGAGGAAGGGCGAGTCAGCCAGGCATTGGATGAAGCGGGTGTCGGAGATCATCAACTCATCGCAAGGACTCCCAACAATTTCAGTGCTAATGGCAATGGAGAGAAATTGCAGCTACAATCCCTTGAGCTGGAAGCTGGGTCGTATGAAGGAGAGCCTGAATCAAGGTATTCCCCTCACGATCGGCGAGATCATGGCAGGTGCCAATAAACACGCTGCTACAGACAAAACAAAGGATCAGGAGGAGGGGAATAAAGGACATGGTGGCAACAGTCAGAACCAGAATCAAAATCAAAATCAGAACCAGGGAGGTAACAAACGGCCATATGGTGACAGCTCTGACCTGGTAGCTAACACAAATACTGGGGTCAGACGCAAGGACAACAATTCTAAAGGTATCAAGGGCGTAGGCCAACCACAGAGGAGGTTTTGGCGAGTCCATGCCCTAAACACGCCAGAAACGGGAAGTGTGGTCACACTATGGGGCTGTGTGTGATCTGCAGCGCGGCAGGTTCCCAGGACCAGGCAATAGAGGCAACAACAATGGATATAGAGGAAATAATGGTGATGGAGGACCCGGCAACCACGGTGGAGGAGCCGGCAATAACCCTAACCTACCCCAAGGAGGAGGTAATCAGCAGGGCGGGTTCCAGCAGAACCCGAAGCAGCTTCAAGATGACAATGGGCAGTATTATGTCACAACTCGGCCACAGAACGCGAGTCGTGGCAATTATCATGTTTTTACAACAAGCACGTCCAAGCGTGCCAAGAAGTTAAAAGTCAGAGTTGTTAATGCAGTGGAGCCGGCAATCCCACAGTGGCTCAGGTGGTCAGAGCAAACCATCACATGGAGTCGGGCAGATCATCCACCAAGAGTCGACGACCCAGGGCAGCTAGCCTTGGTGGTGGCACCTCAAGTTGGGGGCTACACATTGAACAAGGTGCTCATGGATGGTGGAAGCAGTATCAACATCTTATATTATGACACATTCAAGAGGATGCAGTTGCAAGATAGGCAGTTAATACCCACTGAGACAGTTTTTCATGGAATCGTACCAGGGAAGTCAGCCAAGCCCATTGGTAAGATTTATCTTGAGGTTGCTTTCGGCACAGTGGAGAATTTTCGTTCAGAGATTATGCCTTTTGAGGTAGTGGATCTCAAGAGTCCATACCATGCTCTCTTTGGTCGACCAGCGTACTTTAAGTTTATGGCCAGACCATGCTATGTTTACTTGAAGCTTAAGATGCCAGGTCTAGCAGGAGTCATTACAGTTAATGGCAGCAGACAAATGGCATTGGAGTGTGAGCTAGGAGATGCAGCTATGGCCGAGACAGCTTGTGCTCAAGAGGAGCTCAAATTCTATAAAGCAAATGTGGACCCGGAGGACAACTCAGTTCTCAAGAAGCCGGCCACAGAGGAGAAGATGAAGTTTAAATCAGCTCAGGACACCAAGTCAGTGGATTTCACCCCAGGCGACTCCTCCAAGAAGTTCGTCATTGGGGCACATCTATCTGACAAATAGGAAAGCGCGCTCGTCAAGTTCATTCGTGAGGATCGGGACGTCTTCGCATGGAAGCCATCTGACATGCCAGGTGTCTCGAGAGAACTCGCTGAGCACAGCTTACATGTTAACCCTAATGCAAGACCTGTAAAACAGGGTCTGCGCAAGTTTCATGATGACAGAAGAAAAGCCATTGGAGAAGAGGCGGCTCGGCTCCTTGCAGCTGAGTTCATCAAGGAAGTCTTTCATTCAGAGTGGGTAGCCAATCCAGTACTAGTGCCAAAGAAAATAGGAGAGCTGCGGATGTGCATCGACTTCACGGGTCTTAACAAGCATTGCCGTAAGGACCCGTTTGCTTTGCCTCATATTGACCAGATCATAGACTCCACAGCAGGGTCAGAGTTACTTTGTTTCTTGGATGCTTATTCAGGATACCACCATATCATACTCAAGATAGAGGATGAGCTGAAGACATGTTTCATTACGCCCTTTGGAGCATTTTGTTATACGACAATGCCTTTTGGGCTCAAGAATGCAGGAGCTACATATCAGAGATGCATTCAGAACTGTTTCAAGGAGCAGATTGGGAGGAACATTCACGCTTATGTGGATGATGTGGTTGTCAAGTCTCAGAAAGCCGACTCTTTGATAGCAGACTTGACAGAAACCTTTAATAATTTGCGCAAGTACAAGATGAAGTTCAACCCAGCCAAGTGTGTTTTTGGAGTCCCTGCAGGCAAACTCCTAGGTTTCATTGTTTCAGAGAGAGGCATTGAAGCTAATCCAGAGAAAATCAAGGCCATTCAAAACTTGCAGAAGCCAACTTGTCTAAAAGACGTTAGAAACTCGCTGGGTGTGTGGCAGCTTTAAGCAGATTCATTTCAAGACTCGGAGAGAAGGCGGGTCCTCTCTACCGACTCATAAAGAAGTCAGACAAATTCCTATGGGACAAAGAAGCCGACGATGCTTTTGAGGGTTTGAAAAAAACCCTATCATCAGCACCAGTACTTGCAGCTCCTACAGATAAGGAGCCCATGCTATTATATGTGGCTGCCAATGAGAGAGTTGTCAGCGCAGTAGTAGTTGTGGAGCGTGCAGAGGAAGGTAAAGAGTACCCAGTACAGAGGCCTGTTTACTACATTAGTGAAGTCCGCACAGATTCAAAGCAAAGGTACCCTCAATGGCAGAATTTAGTTTATGGAGTTTTCCTTGCAAGTAGGAAGCTTAAGCATTATTTTCAAGAGCATCCAATCAAAGTGGTGAGCTCAGCACCGTTAGCTGACATTATACGCAACAGAGATGCAACATGTCGAGTTGCCAAGTGGGCAATCGAGTTAGGTCCTTACCATATCACATATGAGCCTAGGACAGCAATCAAGTCTCAAGCTTTGGTCGACTTCATCAATGACTGGACAGGTTTCACATCCTCACCAAGTTCACCCTGCACCAAGTATTGGACAATGCACTTCAATGGGTCCAGACAGCTAGAGGGCTCAGGAGCCGGCGTGGTTTTAACTTCACCGAAAGGAGATAAATTTGCATATGTCCTTTAGTTGCATTTCGATTGTACAAACAATATGGAAGAGTATGAGGCTTTGCTACACGGCCTGCGTTTGGCCAAAGAGATGAACATAAAGCGTATCAGGTGCTTCGGGGACTCAGACCTCGTAGCTCAGCAAGTATCTGGAACCTGGGACTCGAAGGATGCAAACATGGCGGCTTACAGGAGAGCAGTCGAACAGATAGCCGGGTTCTTTTCTGGTTATCAAGTGGAGCATATTGACAGACGCAAGAACGAGGCCGCAGATGCGTTATCACGACTCGGCTCTCGACGAGAGAAAGTACCCCCAAACGTATTTGTGGATGAACTTCACCACCCATCAGTCAAGTTGCCTTCAGAGGAGGAGTTAGCCTTCCCAGATCCAGAGTCGGCACTGGTGGCAGCAGCACGGGTAATACCAGCATGGACAGAGCCCTACCTTGCATATCTCCTTAGGGGTGAACTCCCATAGGATGAAGTCAAACAGAGACAGCTCATCAGACGATGCAAGTCCTACACAGTCATTAATGGCGAGTTGTACAGAAGGAGTGTCACTGGAGTCTACCAAAGATGTGTGTCTCCAGAAGAAGGCAGGCAAATACTGCAAGAGATTCATGCAGGAGATTGTGGTCATCATGCATCCACTAGATCCTTGGTGTCAAAAGCTTTCAGGCACGGGTTCTTTTGGTTAACAGCACATCTGGACGCAGAAAAGATAGTGCGAGTCTGTGACAGATGCCAAAGGTATGCAAGGCAAGACCACGTGCCAGCCCAAGAACTCAGAACTATTCCTATCACTTGGCCATTTGCAGTTTGGGGGCTTGACATGGTGGGTCCTTTCTCAAAGTCGCCCTGCCACAAGACCCATCTGCTAGTAGCAGTTGACAAGTTCACCAAGTGGGTGGAAGTCGAACCCGTCAGCAGAGTCGACGGAGCATCAGCAGTGAGATTTTTCAAGAAGATAGCGACATGCTTCGGATATCCTCACAACATCATTACAGATAATGGTACCAACTTATCAGTTGGAGAGATGGCCATTTCTGCGGTGAGAACAACATCAGACTCGACCTAGCCTCAGTGGCACACCAGTCCAATCGACAAGCAGAGAGGGCAAATCAGGAGTTGCTCAAGGGAATATGTAACATCCCAAATTTTCAAAAATTCAAAAACATGCATTCATGCATCATCATCTTGCTGCATTGCATTTCAAATTATTTGATTTGAGCTTTAAACTCAATATTTGGTGTTAAAACAATTATTTTGACCTAATAGGGTTAAATAACCCTTAATGTTAAAATCAATTATTTTATTTTATTTGTTGGCAAGCTAAGTGCCAAAGTGTTCTATATTTAACAAGCTTTTCAAAAAGTATTTTATCAATTTTTTCCTGGAATGTTTTGGGGTGGTTTTGTTGTTGTTTTGAAAAACAAAAATTGAAAAAGGTTTTGTTTACAAAAAAAAAGAGAAGGTCCAGCCGAGCCAGCCCAACTGGGCCGGCCCAGCAAGCCAACCAGCCCGCGCCTCCTTCCCTTCCTTCCCACTGACATGCGGGTCCCGCATGTCAGCACCTTCTCCAATGCCACGGGAGCTCTCCCGTCGCCCCGTCGATCTTCCCCTCTTGATTCCGCACCACCGCGAGTGGTAACGGTAGCACCACCATGTGCCTCTTATACCCCTCATCTCCCTCTCTCCCCTGCCCCAAAAATCCCCCTCCGAGAGCCCCCAGGCTGCTCGGATTTGAGCTCGCAAGTCCACCACGGCCGTCGGCGAGCCTCGCCATTTCCGGCGACCACAATCCATGCCCGAGCCCGAGACCACCCTTATCGCCTTTCCCGTGATCTTGCAAGCCCACGAGACATCACCTCCACCTTCCTAGCACCCTAGGACGACGAGCACGTCCTCGACCGACGCCACTGCCACTCACCGCCGTGTCTTCGTGTTCCCGGTGAGGTAAAGGAAGATCCCGAGCCCTAACCTTGTCCTTCGTGTTCAGCGTGTTGTCGCGCGTCGCCTTGACCCTTTCCCTTGGCCCCAGGACCACAGAATCGACGAACTCGTCCACGCCCGAGGAGCACCGCCCGCCGCAGCATCTCCGACGAGGAATTGCGGCCGTCTCCGATCCCCGCCGTCGGCGAAACGAGTACCTCCGAGTTCGCGCTGCATCTGCGCGCCCGTTGGTATGACCCGTGAATCCTAGGACCTTTTGTATCGTCGCCGACGTGCATGCCCGTGGCCGTCGTCAGGTCACCGGAGCAACTCCGGCAGCCTCCACAGAAACCCTAGAATCCTGACCGTCGGATCTTGTTTAAACGGCCATGATTAGATCTGTTAAAACGAACCGGTACGCCTACATGGCATACCCAGTCAGCACCCCCAGCCAATCAGAAGCCGCCAAGTCAGATCCAGTCAGCGCCAGCGTGGAGAATATTTTTCTGGATTTATTTTATTTTGTCTGCTTTGCAGAAAAGCCCCTGCATCTTAGATTTATCATAACTTTTTATTGGTTTGGCCAAATTCAAATATTTTTATATATTTTAGATCCTTAGAACCAGTAGATTTTAGTTTTCTGTTTTGACATGTTTAAATTTATTCAAATTTCAAATGTGTTATTTGAGTAAATTTGGCATAACTTTAGTTTAAAAATAGATTTTTGAGTGAATCCAATTGGGTTAGTTTAGTTTTGAAGTCCTCTGTCCAGTAAAACCACTCCCATATTTTCTGTAATTATTTTGTTTAATAGTAGTATTTAATTTGTGTTTATTCCCTTTTGTGAATTGTTTTGTGTTGTTATATTAAAAATTGTTTCAAATGCATTTTGACTTCATGCATGTTTCTAAAAAAACAGAAAACAATAGTTAATATTTTACTTGTGATTTTTTTAATGCATATTATGCATAGCATATTTTGTTGTATTGTTATATTTGTTTTGTGTGCTTATGTGTGGCTTAATTTATTCTTGTTAGACTATTCGGAGAGACCCGGGAATTCTAGCAATTGTTGCTCCTGCTCAACCTGTTTCCAAGGCAAGTGATGCTCAGTGCATAATTTTCCCTAAGTATTTTGTCTATGCATGAGTAGCTATCTTTGAGTAGTATGCATTATAGGAGTACTACTACTATGCTATGCTATGAAATCCCAGAGTAGTGTAGCCACCCCTCTTATACCATGTTGTTGTAGTATCCTTTAACTTAGTAGAATTGCTTAGCCTTGCAAAGATGTTGTCTTGGTAAATGTTTTGAAAAATAACCAAGTTAAAGAACTACCTGGGTGTGTGGTTGGTTTAAGCATTTCCCCAGTTTTGGGAGTATAAAGTTGCTAGAAGAGGTTGATTCTCCAGTTTTGGAGTATGGATCACACTGCCGACAACCACTCAGGATCAAAGAGATTTGAAGTTGCTCCAAGTTTAGATTGCTTCCCGTGCAGCCACTTGATAGATGGCCCCTATCTTGACTAAGTAGGGACTTTTCCCAAAGGTCTCGTCTTCATCTTCACCTTTCCTTTTTGCTTCAAGAAGGTCAAGGACAGAATGGGTTGATGAAGTCTTGTGATGAAAGTGCACAACCTCTCGAGAGTGTCAAACTATGATCATAGCCGTGTCCCCGGTTACGGACAATTCTGAGCAGCTGGACAAGGATGACAACGGAAGAATCTCATCATGCCAACTTCTAAATAAAACTTGTTAGTGAACAACAACAAGTGACTCACCGGAGTTTACCGTGTGTAGTCACCTGACACACTGGAGTTTACCAAGTGTTGTCACGGTTATGCTGGAGTTTCCCAGTGTTACCACTTAATGAGTCAAAATGTTTTTATAGGATAAAACTTGCTTTACGCAAAGAGCCTTCAAACTCCACCAGCCAGATATGCATATAGTTGTTAGAAGTTTCCTCTATGAGTCCACAAGTATCACTTGCCAGATCCATTCATATGGTTCTGACCAATTTTTGGCTGCAATGCTTTTACTGTTGCAGGTTGTCTTCACGTTTAGTAAGGAACGAATCAGGGTTTCGAGTCTTCAACCAACATGCTCGCCTGTGGCTGCATCAAGATGATGAGGACTCCATGCTTTATGTTATTTATTCCGCTGCAACTCTTTCAAAGCTAGCTTCGAGCTATGCACCTTGTAATGAATATTTATAACTTCTGGATCACTCGTGTAATAAATTGATACAATGTTATGGTATTCATCGTAAACTGTGTGTGCTAGCGATTCGATCCAGGGACTAGCACTATACACAGGGATCTTGCCTATTTTTAAGTGCAGGTCCGCTACAGAATAAAACCTAGGCTCCGAGTCCCCTTGTTAAGAGCCGCCGGGTGTTGGGTTGAGGAGTTGCCAGCAGTACTTTGGAGTATAAGAACGACCCCTAACAGATCTACTGGCTTCACACCTTTCTTCATGGTGTATGGAGCAGAAGCTGTCCTACCTAGCGACTTGCTGCATGACTCGCCACGAGTCACCAATTATGTCGAGACAGAGAATGAACTCGCTCGCCAGGACTCGGTGGACGCACTCGAGGAAGCAAGGGAGTTAGCCCTTGAGAGATCAGCAGTTTATCAGCAGGACTTGCGGCGGTATCACGCACGCAGAATCAAGACTCGGACTTTCCAGGAAGGCGACTTAGTGCTTCGCCTCGTCCAAAACAGGGAAGGGATGCACAAGTTATCTCCACCATGGGAAGGACCGTTCGTCATAAGCAAGAACTTGCACAATGGGTCGTACTATCTAATGGATGTACGAGAGCCGGCAAGTGAAAGTAAAGGAGCTGACACAGCTCATACGCTAGATCCATATGCAGAGGCAAAGATGACGTGGAACATAGCTCAGTCACGTCCTTACTATACCTAAATTGTAATAGTTTTATGAATTGAAAGGCAAAGAGCCCAGTGAGCCATGCCCAGATGTAATCAAATTATTATGATCAAAGGAAATAAAGCCGGCTTCAGTGAATATGAGTCCTTTAGTCGAGTCACCCAGTGAGTGCGCTTTGTTCTTTAAATTTGATCATCAAGGTTCTTGGGGGCTTGCTTTTCAGGAAAAAAGTCAAGCTTAGACCTTTGGACCTGGCTCAGTTGCCGAACTTTTCCTAATTTTCTCACTGGTAAGTCAGATGCATCCTGCACAATATGGCTAATCTACAGGCATGACTCGTCTCCGGCTCTCATGAATCCTAAAGGACATAAGAAGTTGGGAGCTTGTCAGCACAAGCTGTAAGAGAAGTCATGCAGGGCCTACTTATTCATCAGTGGACAATTAGACGGGTTATAAGAACCAACCAATGACTTGCATAGATAAGACATATCAATGTCACAGAAAGTTCAGCAAGTCATTACAAGCCGATTGGCACAAATTAAAAATAGCTAACAAGCTAAAATGTTTTAACACCAGTAGTACATCATTACACAATGATCAAAAATCATCAAGGGAATCATCCTTTGCAGGAGTCGACTTCTTGGCTGGAGCTGAGGAGTCCTTGGCTGGAGATTTGTCCTTAACTTGAGCACCTGAGGCAGGAGCCGGCTTCATAGGAGGCTTGGTGGCAACTTTCTTTGTTTGGAAACCAGTGCCTCGAAGATTCCTCATATGTTGAGCCAGCCCTTCTTCTTGAGCACGGGAGTCACCAGAGATAGCTCTTGAAGGAGTGGGCGCAGCAGGAGTCTTCAATACAGGCTCTGCACCAGTTGGGTTGCTAAGCACAGGAGCCGCCGGGGTAGAAGAACTCGGCGCAGCAGAAGGAGGGGCACCAGCTGAGTCCTGTGAGGGACGGCCAAAATTTACAATCGCAGGAGTCTCTGGTGCAACCCTTTTGTTCTCCAAGTCATAATGATGAACCCATACCTCAGGGTCCATCTTGTTGGCAATCTCACAAGCATAGGGGCGCACCAACTTCTCCTCAGCTTTAAAGTCATCCTGGGTGAATGGAGTACCATCTTCATGCTGCTCTGGTTTCCCCATGGTAAGCAGTGCTGGCTCCAAGACAGTGGGATAGTAGCTGTGGGCCAAGGTAAGGATCCTGATGGAGACTCTCCTCAAGGAGGACTGTTTCCAAAGACGCATATACCCCGGCGCCCTGGATAACTCATCCACCAGACGTTCAGGCTCTTTGGGGCACTTGCCCTTGGAATTCAAGTATTTCACCACAGCACAAGCTCCCTCTTGTAGTCCATGGCAGTGGTCTAGCATCTCATGGAGTTGCTTGCTAACAGGCAACTTCAGTTTTTGGGAGTCAGCCCCTGCAGAAGGAAATTAGTGAATATCAGTTAAGAAGTACTTCAGAAAATTGCAAGGAAGGAGTAAGCAAAGGCACAAACTTACCAAATATATGCTGGCACATTGCTCCAATGCCTTTGCGGCAGGTGTCAAAGACCGCTTTCAGATCATTATGTGCCTTCTGGGCGACTCTCTTGGCATCTGCAGATTGTTTTTTCACCTGCTCCAGCTCAGCAGATAGAATCTTCAGATCCTTTTCAAGTTGAAGGGAGTGCTCTTTTTCAGCTTGAGCAGACCTGGCACTAGCAGCTGCCTGGTCCTCTAGCTCCTTCATATCCCTCTTCATCTTGGCAATCAGGTTCTGCAAGCACAAGTCAGAAATGATAAGTCAGATATTATAAGTCAGAATTGATAAGTCAGATATTATAAGTCAGAATTGACAAGTCAGATATTACAAGTCAGAATTGACAAGTCAGAATTCACAAGTCAGGATCTACAAGTCAAATAGAGAACTCATGAGCTCCAAGTCATCACAAGTTAACAACTTGGCGCTTGGGGGCTACTCAGGAGTTAGTTTTTCTTTAAACCCAGATGGTATGAGTCCTAGTCAACAAGTCATCAGCTCCAAGTCGTCACAAGTTAACAACTTGGCGCTTGGGGGCTACTCGCAGAGCAGAATTTTTTTCTACAAGTTAAGTTCCAATTAACTACATTGATTTGTAGCTCCAAGTAGTCGCAGGCTGACAACTCGGCGCTTGGGGGCTACTCGTGGAATTTTTTTGGTTCAATAACCTAACCGTCAGTAAGTCGACAGCCCCGAGTCCTAGTAGAGCTAAGGACTCAGTGCTTGGGGGCTACAGTGTGCAAGTTTTTTCTATAAAGCAATTGAGTTCAAGATCAGAGCAAAGCACCTATCTTAGTCCCAAGTCACCGCAGACAGGTGCTTGGGGGCTACTGCAATAGGAGGCTACCAGAAAGCGTAAAGAGTAGAAGTCATAGAACTTACATTATGGATCATCTGAAGAGATCTAAGGGCTGCTTGCTCGTCATCCTTTAGCCTGGCTGATTGATCGTTTAAGTCGACAGCCTCTGCCCAAGCTTCAGAGAAGGATAAATTATCAGCCACTCGAAGTCGGCTGTAGTCAATAGAAGACTTGGCCGGCTTGTCGTTCGGTTGAACTACAGGAGCCGCCTTCGGAGGAGCCGGATGAGCTTGAGGCACAGCGAAAGGAATCCCAGTCCCAGAGGAGGGTTGGAACACCAGTGGAGTCGCCTCCCGAGTCCTTGAAGGGGACTCGGGAATAGTGGGAGCTGTAGTAATGTTAACACCTGCAGATGCAGGTGTGGAGGGACCTGTCCTCGTGCTTGTTGTCTGAGAAGTCGACGGAGGGATAGACCCACGAGCCGAAGTGACATCAGTCATGTGTTGAAACTTGGTGACTTTAGGACAAGGCCGAGCCCTGAAATAGGTAAAGTCAGAAGTCAGCAGTGAATCTAGTGAAAAGGAAATACAGAAGTCATATAAAGTACAAGTAAATGCAAAAGTCATACCCAACGTTGGTCTCAAGGTCCAAGGAGGCCTGAGAGTCAGAAGACGGCATGGACATGCCGGAGTGGTAGGAGTCATCTTTGCTAGGGGGAGAGGTTGACTTCCGTTGATGAGAAACTGGAAAGGGATCAGGCGTATCCGTAGGCCCATCTGATCGCAACTTCCTCTTCCTAGCGGTGATAACACTCTGCACGCACTCTTCAGGTTTAGCAATTGAATGGGTTGGCCCAAGGACTCGTGAGAGAGGTACCTTGGGAACAGCCTCTCGAGACCCATTATTATTGGAGGCTGGGGAAGAGGAGGAGTGACTCTTCGCGGCTGATGACTCCTCGGATGAAGTTGGCTGGGCAGCGGCAGGGCTAGAAACCCTGTGTCCCTATTCAGTAACAGGAGCCTCCGGGGAGGAGTCGCCTTCATCGTTGACATCCTCAGCAGGAGCCTCTGGCGAGGACTCCTCATCTTCATCAGCATTTCCATCATCTTCAACGGGAGCCTCTTGAGAGGACTCCTCGTTGGTATCATCCTCAACATCTTCTGCCACAGTAGTTTGCTCTGTGACAGGAGTGTCCTCCTCAACTTCAACTTCAGCTTCATCTCTAGTTCCAGCTTCAGAGGCTGGCTTCCAGAAGGAGTCAGTTAGCTACACAAGAGTCAGTGAGAATGAGTTAGCAAATGAGAAAAGCAAGTTGAAAATGCAACAAAGTAAAATGCTTACATCAGGAGCCGGGTTGGTGGAGCAGAAGGGCTGGAGCCCAAAATGCGCCTGGTCCTTCACGGGCTTCCCAGTCAGCTTTTTGATTAGCCGACCGAGTTCAGGACCATCTGATAATTTATCTGTTGTGCGGAGGTCGTCGGTTACGCAGCGAGTGTACTCACAGATAAGCCGAGTCCTAGGACTCAGCGGCTGGATTCTCCAGGTTGTCCAGCAGCGTACTAGGTCCATGTTCTCCAAGTTATGGGATAGAAGAGCCTGAACTCGGAGGATCAAAGACTCAACCTTTGGCCGGGCTGCCTCTGAGCACCTAGCCTTCATAAGAGGAGTCGCCTCTAAGCGATCCTCAGAGAACAGAGGGAGTCGAGGCTCATCTGTAGGAGAAGTGTCCTTGCAGTAGAAGAAAGTTTTGTGCCAATCCTTGACACGGTTTGGAAAAACAGTTTTGGGAAGACAGAATGGAGGCGACGCTGAAGAGCAACAGCGCCGCATTGAAGGAGAGGGCCTCCATAGGTCTCAGGCTGGGGGTTGCAGTAGAAGAGTTCGAGCCAGAGATCTAGGTCTGGCTCGATTTGGAGTTAATCCTCACAGAGGGTGACAAAATTGGACAAGGTCAAGACGGAATTGGGAGCTAAATCATGGATGCGCAACTTGTAGAAGCCTAGAAGCTGGCGGAAGAAGAAATTACTCGGGGGCGTGAATCCGCGGAACAGGTGTTCAGAGAAAATCACAACTTCATCCTTTGTGGGAGAGGGCGCCATCTCGTCCCCTGGGGCTCGTGCCTTGATGTTGGAGGGAAGCAGGCCAGCGAGCCGATGCGCCTTGAGTTGCTCTGCAGTAACAGTGGATCCGCCCCAATCGGCGGAGATCGAGTGATTCGATGATGGAGCTCTAGCGGTGGCGGCGGCCGTGGCAGTGATGTCAATCGTCCTGCTGGACGCGGAGGCCTTGCCCTTGGAGGCTGTCTTGGCACGCTTGGGAGACATGGCGAGTGTGCGGGGTGTGCTGCGCGCGGGAAGAAAGGAGCAAAGGAGGAAGAGAAATTTGGAGGCGAAAGGGACAAGTGAGGGCTCTGGACCCTACCCTTCGCGATTTATAAGAAGGGAAAAACCCTAAAAAGTTACAGTAATGGTCCGCAGTTAAACTGTGGATAACGGTTCAGAGATTAAGAGTCATACAGGAAATGATAAGAGAAAGACGAGTCACAGAAGTGGAAGGAGCCGGCTTGTCTCAGAAAGGCGAGTCCTGTGACAGTGAGAATTGAAAGGAGTCAAGTTCCTCAGAACTTGTTCACAAGAGCCATAACAAACTCGGCCAGCTAATGCAAAGGCAAGAGTGGTGGACTCGAACAAGGGGTGAGGATAAACTCATTTTATATGTGTGTTATGTTTTTATGCAGGAATTCATCTTGGAGCTAACAGCAGGCGACTTCTGAGCTGGTGACTCAGATTGAAGAAGTTGAACCAAGAAGTCGACCTGAGGAGTCAGAGGAAGCCGCAAAGCTGCACCCAAGATAAATTCGGGGGCTACTGATGGGGGGATACTTTATAGGTAGGCCCATGGACCCGAAAAGTAGACCCGCCAAGACCAAGAAGGCCAAAGCCGAGTCACGCATCAAGTCACATGGGCCGGGCTGGAGACAAGCCGACCAAAGCCCATGACAAAGAAGGGACCCGCCAGAAAGGAGTCCAAGTACAACCCGGAGTTCTAACTTGGAAGGCCAAGACCTAGAGTAGGACTCCATGTCCAACTGTGACTCGGTGTAAGGTTGTAAATCCAGGGACCCGGCCACCTTTATAAGCGGGGTCCTGGATCTTAGATCGATAAGCAATCAAGAAACACCAAACCCATAGTCGCTGACTCCCCAGATAGGAGCTGGAACCCTATAATCGAGATCAGATCCATAGCAATAAAGAACAAGCAGGAAGTAGGTCTTTACCTCTATCAGAGGGGCCGAACCTGGGTAAATCTTTGTCCCTTGGCGAGATTAACAACTCCTACGTACTTCAATCACCAATGGCCCCTGAGGAAGGACTTGTCGTGACAACCCCACAAAAAGTCCCTTTAGGACTCAATTTGGGCCTTTCCTTAAAAAAGGGGGCTTGCCTCCTAGTTCTACTAGGACTAGGCCTTCCCAAACCAAATTGGCCCATATGGGCTATAGGGTGGTGCGGCCAGCCCATGTAGGGGTTGCACCTCCCCTTTAGTCCATGTGGGCCCCACAAAATGTGTGCCCCACTTCTAGACACTTCTAGAACCTTCCAGATAATTCTGGTACCCTACCGGTAAAATTCGGAATCTTTCCGATACCTCCGGAAACACTTTCCTTATATGAATCTTATTCTCTGGACTCTTCCGGAACTCCTTGTGACGTCCGGGATCCTATCCGAGACTCCGAATCACCATTCGTTCATACCATCAATCATCTCATCGCTAACCCTAGCTACATCGGAGCGTTAAGTGTGTGACCCTACGGGTTCGAGAACATGTAGACATGATCATATCAATAATCAATAGCGGGACCGGGATGCCCATATTGACTCCTACATATTCAACGAAGTTCCTTATCGATTGAACCACGATGCTGGAGATTCTTAATCTCGTATACGATTCCCTTTGTCTCACCGATATTTAATTTGCCCGAGATTCGATCGTCGATATCTCCATATCTGGTTCAATCTCGTTACCTGGCAAATTCTCTTTACTCGTCCATAATATAGAATCTCCGTGATTAACACTTAATCACATGGTTGCAACCTTTCTGATGCTATATTACCGAGAGGGCCCAGAGATATCTTTTCCGTCACAAGGAAGGACAAATCCCACTCTTGATTCATGTCACCCAACAAATACCATCGGAGATACCTGAAAGACACCTTTATAATCACCCAGTTACGAAGTGACGTTTGATGTCCACAAAGCATTCCTCCGGTAAATGGGAGTGACATAATCTCATGGTCTAAGGAAACTATACTTGGCATACTACAAGCGTTGGTAATGAAAACCGTGTGACACGATCAATTGCAACTCTTTATTATTTGGGTCTTGTCCATCACATCATTACTCCTAATGATATGACTCCGTTATCAAGTGACTATAACAAGTCCATGGTTAGGAAACTCTAACCATCTCTTGACTAACGAACCAGTCTGGTAGAGGCTTACTAGGGACAACTGGTTGTTTATATTCCACACATGTATTATGTTTCTAATTAATACAATTATAGCATGGAGAATAAACTATTATCATAAACATGAATATGCTAATAAACCATTTTATTATTGCCTATAGGGAATATTCCCAACAGTCTCCCACTTGCACTAGAGTCAATAATCTAGTTTACATTTTCTCAATCCAACACTCATGGTGTCTAACACTCATGGAGTCTCAGTGCTGATCTTGTTTGCTCATGGAAGAGGTTCTGTCCGTGTTCTGTACTATACAGTTCTTTATGTTCTTTGCAAAACGTCAATGTCACCTACTTTGACATTACTTTATCATCACATGATAAACCTCTTATCATCACATGATAAATCTCATCATCATATGATGAATATAATATATTTGGTTACAGAGCGAGATTTTCGTTTCCTTTTTATGCCTACATGACGTATGATCTGTCAGAAGAACTTTCACCTAGCATGTGCACCCGGAACTCACTCAATCTTGAAACAAAATTTCTCAAACCAAAATATTATATCTTTTAATCCTTGAATTAATCGTATACTCCTATATGTTGTAGACTCACAAATCGACAGTGCTATACTTTTCACTTCGATATTTCTGATCATGCTTTCGCTGCGCTTCCGCCTTTATGAGATTTCCAATCTAGTTTGGTGTCATGACTTCAACCAAGTCTACCAATCTCTAGATTCAATAATCTCAACTCTATGTTGAAATGACTCCTCACTTCTAACACGTTCTTCTAACCAAGAACTTGGGTCACATTTCGTCAAATACAAAATTATGGTTCTTATATGTTTAGACCTATGAACAATTCACAGCGAATACTAACATATCCTCCAACCATTATTTTGTATCGAAAATAAAATTTATGTTTCACCTATCTTTAACAAGTAATGAACACTTCTCCACTTGTTCCATTTTGAACTCCTTAAAAAAATTTAGGCTAAACATCCTGACTCATTTATCGACAAAATACGCATCTATCTCCATAGATATTTGACATTCAAATTAACTTCACAAGTTATGCGTTTGGTTCCTGAAATATTTACAACATTTATGAAATCTCCATTTCATACAAACAAGATGTTGTAAACTCCCACTCAAATATACACCATACACATATTAAATTGTGAAACCACTTTGGCTCCCACTCAGAAATATGTTATCTCTATATTTGACCATGATTAACTAGCTCCCACTCAAACATATGTCTCCACATATTTTGATCATGGAAAATAGTTTCTGCTCTAACTTAACATATGTCACCACATATTATAATTAGATCCCACTCAGTTTCTTATGCACTTTCTCGATATTTTGGATACCTCCAAAATTCTTAATTAACTTTTAAATTCGACAACTCATATACGAAATGCTAGTACTTTGCTAGCTTTAAGTTTTATTTATTCTCTACAAAACCCCTTTTGAGGAATAAATATGTGAAACACCACTTTCACAAAATCAAGCAACAATTACTTTGTGATTTAAACTTAACATAGGATGACTCTTAGTCACTTTCGTATTTAAGCCTTCTATTTCTTCTTTGTAGTTTCGTAGGTATGTCTTGTTTCTCAAACATGACAAGTAAATCATGAATATTATTTTGTAACCTGACAAAACTTTAATATTCTTGAATCCTACTTTTCTTTAGACAAGCTAAACCGAAATTCAATGATCACCATCATTAATTCCTTCATGTGTCAAGTTTTAACCAACATAGCACTTTACATATGTGCCACTCGATACATGAACAAGCAAGGTTTTAGCTTTTCCATTTATTCCATCAATTCTTTTATCCATGAAACCTTTTAACGATAAAACCACTAAAATACTTAGCACAACCAATAAATTGGTTTGCCCCTTTTAGTCTCATATTGTGGAATTACATTCATAGTCATACTTATGAATATACTACAACATTATTCGCAATAGTCTCTAATTATCTCATAATTAATGAAAACACCTTTTCTCATAACTCATATGAAAAATACATGCGAATCATACATAGACCCTTATTTCTAAGCAGAGTGTTTATCAAATAAATCTAAATGCTATTATCAAACCCCTGAAATAAAAATCCTTCTTTGAGACCACACAATATTGAATAGTGCATGATTACAAAATCTTAGTACATATCAAATGCCTTTGAAATATTCTAAACATTGTAATTTGTGATAACACTTCTCACAAGTCTGCATACTAACATATAACTCAAATATTTTGTCTCTTTTGATCAAATCAAAAGGACTCAATTTTCTTGTTAACTTAATATCCTAAACTTCAGAATTTATTTGATCTCACCAAATATCATAACTCGAACAAATACATATATTTACTCATATCATTTATGATGGAGCGCACAAAATAATGACATCTCACATTTGCTGAAAATACAACCAACACTTGTGTTTATTTTCGGCAACTCATGTCACTCTTCCAAAGGGTGGCATTTTAGTCATACTCCTTACAATAAGGCGCATCGATAAAACATCAAAATGTTTATTCAATATTTAGCACGACTAAAACAATTGTCATTATTAAGTTTTGGACATCGTTTAGATTAAACTAAGGACAATAATCTCATAATCGAAACGTGATCACCAAAAAGAATTACTCATGAAAATAGAACAACCACTTGTCTTTAACATGAATAACCGTCTCACAAAACGAGACACACTAATTTAAAGATCACACTCAATTCGATTACAAAAACTCATTCAAATCCTCTAATAAAAAACGATAAATGTAGAGACAGATCGTTGCCAGCATCAACTCCTTGATTGCCACCATTCCGCAACGTCTTCCCATATCCTTTATGCAAATCTCAAGCAGCAGGTTCTGTTTTTTTTAAGCGCATTACCGTAGGGGAAGCCCCTACGGTGTAATTTTCAAATAAATGGGGAGGAGAACCTCAAGGTACAGAGTACAGGGTGAATTACATTAAGGAGGCGGGAAGTGAATGAAAACAACCAAAACAAAGCGCTTCAAAAAATAACCAGAACAAAGGCCATTAAGTGAAAGAGCAGGTTCTGTTTTCATAAAACAGAATGAGTATCAAATACTTATTGAAACCGCCACAATTGCAATTTGGACTTAAACACTTATAACTTATATATCAATATATACTTTCTGCATTGTCAACTTCTCTTGCTATGGGTTCCACTTTGACATGACGCAGCCGAGACACAAACTCATAGAAAGTGATCAAATCCCTTCCCATGACATAGTCTCCGACATAATTCTTGAAGCTAGGGAAAAGCTAGCGTATCACCCCATCTATCACGAAACCGTCATTCATCTCGTGGTTCCAAACAAGCACTAGACGATGATGTATCTCATGCATTATCCTCAGGTGTTGTTCCAAGCAAGTGTTCTCTTTCATCTTGAGTGAAAGAAAACCGTTCAGACATTCGAACCTTACAATTCTAACTTGTGCTGAAAATCTATTTTTTAGCTCACCAACAATCTCCATTGCAGTCAAGTTCTTGAAATTGTCTACTTAGGTCAGAATTCATGAAGGTGCACATCATCCACTTGACTTTCAAGTAGGTGGTTCAAAACCACTCCATGTGCTCTTCATAGCTTGCAGAAATGTTTGGGTTTATCTCCTATTGGTTCTTCTAGCAAGTTGAGCAAGTCACTGTCATGTAGGACTTTCACACAAAAATAGGTACCACTCGATAAAGTTTGACCCATCTAGACGCAGCTCCTCGGCGATGAAAAGACGACCATAGTCAGCCATGGTCTACAAGGATTTTTGCAAAGACATCTTAGGACTTTTTTTACAATAATTATAGTTCATCTTAATCAAAATTACTACATGAACTCCCACTAAACTCAACATCTCTCTGGTTGTTTAGTGACACACGATCCAAATCCACTACACCACAACCGATCATCACGTGAGATGATGTAGCTTCAAAGGTGAACATCACCATGTTCATCATATCGTCCATATGACTCGTGTTTAACCTTTCGGTTCTTGTGTTCTGAGGCCATGTCTGTACATGCTAGGCTCATCAAGGAAACCGTAGTATTTTCGCATGTGTAAATCTGGCTTACACCCGTTATATGTGGATGTTGAATCTATCACACCCGATCATCACGTGGTGTCTCAAAACGACGAACTTTTGCAACGGTTCATACTAGGGGAGAACATATCTTGATATTAACGAGAGAGATCACCTTATCATGCTACCGTCGCGATCACATCTAAGCATAACAATAAGGCGCATAAAAGGATTAACATCACATGCAATTAAAAAATTGTGATATGATATGGCCTTTCTTCTTGTGCCTTTGATCTCCATCTCCAAAGCACCGGCATGATCTCCATCATCACCGACATTATGGCGCCTCCTCCATGGTTGCCATCACCAACTATTGCAACTACAACTATTGCTACCTTAGCGATAAAGTAAAGCAATTACATGATGATTCAATGACACGCAGGTCACATAAAATAATAGACAATCATATGGCTCCTGCCGGTTGCCATACTCATCGACATGCAAGTCGTGAAAGATTACAAACATGATCATTGCATACATTATCACAAATCACACATTGGCCATACCACATCACAGACCCTGCAAAAACAAGTTAGACGTCCTCTACTTTGTTTATGCAATTTTTACGTGGCTTGGGTCAACGAGATAGAACCGTTCTAATCTACGCAAAACCACAACGGTGATATAGTAGTTGCTTATTTACTCATTCTTTCGAAAGTCCTTCCATTGAAAATTGCACCCTCACTAGAGCAAGAGAAACAGACATCCGCCAGCCACTTATGCAATACAAGTTGCATGTCAGTCCTGGAACTAGTCTCTCGTGCGTGGACGAGTAAGGTTGGTCCGGGCCGCTTCAATCTCACAATACCGCAAATATGCAAAGTGCATGCTAGAAGGTAGCAACATAAAATATCAATGCCCACAACACTTGTGTTCTAATCGCACCAACATCTACGAATAAACCTGGCTATGATACCACTGAAGGGGTCGTTGCATAGAAAACAAAAATTTTCCTACGAAACAAGTAGAAGAAACCCCACGATCTAGATCTATTAGAAGAAGGTAGCGAAGGTGAGATCCAATCTCTTACCCTTGAAGATCAAACAAACGCGTTTTGTCGGTGCAGGGGTTGGCTAGTTGATCCTCGCAACTAGACGCATCTAGTCGCGAGGAGATGTATTATCCACGCGATCCAATCCGAAGAAGCGCCGCAAGAGCAGCACCTCCGCGGTATCCACATGTACGGCTCGATGTAAACTCCGCCTTCTTGATCCCGCAAGCAAGGAGGGAGTGGCTAGATAGATCTCAGCACCACGATGGTTGTGGTGGTGTTGATGGTGGAGTGCTCCGTTCGATAGGGCTTCGCCAAGCCATGTAAGAGGGAGAGGGAGAGGAGAAGGCGCAGCAGCCCCTTAGGGCAAGGGGGGTGGTGCGGCTAGAGGTGTAGATCTAGGAGGCGGCAGCCCTCCGGGGAGAGGTGGCGCGCGGCTAGGGCTAGGGTGGAGGAGCATCCAAGGGTGTGCCGCACCCCTCCCCTCTCCCCTTTATATATGGGGTGGCTAGGGTTTGAGCAAGGGGCTGGCCGGCCACTTGCCTTGGCCCCCAAGTTGATTCCCTTTAGGACTCAATTTGGTCCTTTCCTTAAAAGAAAGGGGCTTCCCTCCTAGTTCTACTAGGACTAGGCCTTCCCAAACCAAATTGGCCCATATGGGCTATAGGGTGGTGCGGCCAGCCCATGTAGGGGTTGCACCTCCCCTTTAGTCCATGTGGGCCCCACACAATGTGTGCCCCACTTCTAGACACTTCTAGAACCTTCCAGATAATTCCGGTACCCTACCGGTAAAATCTGGAATCTTTCCGATACCTCCGGAAACACTTTCCTTATATGAATCTTATTCTCCGAACTCTTCCGGAACTCCTCGTGACGTCCGGGATCCTATCCGAGACTCCGAATCACCATTCGTTCATACCATCAATCATCTCATCGCTAACCCTAGCTACATCGGAGCGTTAAGTGTGTGACCCTACGGGTTCGAGAACATGCAGACATGATCATATCAATAATCAATAGCGGGACCGGGATGCCCATATTGACTCCTACATATTCAACGAAGTTCCTTATCGATTGAACCACGATGCCGGAGATTCTTAATCTCATATACGATTCCCTTTGTCTCACCGATATTTAATTTGCCTGAGATTCGATCGTCGATATCTCCATATCTGGTTCAATCTCGTTACCTGGCAAATTCTCTTTACTCGTCCATAATATAGAATCTCCGTGATTAACACTTAATCACATGGTTGCAACCTTTCTGATGCTATATTACCGAGAGGGCCCAGAGATATCTTTTCCGTCACAAGGAAGGACAAATCCTACTCTTGATTCATGTCACCCAACAAATACCATCGGAGATACCTGAAAGCCACCTTTATAATCACCCAGTTACGAAGTGACGTTTGATGTCCACAAAGCATTCCTCCGGTAAACGGGAGTGACATAATCTCATGGTCTAAGGAAACTATACTTGGCATACTAAAAGCGTTGGCAATGAAAACTGTGTGACACGATCAATTGAAACTCTTTATTATTTGGGTCTTGTCCATCACATCATTACCCCTAATGATATGACTCCGTTACCAAGTGACTATAACAAGTCCATGGTTAGGAAACTCTAACCATCTCTTGACTAACGAACCAGTCTGGTAGAGGCTTACTAGGGACAACTGGTTGTTTATATTCCACACATGTATTATGTTTCCAATTAATACAATTATAGCATGGAGAATAAACTATTATCATAAACATGAATATGCTAGGAAACCATTTTATTATTGCCTCTAGGGAATATTCCCAACACATCTTTGTCTAAAAAGTCCACCATGGGATCGCTATCCAGCCTGTCACCCAACGGTATTAAGTTGCGAGCAACAGACAATTGCATTAAGTAAATTGCATGAAGTAAGCAATACTAATATCAAAATAGACATTAACACCGTTGTTTTACCCTTAGTAGCAACAGCACACCCTCGCCCTTAGACGTTTCTGGCACTCGTGCCCAGGAACAAAAGGGGGCATGAACCCACTATCTAGCATAAATACCCTATTTTGGAGATACACACAATCACTTGGCCAAAGTAACTACGCACATCGGAGAGCATGCAAGAACATAAATTACTCATATAAGAATCATGCACAATCTGAACATAACTTCATAATCCATCGGATCCCAACAAACACATCACATAGCATTACAATAATCGATCTTGATCATGTTAGGCAGCTCACAAGATCATAAGAAAGTGAAGCACAAGAGAGAGAGACTACCGACTAGCTACTGCCATGGACCCGTAGTCCAAGGTGAGACTACTCACAAATCATCCCGAAGGAAGGCATGACGATGAAGAGCCCTCCAGGATCGATCTCCCCTCCGGCAGAGTGCTGGGATCAGCTTTAGATTGGACCCCGAACTAGCGTTTTCTGGAAAATAATGGCCGTCTCGACGTTTTTAGGTTTTTAGGGATTTTTTAGGCATCGGAGGGGGCCAAGTGGGCGCCTCAGGAGCAGGGGCGGGCCCCACCCACGGGTCCTAGGGGGGCCGCGGCAGGAGGCCGCCTGCGCCCTGTGGGTGGCTCCTCAGGCTCCCCTTTGGTCTTTTGGTGTCTTTCGTCGAGTAAAAATTCTCCGTAAATTTTCGTCCAATTCCGAGAATATTTTTAGAAGTAAATTTTCTGAAATACAAAAACAGCAAAAAAACAGGGAACTGGCACTTGGCATCGACAAAATGCATAAAAATGATATAAATGACAGTAAAAACATGTGACAATATCACAAAACTAGCATGGATCACTCAAAAATTATAGATACGTTTGAGACGTATCAGCATCCCCAAGCTTAACTCCTACTCATCCTCGAGTAGGTAAGTGATAACAAATATTTTTTATGAGACATGCGACCAACACAATCTTGATCAAGATAGTGATGCAAATCAAAGGATGTGAATGAAGAGATACAAAACAATTGTCTATAATTGATAGCAAGAAAGCAATGAATAAACAAGTTGAATCATCCAAGCAAAACCTTTCATAAATAGTATGTCAAAGACATGACAACAATGTGATCAACATATTTGAATAATTCACAAGGATAATAATTCCATGACAAAAGTGTTTGAGAATCAACACAAAGGAGCATTAGCAAAGAGCTTCAACTTCCAACAGCTTATCTTATAGATAAAGTCAATATAAAGATTCATGTTTAATCTTGATAATGTAATATGCTCAACGATACCCAGGGTCAATGCTAGATGTTTGCTTTTGTGGAGATAGAAGGAAAAAGGGAAAACTGACTGAACATTAAAAGTAAAAGAAAGGCCCTTCGCAGAGGGAAGCATGGATTAGTCATGTGCTTGAGCTTTTTGGTTTTTAAAACAGAAGTAAAATGATTTTGAGGTCTGCATGCTTTCGTCAATGACTTCACAACAGAGAAACTATCTAGTCCCTCATGACAAGCAAGGTTTTTAGACTTGTGAGAGTAGCTGGTTCTTAGAAGAGCGAGAACGCTCTTGTTTCTCCTTGGTTTCACCACTGTCCAATGTTTGGACTGATTTCTCAGATTTGCATTGCGCGGAGGAGAATTGTGAGTTATATTTATATTTTTGCTTAAGCTGCTCTCGGGTTGATTCAAGTGAAGATGTAATCCATCAACACCGGGTGAAAGGGGGGAAATGAGCTCGCTTGTCACAAGTTATAACTAGCTCTCTACTGCTTCCTCATGAGCTTAAAAACAGAGGCACAAAGAAGAAGTATTTTGAATTTTTAAAGGTAGCACATGACAAATTTACTTGGAATGGTAGGAAATACCATGCATAGGTATATATGGTGGACTCAGCTGGCAAGAAAGTTTGGCTTTGGGGATTGGATGCACGAGTGAACCATACACTCAGTACGAATTTTTAGGCTTAGCAAAAAAAGGTGTTTGAAGCAAACATCTAACAATAACCGGTAACAGAACAACATAAGACATTTACCGTTCATAACCATAAAAACTCTACACCGTCTCCCTTGTTGACCAAACAATTCTTTTGATGGAAAGATTAGCACTATGAATTAACAATTGTGAAAAACCACACAATTTCAAGCTTTCAACCATATTTCTTTACTAATCAATTCCACTCAAATAACCAGCAAGTTTAAGCATTCAACTTAACATCTCAAAACAATTGAGAAACATCAAGTATCCACACCATGATCTACAAAACTATGTAGGCTTTTCATTTAATTCTATCATCATACAAACAGCATTTTGTCGCATTGACAATTCAAGCAATTTTTCAACAACAACTCTCCAACAAGTATAAGTGAAGAACAAGAGAGTTTAACTTAACAACTAGCATCTCTAAACAAGATAAAAGTTAAAAGCGAGATCTTACTAGAAAATAGACAGTAGCTAAGAATACTCAAAAAGATATAAGCGAAGCAAAGGAGTATTCAAACGAAAAAGCGGAGCGTGTCTCCCTCCCACACAAATAAAGCTAGGATCCAACAAACATATGACTAACAAACAAACAAAATTGAAAGTAAAAAAACGCTCCAAGCATAGCACATAATATGTAAAGTGATAAAAACGAAGTTCAACGAAGACGACCTTATGATAGTCGATGAAGATGAGGGGATGCCTTGGACATCCCCAAGCTTTGACTCTTGATAGTTCTTGATATTCAGAGGGGGTGCCATGGGGGCATCCCCAAGCTTGAGCTCTGATCCATCCTCGATTTCTTCATATTCCTCTCCTTTGGAACTTAAAAACTCCCTTCACACAAAACTTCTCATAATTTGATCAGAGGGTTACTGCTCATAATCTAAAATGCACATGTGTTAAACTCATGACAAATTGCAAACCAACTTCATTAGACATTAGATACTGTTTACTAAGCCTCAATGTGGCACTCCACCCCTAGAGTATCACATATGACAATGGGTAAAGAGACAAATGCAAAATAAAAGCAGAATCTGTCAAAATCTGAACAGTCTGTAAAGATCGAATGTTTCGAGGCACTTCTGCATCTCAAATCAAAAAACTTAAAACTAACGAAGGATAGATAAAAGCATCAAGCTTGCTTTAAAAAATTATCAGAAAAACATAAAATTCTGGAGATTTTAGGAGTTTCGTGCAACAGGTGCACATAATCTGTTTTTGGACAGCAACACAATACCTCGCACTTTCAATGCATTAGAGGCTAAACTTGGCACAAAAAACCAAAAGAAAAAGATACAATGAAGTTGCTAAAGAGGTAATAACTTCATGACTCAAGAAAATCAAAAAGCAAACTGAAAATAAAAGATGGGTTGCCTCCCAACAAGCGCTTTTCTTTAACGCCTTCTAGCTAGGCGCAATGCCAAATATTAAGTTTTTTTTGGAGGCCTTTGCAACATCAAGAGCATAGTTTGACCTTATGATTGATTCAAAAGGAAACTTCTTTCTCTTTATAGGGAAGTGTTCCATCCCTTTTTTAAGGGGAACTGAAACCTTATATTTCCCTCTTTCATATCAATAATAGCACCAACAGTTCTCAAAAACGGTCTTCCCAAAATAATAGGACAAGAAGCATTGCACTCAATATCCATAACAATAAAATCAACGGGAACATAATTATCATTAACAACAATAAGTACATCATCAACTCTACACAAAGGTTTCTTTTTAGAAGAATCAGCAAGATGAACATTTAAATAGCACTCTTCCAAAGGATTTATATCAAGCATATTATAGAAACTTTTAGGCATAACAGAAACACTTGCACCAAGATCACATAAAGCATTGCAATCAAATTCATTTATTTTTATATTAATAGTGGGTTCCCAACCATCTTCTAACTTCCTAGGGATAGAGGTTTCTAGGTTAAGCTTTTCTTCCCTAGCCTTGGTAAGAGCATCGGTAATGTGTTTGGTAAAGGCAATATTTATTTACTAGCATCCGGTGTCTTAGTAAGTTTTTGTAGGAACTTAATGACTTCAGTAAGATTGCAATTATCAAAATCAATTTCATCATCTTTAAATAAACTAGGAGGATCCTATTTAGTGGTTTGGATAGTATAAACTTTAACCGTTTTCCTATTCATTTCAGCAATTCTAGCTTCTTCTTTCTCTCTAGCCCACCTAGCTTCTTTCCATCATCCTTTAATTTTCATTAATTTGAAGAGAGATATCATTTAAATATTCAGTATGTTTTTCTTGATTTGGAGTGGTTCTAATTTTCAAAATTTCAACATCATGAGCAAGAACGTGTACTTTACAGACTAGACTATCCAGTTTTTCCAACTTCTCTTCAATAGTTTTGTTAAAAGCTTTTTACAAAGTGATAAATTACTTTAAAACATTTTCAAGATAAGAGGACACATTCTTATTAGGATTATAAGAATTACCATAGGAATTACCATAAAAGTTGCCATTATTGGGAGGATAAGACTTATAGTTATTACTACCAAAATTATTTTGATAAGCATTATTGTTGAAGTTGTTTCTATTAAGAAAATTAACATCAACTTGATCCTTTTCTTGGGCAATTAATGAAGCAAGTGGAACATTATTGGTATCAATATTAGAGTGATTGGTAGCAAGCATATAAATAATCATATCAACCTTATCACTCAAAGAGGAGATTTCCTCAATAGAATTTACCTTCTTACCACTTGGAGCTCGTTCGGTGTGCCATTTTGAATAATTTGTCATCATCTCATCCAAGAGTTTAGTTGTTGCACCTAATGTTGTGGACATGAAGGTGCCTCCCACGGCCGAGTCCAAAAGGTTCCTTGAAGAAAAATTCAAACCTGCATAAAAAGTTTGGATAACCATCCACATAGTTAATCCATGCGTGGGACAATTCTTAACCATAGATTTCATTCTCTCCCAAGCTTGAGCAACATGTTCATTATCAAATTGTCTAAAGTTCATAATTTTACTCCTTAGTTGTATGATTTTAGCAGGTGGATAATATTTTCCAATAAAAGCATCTTTGCATTTAATCCAAGAATCAATGCTATTTTCAGGCAAAGACAATAACCATTCTTTTGCTCTCCCTCTCAAAGAGAAAGGGAAAAGTTTCAGTTTTATGATGTCACTTTCTACCTCTTTATACTTTTGCATATCACATAACTCAACAAAGTTATTTAAATGAGAGGCGACATCATCAGTACTAGCACCAGAAAATTGCTCTTTCATAACAAGATTTAGCAATGCAGGTTTAATTTCATAAGATTCCGCTTTAGTAGCTGGTGGAGCAATTGGAGAGCATGTGAAATCATTGTTATTAGTGCTAGTAAAGTCACACAACTTGGTGTTTTCAGTAGAATACATAACGATAAAATAGCAAGACAGGAATAAAGACTACACTAATTTTTTTGGGTTTTAAAATTTTGAAACAGGAAAATAAACTAAATGAGATATAAAGCAAGCAAGAAAAACCAGTAGGACTCCCCTTGCTGTAGTTCCGAAGTCCCCAGAAACGGTGCCAGAAAAAGCTTGTTGCTGTATTAAAATAAGTTGGGTGGTGCCCCAAGCGAAGGCGGAATTGCAGCTAGTAGCAGTTTTCCCTCGTTTAACGAACTGTGGTTTATCGAACCAGTAGGACTTTGAAATCAACAACGAGGTGAATGTTGAAGATCTTTGGCACTTGACCTTCAACATATGTGGACCTGCACACACTCAACCAAAATACTTTGCCCCCAACGGCGGAAAGGTTGTCAATATTTCCGGTCTTGTAGAAAACAAAGCGGTTAATTCTATGATGAAATAGACGAAATATGAAAAGTGGCCAGAGGAATAATGATGATTAAAAGCAAGTAAATGAGGTTGTAAACAATGTAAAAAGATGGACCGAGGGCCATGGGTTCACTAGTGGAGTCTCTCAAGTAAATAAAATATGCATGTGATGGGTGAACAAATTACAGCTAGGAAATTGACAAGATCATGACACAAACCTAATTTAGCTATGACAAAAAGGACATGATAATATTTATGGAGGCATCATGACAAGGAACAAAGTCCATTGAGTCCAACTGTGCCTTTGTCTAAAAAGTCCACCGTGGGATCGCTATCCAGCCTGTCACCCAACGGTATTAAGTTGCAAGCAACAAACAATTGCATTAAGTAAAGTGCATGAAGTAAGAAATAATAATATCAAAAGAGACATTAACACCGCAGTTTTACCCTTAGTAGCAACAGCACACCCTCGCCCTTAGACGTTTCTGTCACTCGTGTCCAGGAACAAAAGGGGGCATGAACCCACTATCTAGCATAAATCCCTCTCTTGGAGATACACACAATCACTTGGCCAAAGTAACTATGCACATCGGAGAGCATGCAAGAACACAAATTACTCATATAAGAATCATGCACAATCTGAACATAACTTCATAATCCATCGGATCCCAGCAAACACATCACATAGCATTACAATAATCGATCTTGATCATGTTAGGCAGCTCACAAGATCATAAGACATGAAGCACAAGAGAGAGAGACTACCAACTAGCTACTGCCATGGACCCGTTGTCCAAGATGAGACTACTCACAAATCATCCCGGAGGAGGGCATGACGATGAAGAGCCCTCCGGGATCGATCTCCCCTCCGGCAGAGTGTCGGGATCAGCTTCAGATGGGACCCCGAACTAGGGTTTTCAGTGACGATGCGTCGGGGTCGAGTTTCTGGAAAATAATGGCCGCCTCGACGTATTTAGGTTATTTCTGATTTATAGGTGTCAGAGGGGGCCGAGGAGGTTCCCCATGGGAAGGGGCGGGTCCCACCCGCAGGTCCCCCCTGGGCCGTGGCAGGAGGCCGCCTGCGCCCTGTGGGTCGCCTCCAAGGCTGCCCTTCGGACTCCGTCTTCATCTTAGCGTAAAAATAATCCCCATAAATTTTGGTGCAATTCCGAGAATATTTTCAGAAGTAAATTTGTGAAACAAAAAGACAGTAGAAACAGGGAACTGGCACTTGGCATCTTGTCAATAGGTTAGTCCGACAAAATGCATAAAAATGATATAAATGACAGTAAAAACATGTGACAATAACACAAAACTAGCATGGCCGGTCACTAAAAAATTATAGATACGTTTGAGACGTATCAGACTACGGGTCCATAGCAGTAGCTAGATGGTTGTCTCTCCTCCTTGTACTCCATTGCTTAGATCTTGTGAGCTGCCTATCATGATCAAGATCATATTATCTGTAACTGCTATATGATTGTGTTTGCATGGATCCGATGAATTGTGGAAGTCATTACTTTTGTTCATCTATGTGTTGTGTTTTATCTATGATCTTGCATGCTCTCCGATGCTAGTGGATGCTTTGGCCAAGTAATTACTAGTGTTGTAGGAGGAAGTATTTATGCTAGATAGTGGGTTCATGCCTCTCTTGTCTGAGCTCAGGTTGACAGAAACGATTAAGACAAGAGATGCGCTGTTGCCACTAGGGAGAAAACAGCAGTGTGATTTCCTAGTGTTATTTACATTGCTTACATTATGCACTTTGCTTATTGCAATGATTTGTTGCTTGCAACTTAATACTTTTGGCTGACATGTTGGATAGCGATCCCAGACCGGATTATTAGTCATAGATGCAGTTGGATAACGGTCCATCTATTTTTACGTAATGCCCATATTAGATGAAACGGTGAACTATATTGTTTTATGATAGCCTTGTTGTGCGCCCACAATTCTGTCAATTACCATGATGTAATTTGTTTACCCATCATTTATATCTTCTGACACCGCTAGTGAACTGTGGATCCCGGTCCTATTTTCCTACATTGTTTACAACTGTTTTAATAGCTTTTCATCATCATTTGCTTGCTGGTCATAATTCACTCTCGTCATATTTTACATCCACACATTTAATTCGTTGTATTCGGCAAGCCGACCGGAGAGATTGACAACCTCTCTGTTTCGTTGGGGCAAAGTAGTTTGTTTGTGATTGTGTGCAGGTCCACGTCAATTATTGTTAACGGCGCCGTTGACACCTTGCTAAGACTTCTCCAAGTCCTACTGGATATGACAACCTTGGTTTTGTAATCAAGGCACAACGGCTTCTATACTGCATCATACCTTCCTCTTGGGGTTCCCCAGCGAACATGTGATCCACGTCATCAGGGCGCCCTACGATTAGATTTTCCCAATTTATAAGAACCACAAATTAATAATTGTATTGTATACTAACCGTCTCCACGGGGCACAAGGTCGACAGATTTTGGCATGTGTACTGCTGTACATGGCACCACGCTCTGGTGATTGATCGTCCCCGGCTCCATGCAGGGGTTGGATCGTCCAATGTAGCTCGCAAAGACGTCTATGAGGCCATATCTGGCGAGTCTATTTCTTCTCAATGCGTGGGTTCGGGCCTCACTACATCACATCGTAAAATTATAGGAGGTTGAAAGTGCCTCCAATTCTTCTAAAACTGCCTCTAAATAGTTTTGGAGGCACTTTTCAATGTGTTGGATTTGTTTGTGTAGGGAATTCTATTTTGAGGCACTTTTGGATAGTGCCTCTATTTGTAATTGCCATCAGTTTGAATAGTGCCTCCATTTGTAATTGCCAACACTTTCATTAGTGCCACCAATTGCAATTTGAGGCACTAATAGTAACCATTTGAGGCACTATCTAGTAGTGTCTATAGTGCCTCTAATTCAAATTTGATGCACTACTGGATAGTGCCTCCAATAGTAACCATTTGAGGCACTATCCAATAGTGCCTCTAATTCAAATTTGAGGCACTATTGGATAGTGCCTCTAATTCAAATTTGAGGCACTGTCAGGCAGATAATTACACAATACTACAGGTAGATAAATGCACATATAGACGCATACATGGTTAAACAATCTTGCTGCCCAGCAATACAACAACCATAACATCAGTATAACAATTTTGCATTATGATTGCTACTGATGAAGAGTTGGGTGGTGCCCCAAGCGAAGGCGGAGATGTAGCAAGCAACAATTTTCACTCGATAACGAACCGAGGTTTATCGAACCAGTAGGACCTTGAAATCAACAACAAAGTGAATGTTGAAGATCTCTGGCGCTTAATCTTCAACAGACGTGGACCTGCACACACTCAACCAAAATACTTTGCCCCCAACGGCGGAAAGGTTGTCAATCTTTCCGGTCTCACAGAAAACAAAGCGGTTAATTGTATAGTGAAATAGATGAATTATGAAAATGGACCAGAGGAGTAATGATCGTGAAAGTGATGAATAAAGGTTGCAATCAATGTAAAAAGATGGACCGGGGGCCATGGGTTCACTAGTGGAGTCTCTCAAGTAAATAGAACATTCATATGATGGGTAAACAAATTACAGCTGGGCAATTGACAAGATTATAACACAAACTTAATCTAGCCATGAAAAAGAGAACATGATAATATTTAAGTAGGCATCACGACAATGAACAAAGACCGCTGAATCCAACTGCATCTTTGTCTAAAAAGTCCATCGTGGGATCACTATCCAGCCTGTCACCCATCGGTATTAAGTTGCAAGCAACAGACAATTGCATTAAGTGAAGCACATGAAGTAAGCAATATTAAATATCAAAATAGACTTTACCACCACTGTTTTACCCTTAGTAGCAACCACACCCTCACCCTTAGATGTTTCTGACACTCGTGCCCAGGAACAAAAGGGGGCATGAACCCACTTTCTAGCATAAATACTCTCTCTTGGAGATACACACAATCACTTGGCCAAAGTAACTACGCACATCAGAGAGCATGCAAGAACATAAATCAACATATAAGAATCATGCACAATATGATCATAACTTTACAATCCATCGGATCCCAGCAAACACATCACATAGTATTACAATAATCGATCTTGATCATGTTAGGCAGCTCACAAGATCATAAGACATGAAGCACAAGAGAGAGAGACTACCATCTAGCTACTGCCATGGACCCAAGGTCCAAGGTGGGACTACTCACAAATCATCCCGGAGGAAGGCATGGCGATGAAGAGCCCTCTGGGATCGATCTCCCCTCCGACAGGGTGCCGGGATTTGCTTCAGGATCACCCCCAAATTAGGGTTTGAGGTGACGGCGCCTCGGGATGACATTTCTGGAAAATAATGGCCGCCCCGTTGTTTTTAGGTTAATTGGATTTTATAGGCATCGGAGGTGGCCGAGGCGGTGCCCAGGGGGCAGGGGCGGGCCCTACTCGCAGGTCCAGGGGTGCCGTAGCAGGCACCCGCCAGTGGCCCCTGGGTGGCGCCCTAGGTCGCCCTTCGGTCTCCGTCTTCGTCTTGGCGTAAAAATAATCTCCGTAAATTTTGGTCCAATTCCGAGAATATTTCGAGAAGTAAATTTCTGAAACACCAAAACAGCAAAAACAGGGAACTGGCACTAGGCATATTGTCAATAGGTTAGTCCAACAAAATGCATAAAAATGATGTGATATGATAATAGAAACATGTGACAACATCATAAAATTAGCATGGATCACTCAAAAATTATAGATACGTTTGACACGTATCAGCATCCCCAAGCTTAACTCCTACTCGTCCTCGAGTAGGTAAGTGATAACAAAATAATTTTTGATGAGACATGCAACTAACATAATCTTGATCAAGATAGTAATGCAAAGCACATGATGTGAATAAGGTGATCCAAAACAATTGTCTATAGTTGACATTAAGCAAACAATGATTAACAAACGCTAGCTAACAAATGCTAAAAACTTTTCATGAATAAGTGCGTTGGAGACATGGAACCATACATAAGGTTAAGAAAGAAGAATTGCAAATTATGTCTCCAATGTAAAGTATCAATCATTCTTCAAAGCATCTAATTAGTCATTCATGAAAATAGCCAAGCTCAAGTCAAGTGTCCTAATCCATCTACTTCAACTAGTGCAAGTAAGAAGTGGCTT
Organism: Puccinellia tenuiflora; assembly: GCA_012064385.1. Classification (NCBI taxonomy): domain Eukaryota; kingdom Viridiplantae; phylum Streptophyta; class Magnoliopsida; order Poales; family Poaceae; genus Puccinellia; species Puccinellia tenuiflora. Next base: position 314,175 of record QRDG01002353.1, read on the forward strand.
TGGCACCAAGATGTTATGGCAAAGAGAACAATGATGGAGGTTTGGATGGTAAAAAATAAATGCTCAAACAGTGGAGAAGGTAACCACAAGACAGAAGGAAGTCCCGTAGTTGACACTGTATGAGGAGTAGTGATTGCCATGCAACGGATGCACATAGATCTATAAGTGTATGAAAGCTCTCCAATGGAACTAGTGGGGGTGCATCCAACTTGCTTGTTCATGAAGGCCTAGAGCTCACTTGAGGAGGCTCATCCTTGGAATATACAAGCCAAGTTCTATAACGTTAGTTCCCCACTTAGTTATACTACTAAAACAACATGAGAACTCTCTACAATGAAGTGCAGGTGCTACTAGCACAAGTGTCGTAAAAAGGATAGTAGTGTTGCTCCCTCTCTCTTTTCTATTTTTTTGGATTTTGGGTGGCCTCCTTGGCTCTTTTAAATGCTCTCTCATTTGGCCTCCTTTATGCTCTTTTATTCTTCTCTTATTTATTTATTTATACCTCACTGTAGGAGCAACACTCTATATTACAATTGGATAATCACACTTTTTGGTACTCATAGCTCATAGAATAGAATAATACATGATGTATAAAAGGAGATATGCATGATCGAGTGTAGTGTGGAAAAAATGTAGAACATGTGGCAAGCCACGCAGCACACTAACTCAATGATCAAGCAAACTATATGGTAATGAATAACGACATCATGTCATGTAATGTAATGATCGATGTTGCATGGCAATGTATCTCGGAACGGCTATGGAAATGCCGTGATAGGTAGGTATGGTGGCTGTTTTGAGGGAGATAGTTGGCTTATGTGTAGGAGAACAGGATGAAGTTCTCCCACGAAGTTGGATGTACTCGCGAAGTATGCACCAATCTCAATTTGAGAGAGGGCATTGCGCAACACCGAAGAGGCTAGCAAAATATGGAAGTGGAAGTGACAAAAAACCAAAACTCATAATGCATTTCATATATTGCAAACAACTAGCAGTTTCATTGTTCCACAAATGGTTAGAGACACCCCGAGAGGGATCGTGGCGGCGACACAAGTGCCCCGTTGGATTCCCCGACCATTGCAGTAACTACCCACTAGGAACTTATTTTCAACTGAGCAGAAGTCATGACACATTAGCATTGTTGACTTAGGTTGTTTAGTTCAGAAAAGTATGGCTCCACGCTTTACTAACACATCTCCACTAATCAGCTCTAACACCAATAACCAACACATTTTAACCATTAGTAATTTTAATGTCTCAAAACAATTGAAAAGTATCAAATTATCCACATAGTGATCTGCAAGACTATGCAGGTTTTTTTTCTACTTCATACCACTACCACATGCATAGCATTTTACTGATCTAACACATTAACAAAGCAGCCAAAACAACTCTCTAACAAATATAAGTGAAGAACAAGAGAGTTCAATAACAACTACTAGCAGCACTAAATAAGATAAAAGCTTAAAGCGAGAGCTTACTAGCAAACAAACAGTAGCTAAGAATACTCAACAAAATATAAGCGAATCACAGGAGTATTCAAATGAAAAAGCGGAGCGTGTCTCTCTCCCACACAAATAAAGCAAGGATCAAACAAGCATATGACCAGCAAAATAACAAACAAAACTGAAAGTAAAAAGACGCTCCAAGCATAGCACATAATATGTAAAGTGATAAAAACTTAGTTCAACGAAGACAACCTCATGATAGTCGATGAAGAAGAGGGGATGCCTTGGGCATCCCCAAGCTTTGACGCTTGATAGTTCTTGATATTCAGAGGGGGTGCCATGGGGGCATCCCCAAGCTTGAGCTATGATCCATCTTAAAAATTTCATTATCCTCTCATTTGGAACTTAAAAACTCACTTCACACAAAACTTCTCATAAACTGATTAGAGGGTTAGTGCTCATAAATTAAAATGCACATGTGTTCAACTCAAGACAAATTGAAAGCAACTTTATTAGGCATTAGCTACTGTTCACTAAGTCCCAATGTGGCACTCCACCTCTAGAGTATCACATTTAACGATAGTAAAGAGACGAATGCAAACTAAAAGTAGAATCTGTCAAAATCTGAACAGTCTATAAAGACTGAATTTTTCGAGGCACTTCTGCAGCTCAAATCAGAAAACTCAAAACTAACGAAAGATAGATAAAACTATCAGGCTTGCTGTCTCAAAATTTCAGAAAAAATATAAAATTCAGAGATTTTATGGATTTTTGAACAGTGAAGGACAGAAATCTGTTTCTGGACAGCAAAACAACACCTCGCACTTTCAATGCATTAGAGGATAAACTTGGCACAAAAACCAAAATAAAAAGATACAATGAAGTTGGTACAGAGGCAACAAACTCAAGACTCAAGAAAAGTAAAAACCAAAATGAAAGTAAAAGATGGGTTGCCTCCCAACAAGCGCTTTTCTTTAACGCCTTTTACCTAGGCACAATGCCAAATATCAAGTTTTTTCGGAGGCCTTTGCAACATCAAGAGCATAGCTTGACCTTTTTATTGATTCAAAAGGAAGCTTTTTTATCTTTCTAGGGAATTGCTCCATCCCTCTTCTGAGGGGAAACTGAAATCTTATATTTCCCTCTTGCATATCAATAATGGCACCAACGGTTCTCAAAAACGGCCTCCCCAAAATAATAGGACAAGAAGCATTGCACTCAATGTCCATAACAATAAAATCGACGGGAACATAGTTATAATTAACAACAATAAGGAAATCATCAACTCTACCCAAAGGTTTATTTTTAGAAGAATCAGCAAGATGAACATTTAAATAACACTCTTCCAAAGGATTTAAATTGAGCATATCATAGAAACTTTTAGGCATAACAGAAACACTAGCACCAAGATCACACAAAGCATTACAATCAAAGCCATTTATTTTCATCTTAATAGTGGGTTCCCATCTATCTTCTAATTTTCTAGGAATAGAAGTTTCTAGCTTAAGCTTTTCTTCCCTAGCCTTAATAAGAGCATCGGTAATATGTTTGGTGAAGGCAATATTTAATTTACTAGCATCCGGTGACTTAGCAAGTTTTTGTAGGAACTTTATGACTTAAATAAGATTGCAATTATCAAAATCAATTTCATCATCTTTAAATAGGCTAGGAGGTTCCTCATTAGTAGTTTGGATGGCATAAACTTTAACAGTTTTCCTATTCATTTCAGCAATTCTAGCTTCTTCTTTCTCTCTAGCCCACCTAGCTTTCAAGCGAGCCATCGTCCTTTCATTCTCATTAATTTGAATAGAAATAGCGTTTAAAGATTTCGTAGGCTTGTCTTGAAGAGGAGTGGTTCTATTTTTAAAATTTCAACATCGTGAGCAAGATCTTCCACATTAGAGACAAGTCTATCCAATTTTTCAAGTTTCTCTTGATCCTTTTTAAGAAAGATATTAGTTTCATTAACAATTTTAGGATCAGTGGGGCACTCATATCTATTCAAAGTTTTATAATCCCCATCAATATTAATTGAAGGAATAGGAGTATTGACATCTTTGAAGATAGCAAAAGCATCAGTTTCAGCAGGAGCAACCAATTCGGGTTTAACAGCCATTTTGTTAATCAAAGTAGCTTGAGTTTGGGAAATATTCGAGATGCAAGCTTCAGTACTAACAAGCCTTGATTGAAGTTTAGATATTTATTTATTTAACTCTCCCAGTTGATCATTTATGTTTTTCAATATGAAAGAATTCTCATTCATTTGCCTAGAGAAAATTTTGTTTTGCTCATATTGTTCATGCATGAACTTTTTGGTAGACTTCTCTATTTCAATTAGTCTACTATTAATAATTTCTTGATTATAAGAATTGCCATAAGAGTTGCCATTATTGGGAGGATAAGGCTTATAGTTGTTACTACCAAAATTATTTCGATAAGCATTGTTGTTGAAGTTACTTCTATTAAGAAAATTAACATCAACTTGATCCTTTTCTTGGGCAATTAATGAAGCAAGTGGGAAATTATTAGGATCAATATGGGATTGATTGCTGATACGTCTCAAACGTATCTATAATTTTTGAGTGATCCATGCTAGTTTTGTGTTATTGTCACATGTTTTTACTGTCATTTACATCATTTTTATGCATTTTGTCGGACTAACCTATTGACAAGATGCCAAGTGCCAGTTCCCTGTTTCTGCTGTCTTTTTGTTTCAAAATTTTACTTCTGGAAATATTCTTGGAATTGCACCAAAATTTATGGGGATTATTTTTACGCCAAGACGAATTAGACGGAGTCCGAAGGGCAGCCTCGGAGGCGACCCACAGGGCGCAGGCGGCCTCCTGCCGCGGCCTAGGGGGGACCAGTAGGTGGGACCCACCCCTGCCTGTGGGGCACCTCCTCGGCCCCCTCCGACGCCTATAAAATCAGAAATAACCTAAAAACGTCGAGGCGGCCATTATTTTCCAGAAACTCGACCCCGACGTGCCATCACCGAAAACCCTAGTTTGGGGTCCAATCTGAAGCTGATCCCGGCACTCTACCGGAGGGGAGATCGATCCCAGATTGCTCTTCATCGTCATGCCCTCCTCCGGGATGATTTGTGAGTAGTCTCACCTTGGACTACGGGTCCATGGTAGTACCTAGTTGGTAGTCTCTCTCTCTTGTGCTTCATGTCTTATGATCTTATGAGCTGCCTAACATGATCAAGATTGATTATTGTAATGCTATGTGATGTGTTGCTGGGATCAGATGGATTATGAAGTTATGTTCAGATTGTGCATGATTCTTATATGAGTAATTTATGTTCTTGAATGCTCTCCAATGTGCATAGTTACTTTGGCCAAGTGATTGTGTGTATCTCCAAGAGAGGGTATTTATGTTAGATAGTGGGTTCATGCCCCCTTTTGTTCCTGGGCACGAGTGACAAAAACGTCTAAGGGCGAGGGTGTGATGTTGCTACTGAGGGTAAAACAACGGTTTTAATGTCTCTTTTGATATTATTATTCTTACTTCATGCACTTTACTTAATGCAATTGTCTGTTGCTTGCAACTTAATACCGTTGGGTGACAGGCTGGATAGCGATCCCACGGTGGACTTTTTAGACAAAGACGTAGTTGGACTCAATGGTCTTTGTTCCTTGTCGTGATGCCTCCATAAATATTATCATGTCCTTTTTGTCATAGCTAAATTGGGTTTGTGTCATGATCTTGTCAATTGCCTAGCTGTAATTCGTTCACCCATCACATGCATATTTTATTTACTTGAGAGGCTCCACTAGTGAACCCATGGTCCCCGGTCCATCTTTTTACATTGTTTACAACCTCATTTACTTGATTTTAATCATCATTATTTCTCTGGTCACCTTTCATATTTCGTCTATTTCATCATACAATTAATCGCTTTGTTTTCTGCGAGACCGGAAATATTGACAACCTTTCCGCCGTTGGGGGCAAAGTATTTTGGTTGAGTGTGTGCAGGTCCACGTCTGTTGAAGGTCAAGCGCCAGAGATCTTCAACATTCACCTCGTTGATTTCAAAGTCCTACTGGTTCGATAAACCTCGGTTCGTTAAACGAGGGAAAACTGCTACTAGCTGCAATTCCGCCTTCGCTTGGGGCACCACCCAACTTATTTTAATACAGCAACAAGCTCTTTTCTAGCGCCGTTGCCAGGGACTTTGGAGCTAAATCAAGGGTAGTCTCATACTCTCAATCTCTTTACATTGTTTTTGTCTTGCTTGCTTTATATCTCGTTTAGTTTATTTTCCTGTTTCAAAATTTTAAAACCCAAAAAAATTAGTGTAGTCTTTATTCATGTCTTGCTATTTTATCTTATCATTATGTCTTCTACTGAAAACACAAAGTAGTGTGACTTTACTAGCACTAATAACAATGATTTCATATGCTCTCCAATTACTCCACCCGCTACTAAAGCGGAATCTTATGAAATTAAACCTGCCTTGCTAAATCTTGTTATGAAAGAGCAATTTTCTGGTGCTAGTACTGATGATGCCGCATCTCATTTAAATAACTTTGTTGAGTTATGTGATATGCAAAAGTATAAAGAGGTAGAAAGTGACATCATAAAACTGAAACTTTTCCCTTTCTCTTTGAGAGGGAGAGCAAAAGAATGGTTATTGTCGTTGCCTAAAAATAGCATTGATTCTTGGATTAAATGCAAAGATGATTTTATTGGAAAATATTATCCACCTGCTAAAATCATACAACTAAGGAGTAACATTATGAACTTTAGACAATTTGATAATGAACATGTTGCTCAAGCTTGGGAGAGAATGAAATCTATGGTTAAGAATTGTCCCACGCATGGATTAACTATGTGGATGGTTATCCAAACTTTTTATGCAGGTTTGAATTTTTCTTCAAGGAAACTTTTGGACTCGGCCGCGGGAGGCACCTTCATGTCCACAACATTAGGTGCAGCAACTAAACTCTTGGATGAGATGATGACAAATTATTCACAATGGCACACCGAACGAGCTCCAAGTGGTAAGAAGGTAAATTCTGTTGAGGAAATGTCCTCTTTGAGTGATAAGGTTGATATGATTATGTCTATTCTTTCTACCAATCAGTCTAATATTGATCCCAGTAATGTTCCACTTGCTTCATTAATTGCCCAAGAAAAGGATCAAGTTGATGTTAATTTTCTTAATAGAAACAACTTCAACAATAATGCTTATCGAAATAATTTTGGTAGTAACAACTATAAGCCTTATCCTCCCAATAATGGCAACTTTTATGGTAATTCTTATAATCCTAATAATAATGTGTCCTCTTATCTTGAAAATGTTTTAAAGGAATTTATCACTTCGCAAAAGCTTTTAACAAAACTGTTGAAGAGAAGTTGGAAAAACTGGATAGTCTAGTCTCTAAAGTAGATGTTCTTGCTCATGATGTTGAAATTTTGAAAATTAGAACCACTCCAAATTAAGACAAACATACTGAATCTTTAAATGCTATCTCTCTTAAAATTAATGAAAATGAAAGGATGATGGCTCTCTTGAAAGCTAGGTGGGCTAGAGAGGCTGAAGAAGCTAGAATTGCTGAAATGAATAGGAAAACTGTTAAAGTTTATACTATCCAAACAACTAAATAGGATCCTCCTAGTTTATTTAAAGATGAAGAAATTGATTTTGATAATTGCAATCTTACTGAATTCATTAAGTTCCTACAAAAACTTGCTAAGACACCGAATGCTAGTAAAATAAATCTTGCCTTTACCAAACACATTACCGATGCTCTTATCAAGGCTAGGGAAGAAAAACTAAAGCTTGAAACCTCTATCCCTAGGAAGTTAGAAGATGGTTGGGAACTCACTATTAAGATGAAAATAAATGACTTTGATTGCAATTCTTTATGTTATCTTGGTGCAAGTGTTTCTGTTATGCCTAAAAGTTTCTATAATATACTTGATTTAAATCCTTTGGAAGAGTGCTATTTAAATGTTCATCTTGCTGATTCTTCTAAAAAGAAACCTTTGGGTAGAGTTGATGATGTCCTTATTGTTTTTAATGATAATTATGTTCCCGTTGATTTTATTGTTATGGATATTTAGTGCAATGCTTCTTCTCCTATTATTTTGGGAAGACCGTTTTTGAGAACTGTTGGTGCTATTATTGATATGAAAGAGGGAAATATAAGGTTTCAGTTCCCCTTAAAAAGGGATTGAACACTTCCCTAAAAAGAGAAAGAAGTTTCCTTTTGAATCAATCATAAGGTCAAACTATGCTCTTGATGTTGCAAAGGCCTCCGAAAAAACTTGATATTTGGCATTGCGCCTAGCTAAAAGGCGTTAAAGAAAAGCGCTTGTTGGGAGGCAACCCATCTTTTATTTTCAGTTTGCTTTTTGATTTTCTTGAGTCATGAAGTTATTACCTCTGTAGCAACTTCATTTTATCTTTTTATTTTGGTTTTTTGTGCCAAGTTTAGCCTCTAATGCATTGAAAGTGCGAGGTATTGTGTTGCTGTCCAAAAACAGATTCTGTGCGCCTGTTGCACGAAAATCCTAGAATCTCCAAAATTTTATGTTTTTCTAAAGCAAGCCTGATGCTTTTATCTATCCTTCGTTAGTTTTAAGTTTTTTGATTTGAGCTACAGAAGTGCCTCGAAAAATTCGATCTTTACAGACTGTTCAGATTCTGCTTTTGTTTTGCATTTGTCTCTTTACCCATCGTCATATGTGATACTCTAGGGGTGGAGTGCCACATTGAGGCTTAGTAAACAGTATCTAATGTCTAATGAAGTTGGTTTGCAATTTGTCATGAGTTTAACACATGTGCATTTTAGATTATGAGCAGTAACCCTCTGATCAAATTATGAGAAGTTTTGTGTGAAGGGAGTTTTTAAGTTCCAAAGGAGAGGAATATGAAGAAATCGAGGATGGATCAGAGCTCAAGCTTGGGGATGCCCCCATGGCACCCCCTCTGAATATCAAGAACTATCAAGAGTCAAAGCTTGGGGATGTCCAAGGCATCCCCTCATCTTCATCGACTATCATAAGGTCGTCTTCGTTGAACTTCGTTTTTATCACTTTACATATTATGTGCTATGCTTGGAGCGTATTTTTACTTTTAGTTTTTTTTTGTTTGTTTGTTAGTCATATCTTTGTTGGATCCTAGCTTTATTTGTGTGGGAGAGAGACACGCTCTGCTTTTTCGTTTGAATACTCCTTTACTTCGCTTACATCTTTTTGAGTATTCTTAGCTACTGTCTATTTTCTAGTAAGCTCTAGCTTTTAGCTTTTATCTTGTTTAGAGCTGCTAGTTGTTAAGTTAAAATCTCTTGTTCTTCACTTATACTTGTTGGACAGTTGTTGTTGAAAACTTGCTTGAATTGTCAATGCGACAAAATGCTGTTTGTGTGATGATAGAATAAAATGAAAAGCCTGCACAGTTTTGCAGATCATGGTGTGGATACTTGATGCTTCTCAATTGTTTTGAGATGTTAAGTTGAATACTTAAACATGCTGGTTATTTGAGTGGAATTGATTAGTAAAGAAATATGGTTGAAAGTTTGAAATTGTGTGGTTTTTCACAATTGTTAATTCATAGTGCTAATCTTTCCTTCAAAAGAATTGTTTGGTCAACAAGGGAGACGGTGTAGAGTTTTTATGGTTATGACCGGTAAATCTCTTATATTGTTCTGTCACCGGTTATTGTTAGATATTTGCTTCAAACAGCTTTTTTTGCTAAGCCTAAAAATTCGTACTGAGTGTATGGTTCACTCGTGCATCCAATCCCCAAAGCCAAACTTTCTTGCCAGCTGAGTCCACCATATCTACCTATGCATGGTATTTCCTACTATTCCAAGTAAATTTGTCATGTGCTACCTTTAAAAATTCAAAATACTTCTTCTTTGTGCCAAAACCCCTCTGGCCCCAAGGGTGCACCTGTGGTATCCCCTTAGCCTATAAAAGGAGGACCAAGGCACCCAAGGGGAGGACACGCTGAGACAAGTTCAGACAAGTTCAGGGAGGCTAGGCTAGGTAGTGCGCAAGTTCCGGGAGAAACCTCATCAAGATCTCTGATCTACGTACTAGCAAGTAACACAGAGACAAAAGGAGGTGGCTAAAAGCCCTACTCCTACATGTCTAGATTGAGTGGATCATCATGGTGTGGCTTACAAAGGTGGTGGCGGGTGAGAACCCGGGAGGTGTTGGCTAGAGGTTGAAAGTGTCGGCACAGTGGAAACCAGGGTACCACGGGCCGGCCTGCCAGGGCCTACAAGATTCTTCAGGTGATTTTCACCAAGGACCAGGCTCTCCAAGCCTGGCGAGCTTCGCGAGGTTTTTTCTCTCCTCGCGAAGGGTTCTCCTTGCCAAGGGTTCTTTCCCTTGGCGAGGGATCGCTCTTCGACAAGGCGTCTCCGACGCCGCCCGCAAATTCTACTAAGGACCAAGCCGCGAGGCTTGGCGAGGCCTTTCGCCTCACGAAGCGCTTTCTTCGTGAAGCTATCTCTGCCCCCGCGGCAGAGCGCACATGGACTCTGCGCCATGCGCATAGTGACGCGCGTGCCTACGCGCGATGACGACGACGCCGCAGTTGTCGTTTCCATGTATAAAGCAATCAACAAAGCGGAGCCAAGCAAAGCGGACAACAAGTATTGCCTCTTTGGTGACAAGGGAACAGTCTGCAGCTACGCTCCAAGGACGACGTCACCATGGGTCGCCTCCCCCCTCGGCAAGCGCCAGCCCGCTGTCCAGCTGGTCGGTGCCCCCTTTTCAGCTTTGGTGACGCCGTTCCCCTGCCGTGGACCGCGTCCACGATCTTTACCTTTATGGTAGACCTCACCTTTACGGTGCACCGTGCCTCCTCCTTCGTCGCCATGTGGTAGCCCTTCCCGCCCAAATGTTTGGGCAGAAGAGGCCCAGGACGCCTATAAAAGGAGGAGGAGCACGCCCTCCTTCTAGCGCCAGGTTCGATCTTCGGTTGGTGCCGCTCTAGCAAACCCTAACCCTAGATCTAAAGACTAGTAAGTAGCCATTGTTAGCCACCTCGAGCTCGACAAGCTCTCCTTGTACTGTAAACTCTTCAAGCAGTGCAATACACCATAGCAGGACGTAGGGGTTTTACCTCCACAAGAGGGCCCTGAACCTGGGTAATACCTTGTGTCAATCTCTGCAGTGTCGTCCGCAGCGAGCCTGACGAGCACCGTCGCCGGAGCACGTTGTGGATTGTTGATTCCGTGTTCAGCCCCTTTCACGATACCTTGGAGACACCCCTAGTTCCTGGGGACAATCTCCGACATTTTGGCGCGCCAGGTAGGGGGCTGAGGCGCGTCTTCATCCTCGACACAGCCATGGCCGGTTCTCGTGCCGAACGTCTCGCTCGCCGGACGGCCAGCGCCGCCGGCGCTCCTTCTGCCGGCAACCCGCGCGGCCGCCCGCGCGGGAGCACCGCTCCGCCGCGCCGCGTCGACCCCGAGCCCCGCGTCGAGCACCCGGAGGACGACGACATCGACCACGCTGAGGACGGCCTCGGCAAAGAGGAGGCCTCCTCGCTGGGCCGCCCTGCGCCCAGCCCAGCAACTGTGCTTCTCATGGCGCAGGAGCTGCTGCGGTACCGTCCCACGCCGGAGGCTCAAGAAGCCTGGCTCCATCGCCTCTCCGAGCTCGTCGGTGCCGCTGGCGTCGCTCCTGCACCGTCCCACTCCCTGGTTCTCTCAGGGCGTGTGGGAGACATAGCGCACGGCGCTCCTCCCGCACCTCCTCTTCATCCCGCGCCTGCTCCAGCTCCACCGCAACCAGCTCCAACGGCGGCTCCTCCTCGCGACAACCGTGCTGCTTCGCACGCCTCGTCGCCGCATGACTGCCAAATCGTGCAGCCTCTGGGGGGCTTGCGTCACCCCTCGCCGAGGCCCCGGCCTTCTCGTCAAGGCTCGGGGGCTCGCGCCACCTATGTCCAGGCTCCGGCCTTTCTCCCGAGGCGCCGGCCATCACGAGGCTGATCCCCTCGCGAGGCCCCCGGTCCTCGCAGGAGACACCCCGTGCAGCCACGGTAAAAACGTCCAGGCTCCGGCCTTTCTCCCGAGGCGCCGGCCTTCACAAGGTTGATCCCCTCGCGAGGCCCCGGTCCTCGCTGGGCCACCTCGTGCAGCCACGGTAAAAACGTCAAGGCTTCCTCTCCGTGATAGCCACCCCGTGCAGCCACGGTAAAAACGTCAAGGCTTCGTCTCCGTGATAGCCACCCCGTGCAGCCACGGTAAAAACGTCCAGGCTCCGGCCTTTCTCCCGAGGCGCCGGCCTTCACGAGGCTGATCCCCTCGCGAGGCCCCCGGTCCTCGTAGGAGACACCCCGTGCAGCCACGGTAAAAACGTCCAGGCTCCGGCCTTTCTCCCGAGGCGCCGGCCTTCACGAGGTTGATCCCCTCGCGAGGCCCCGGTCCTCGCTGGAGCCACCCCGTGCAGCCACGGTAAAAACGTCAAGGCTTCCTCTCCGTGATAGCCACCCCGTGCAGCCACGGTAAAAACGTCAAGGCTTCGTCTCCGTGATAGCCACCCCGTGCAGCCACGGTAAAAACGTCAAGGCTTCCTCTCCGTGATAGCCACCCCGTGCAACCACGGTAAAAACGTCAAGGCTTCCTCTCCGTGATAGACACCCTGTGCAGCCACGGTAAAAACGTCAAGGCTTCCTCTCCGTGACAGCCACCCCGTGCAGCCACGGTAAAAACATCGTGGCCAAGGTCACATCCTCCATGAGGAAAAAGTTCGGGCTCCCCTCTCTACTATACGTTGCCTGGGGCCGTTCGGGAAGACTCCCAAGCCACCATGCCTCGGCAAGGTGACTTCTTCAAGCACCATGCCTTGGCGAGGTGGATCCCCATGCCGGACATGGTGGACCGCAGGCTCAATGAAAGCCACCCCCGCATAGGGGCCCCCTCTCTGAGCTCTCTTTACATGCGTCGCCTCGGGCCGCGAGAGTCTCAGCCACTGAATGTGGAACCCCATGCCTGACATGGCGGATTTTTGCACTACTGGCCACGCCAGTGTAATGAACAACTACTTCGGGTCATTCTGAACTTTTGCGCATCGCGCCAGCATATTTTGCGGCTTCGGTAAGCTGTTATGATATTGCTGTTTATTCTCACTCGTACGATCCCTCCTGTGTATCTCACGAGCGGGGGCTAGCATGGTGCCATGCCGCGGGAGCATCCCGGCAGCGCCTCAAACCCAAGGGATCCGAGCTCTGAACTTGCGGGTCAGCTCTCATGCATGTCAACTCCTAAGGAGCTCTGAACTCATGGACCAGCTCCCGTGCACGTCAACTCACCAAGGACCTTGGTGCCTGTTCCCCTCGCAAGACACACATGAAGGAACCTACGAGCACGCTTAAGTTATCTAGCTATGTATTGCTTGTGGGTATGCCTATCTGTCCAAACGCAGGAAAGCAGGTTCAAAAACAAGCCTCAGGCACCCTCTCCAAGGCAAAAAACGCCTCTCCAGGGAACCAACACCCTCTCCAAGGCAAAAACGCCTCATCAGGGAACCAACACCCTCTTCAAGCAAAAACGGCTCGCGAAGCTAAGTCCAAACACTTGGTTAAATTTCCTTTCGCTGGTTTTCGTCCCTCGAGCCTCTTTTTCTCTCTCCTATGCCTCATGGGCTGCTTGCGCGTTAAAGGGGAACCCCAGGCATCGCGCCTCGGGGATCTTACTTCTTGAGGCCTCACGCACCCCCCGGCCTTGTGGAGCCCTGACTCTCACATACCGAAGCGGCGGTGGTGTAGCGCTAAGAGAGGGTCCTAAAACGTAGAGCGAAAAAGACATGAAAGGGGAGATAAAAAGCCTCCCGAGGGGCATTCGCTGGTTTTCGTCCCTCGAGCCTCTTTTTCTCTCTTACGCCTCATGGGCTGCTTGCGCGTCAAAGGGGAGCCCCGAGCATCGCGTCTCGGGAGCCCTTACCTCTCGAAGCCTCACGCACCCCCCGGCGGTGGTGTAGCGCTAAGAGAAGGGTCCTACGACGTAGAGCGGAAAAGACATGAGACAGGAAATAAAAAGTCTCCCGAGGGGCACACGCAAGTGCTTTCAAGTCCTTACAACAAGGCATTACAAGCAAAACTAAGTTAATTTGTGCCTCATGCACACCTAGCTACAGGAAGGCTCAAGCGGCAGCTTCTTCGTCCTCCAAGGTCCCTGCACCGTCGCGGGGTGCAGAAGCCTGGATGCTTGTCGAGGCACCTTGGGCGGCCTCAGGCTCGTCGGCCCCTCCTGCTGAGGCCGCTCCCGCCGCGGCCTCGGGCTCGTCATCCCCTCCTGCCGCGGCCGCTCTCGCCGCGGCCTCGGCAGGCCTCTCCGGCGTCTTCACGGCCTCGGTCGCCGCCTCTTCAACCTCCCTCTCCTCGCGGTGTTCATCCGCAGGAGGAGGGGTAGCTGCGCACCATGGCCCGTCGGCCGTGGGCGTCACAGGTGCCACAACGACGCCAGGGTGCTCCCCAAGCTTGTGGAGCCTTCGTCTCTACATCGACCAACCTCGTCAACAAGTACCGGCGCAGCCGTTGCGCCCCGCGTGTCTCGGGCCAGACAGGCTGTTTTTGGGCCCGCGATGCTTCGCCTACACCCAATGGACTCCAGCGTGCCCATCGCGGGCCTGGGGGCTACTGTCAGCACAGTGGAAACCAGGGTACCACGGGCCGGCCTGCCAGGGCCTACAAGATTCTTCAGGTGATTTTCACCAAGGACCAGGCTCTCCAAGCCTGGCGAGCTTCGCGAGGTTTTTTCTCTCCTCGCGAAGGGTTCTCCTTGCCAAGGGTTCTTTCCCTTGGCGAGGGATCGCTCTTCGACAAGGCGTCTCCGACGCCGCCCGCAAATTCTACTAAGGACCAAGCCGCGAGGCTTGGCGAGGCCTTTCGCCTCACGAAGCGCTTTCTTCGTGAAGCTATCTCTGCCCCCGCGGCAGAGCGCACATGGACTCTGCGCCATGCGCAGAGTGACGCGCGTGCCTACGCGCGATGACGACGACGCCGCAGTTGCCGTTTCCATGTATAAAGCAGTCAACAAAGCGGAGCCAAGCAAAGCGGACAACAAGTATTGCCTCTTTGGTGACAAGGGAACAGTCTGCAGCTACGCTCCAAGGACGACGTCACCATGGGTCGCCTCCCCCCTCGGCAAGCGCCAGCCCGCTGTCCAGCTGGTCGGTGCCCCCTTTTCAGCTTTGGTGACGCCGTTCCCCTGCCGTGGACCGCGTCCACGATCTTTACCTTTATGGTAGACCTCACCTTTACGGTGCACCGTGCCTCCTCCTTCGTCGCCATGTGGTAGCCCTTCCCGCCCAAATGTTTGGGCAGAAGAGGCCCAGGACGCCTATAAAAGGAGGAGGAGCACGCCCTCCTTCTAGCGCCAGGTTCGATCTTCGGTTGGTGCCGCTCTAGCAAACCCTAACCCTAGATCTAAAGACTAGTAAGTAGCCATTGTTAGCCACCTCGGGCTCGACAAGCTCTCCTTGTACTGTAAACTCTTCAAGCAGTGCAATACACCATAGCAGGACGTAGGGGTTTTACCTCCACAAGAGGGCCCTGAACCTGGGTAATACCTTGTGTCAATCTCTGCAGTGTCGTCCGCAGCGAGCCTGACGAGCACCGTCGCCGGAGCACGTTGTGGATTGTTGATTTTGTGTTCAGCCCCTTACACGATACCTTGGAGACACCCCTAGTTCCTGGGGACAATCTCCGACAGAAAGCGAGCAGATCCTTTCCCGGAGGAGATCACCTCTCGCCTAAGCTAGTCCTGACCGGTGCGCTACCTAGCCTAGCCTCCGACTCTCAGGGATTCCGTTCTCCTTTCGATCTCCCCCTTCCCTCCGGTGCCTCGGTCCTCCTTTTATAGGCTAAGGGGATCCCGCAAGGGCACCTTTGGTGGCGGAGGGGTTTTAGGCGGGAAAACCCCTCCGGGTTCTTCTTATGAGGCGACGTGGCCTATTCTCGTCCAAGTATTCTTCTAAGCGGGGTTAGGTGCGGTCGCCCACCTTTTGGAGGGCGGGCGGACAAAGGCTGACACCTTTACCGACCGTGTCCCCGCGCGGCGCCTCCATCTTCTTGGCGCCCAAGTCTTCTAGGAGCTTCCAGCAGGAGCTGGCAAGCTTATCCTCTTCGCCTGTGCGGAGGTTGGAGCCCGGGGGTGAGTCTGGCCTCCTGCCGGGCGTCCGGGTCCCCGGGACCTCCGCGTCGTCTGCCGGGTTGAGGGTGACCCCGGAAGGCCACCCGGTCCTTAGTCATGATTGTCGATGCCGTCCTTGTCCGGTTGCCGTGAGGCAGATGGGGGGGGGGGTATCTACCGGTCTTGAATCCTTGCCTTGTTCGCCTCCTTGGTGGGCCCACTGGTGGTGGACCCACTTTCACCGCATCAGGGGAACCCCGTGTTCCAATGTTGCGACAGTGATCGACTTCGGTTAGGTGGCGCTCTTTTGGGTCTCGAGTTACGTGGATGAAAACATTAGATCCGACTTTCATTGGTTTAACCTCGCACTAGTGGCATCCATGTGGTGTTTGTTGGCCAATCGGGTTCGACAGACTACACGCAAAAACTTTCTGGCGAACGCCTTTCCGAATAACCAACTCCAGTGATAGGCCATGGAAGCTTACCACTAGACGCGTGGTGCGTCTCAGGGCAGTGCATTCCATGTACTCTTGCTTGTCTCAAAAAAATCCACCTTGCTCCGGTGGCTCGTCCGAGCGCCGATCACACGGCGCCGCTGCGGGTTGTATACACCTACAAGGTGGAGGTTGAAAGAGCATGGTTGCCCCCATGTGTTGTTTTGGTAATTAATGACAATATCTATGGACTAATATGTGCTTTGAGTTATAATTGCAGTGTTGGTCCATAAGGAATGTTTGGACTCCATATGTTGGAGTCAAGGCTAAAAGAAGAAGACTATATGTTGATCAAGGCTAAGTGCAAGTTGATCAACGTACAAGATTAGGGCATGT
Organism: Puccinellia tenuiflora; assembly: GCA_012064385.1. Lineage (NCBI taxonomy): Eukaryota > Viridiplantae > Streptophyta > Magnoliopsida > Poales > Poaceae > Puccinellia > Puccinellia tenuiflora. The sequence goes on from QRDG01002353.1 coordinate 330,561, forward strand.
GAAGAAGAAGATCATTTGCTGATCAAGATCCTATGTTGTCCATGGAGGATGGCGTCACGTGGTGATCGTCATCAAGATAAAGGCCAAGTGAATATATGTCGAAGAGTGCCTCTCCCATCTTGGTGTATGGGGGAGCAATATGCGAGTCTTCACCAAGCGGAGCACAATCAAGAAAGGTGATCCACTTGAGAGTAGATCAAGATCGTCATCATCTAGCTCAAGTGGAATGCGCAAGGCAAAGGTATGATCTTGATAGGGTTTCTATTTTACCGGTCTCGCGGTGTAGTTGGGAGACCGGGTTTTAGGATAGGTAACCGTTCTATCAAGAGGGGCTCTCAAGTGAGCTTTAGCGTATCGGTCGTAGAGAGCTCAAACCTTTGCATCCTTGGCATCATCTTTATTGGTTTCTATTTGGCTCTTATCGGAGTGTGGTATGGTGCTTGTCGTGCTTGTCATGACAAGGGCAAGATCACCGAAAACGGTTTTCATATGTGTCTCCTATTGAGTTTTCAGTGGTGGAGTTTTTGGCGGTCCATCTATGCGGAAGGTTTCACTCTTCCATTTATTAGCAAAATCTCCCTTGCTTGGTTTCAATATTTTCACTTGTTATTGAGTAGCTTTTGTCGTCCTCCTTCCAACAAAAGTGGTTTCATGTCATTCGGACTTCATTTGCAAAAGATATGGTTTTCCGGTTTTCAATAGAAAGCTTTTACCTTTCATCATTTGGTTTTACCATATCTTATTTAACAATGATGTTTCTCTGCATATTCTTGTAGTGCTCGTTGTGACGATTCCAAGATTATCGAAAACGGAGTTCGGGAGTGAAAGTTATTGTGGTTTTACTTTTGGAAGTTTTATTAGAAAAGAAAATAAACGGGAAAAAGGGCTGCCGGCCTCACTGCCGGCCTGTGCAGGCCCATTTGGCTAGCTCCCCAGCCTCACCGCCGGCATGGGCCGGTTCCACGGCTGATCCCCTCGGGAGGGCCTCTTAGAAGTTGAGAAGCTTGTTTCTCTTGGGTGCTTTGGTGCCCTAGAGCTTGTTTCTCTAGGGCACGTTGGTACCCTAGACGTTTGTTGATCTCACGGAGTCTTGGTGGCTCACGGGATTTGTTGGGAGCCTCCAATTAAGTTGTGGAGGGAGGCCCAACCTTGTTCGCTTCGGAGCTTTGGTAGCTACGAAGACATTGTCGGGAGCCACCAATTGAGTTGTGGTGCGTGCCTCGGCCTTGGGCATCGAGTCTTGGTGGCTCGGTGCATTTGGTGAAGACCCTCCAACTTGTGGAGTGAGCTTCACCCTTGTAAAGATTCTAGTTGTCAACCTCAACGGCAACATAGTGACAAGTGCCTCGCCACATTGGTGGTAAGACACAACGGAGATACGGTGTGCCATATCAAGGCTACTCGGTGTTTCACATTGGTGAACACCGCGCCGCTCCAACGGAGACTAGCTTCAATTGGGAAGTGAACTTCGGGATAATCATCGTCTCCAAGTGCCTTGGTATTTCTATATCCGAGCTTCTTACTTATGCTATTTACTTTGTGATAGACATCGAGCTTAAAGTAATATATCTTGCTATCACCTAGTTGATTATATTGCTTAGCATAAGTATTGGTGCACATAGGTGAACCTAGCTAGTTTAGGTTTTGGCTTGATAAATAAAACGTTAGTTTTATTCCGCATTTATTCAAGCCTTAACCGTAATAATTTTAAATCGCCTATTCACCCCCCCCCCCCCCCCCCCCCCTCTAGGCGACATCCGTGTCCTTTCAGAGGTCCTGGCCGTGAGCTGCTACGCTCGCCCGCCACGACTAGGACGACGACGGTAGAGCAGGGACGAGGAACCCTCTTCCACACTAATATTGATTTATCTCCACTCACTAACTCCTCTCCTCCACCGTCTCCATCACCTCCTACATATAGGGGGTGGTGGATCGGCTCTTGGGCCTGCTCGGTCCACACCAGTTGTGGCCCAACTAGCAAACCAAGTCTTATCCGTTTGCGTCTCGTGCCGACTCGAGTCTAACTCGGTTGCATTGCTTCAGTTGGAAATCTTTCGTTTGGCTCCAATCCTCTTAAGTGTGTGACCTTCAAGTTTACTCTCAGTCGGACACGGCGAAAGCTACTCCTCCAACTCCCCGACAGGGGCTCGGAGTTGCCAACCTCCTTTTGGCGGAATCCCGCCCATGCATATCCATTAGTCGGCAACAACTTCTAAGAAAGCATGTCGGCTCCCAATTGAAGTAAGGTTATCCACGACTTTCCTTTTCAAACTCCATATGTCCTTTCCCTTTGCCTCACTATGTAACTTGTTAGAGGTATATTGTCATCCCTTTAATAGCTTGACTCTCTACTCATCTTCTGTTCCTTTTTTTTTGCGGGGAAACTCATCTTGTGTTCCTAATTCACTAGATTAATTCTTAATCCTACTCGACTATATCAATAAGAAAGTAAGAAAGAAACTCGTGGGGGTGTAGCGAAGGAATGTACCAGCTTACCTTCCAAAAGACCGGTCAATTTTTTTTTATTATTTTCAAAAAAGAAGACTTGCCTTTTACTAGTGGTGGACCAAAAACGTGAATATCAGAATATGGAGTTTTTAATGGAATTACTAACGGGTCCAAAGACCAAATATGTTTATAGTTAGATGGACACGTTGCTGCGTTGCAAATATGAACAAATGGGCCAATGAACGTGTTCACATGCCGGTTGTGCTCTGCCTACTAGTCGTGCTTGCTCAACTTTGGCTTACCCTATATGTCATGGGCCAGCTTTGTCCTCCTCCATGCTACCTGGTGTGCCATATATATACTGGTCACATGTCTACCCAAATCTAAAGAAGCAGTCACGATCAAGCTAGACGATGTGCTTCCCATTTGCTTCTCACCGTTCATGCACCGTTAAACATAGCCCACTTGAAACCTCTGCTTCGCTTGCATCGTCATGATCATGCAGAGTCTTGCCTGTGAAATAAGCTCCGTTGATCTCCTTGACGACATTGTTACTGTCGGACACCACTAGTAAACACCTTGCTTGCACATCCTCCGCCAAGGGAGGGAGAGAGCCTCTAAGCATTGCATATATGCTTCTAAACTTTCCGGATCCGTCGTCCGTCCATGGAAAACAGACGTAGCGACTGCAAATCCTATATATCGCCCGCAGGCGACGCTTCAAGCTTGCGTCGCCTGCGGGGTGGAGTTAGTGGGCCGGCCCGTTTCGGCTCCTTCTTTAGTTTACCTTTTTTTCTTAGTTCTTTTTTTTGTTTTCCTGTTTCTTTTCACTTATTTTTTCTGATTTTTTTCCAGATTTCATTTTCTTTTCTTTTTCTGTTTTATTTTCTTTATTTTATTTTCTTTTCTATTTTCGTTTTTTCTTTATTTTTTGGTTTATTTTTCTGTTTTCTTTTTTCTTAATTTTTTCAGATTCACAATATGTTCAAACTTTAAAAATGTTCAAATTCAAAAAATGTTCAGATTAAAAAATTGTTCAAATATGAAATTTGTTCATATTCAAAAAAATGATTTATATTCAACAAATTTTTAGATTGAAAAAATGTTCATATTAAAAAATTGTTTAGATTAAAAATTGTTCAAACTTGAAATTTGTTCAGATTCAAAAAATGTTCAGATTAGAAAAATGTTCAGATTTAAAAATTGTTCAAATTCATTTTCATAAAAATTGTCACCGACATTTTCCGTTCACCGATATTTTACTTTCATTTTTTAAATCGTTCGAAAATAGTTTACGTTCACGGACATTTTCTGTTGACTTTAAAAATCGTTCGAAAATAGTTTCTGTTCACCCATATTTTCTGTTCACTTTTAAAATGGTTCTAAAATAGTTTCTGTTCACCCATATTTTCTGTTCACTTTTAAAAAGGTCAAAATAGTTTCTGTTCACCGACATTTTCTGTTCAAATTTGAAAATTGTTTTAGCGCTGAAAAATATTCAAATTTAAATTTATGCAATTTTAAGAAAAGTTTAAATTTGAAAAAAAAATCATTTTGAATATTCTAAAGTTGTTTCCTTGTTCTTTCTTTTTTTATTTCCTTTTTCTGTTTAAAAATAAAACAGCAAAATAGGAAATACCTGTTATGGGCCGCATCATTGCAGCCCATTTGGTGGGCACTGTAGGCGGCGGGAGCGTCCCGCGCCGCCAGCGGGCGCGATATAGGAGGTCCCCGCAGCGACCTAAGCAGGAAAGGTAAACATGGAGTCGGTAATGGGCCTAATTCTCAATAACTTTAGGCAGATTGACACGTTTGCTTCATTGCAGTGAAGGACATGGGCCAAGGAACCAAGACGTGCTCACAGGCCAGTTTTAGCCCTGCAGCCTTTGCGCCGTGTATTTGCCCGAAAAAATGTACTGAACATAAACCGAACACGTGACGTGATACATAGATGTGCACTGTGGTCATCACTGGTGACGTTTAACGCATGCAGTGGGTTCGATCAGCTGTTGCAAAGGAGGACCCGGCCACCATACCATAGCTAGAAAGATCGATCGACGCAGACCAACGCACAACAAGACGTTCACACTAGCTACTTTCGACGAGTTCAACCCGAGTGGGTTATTAGTGCATCGGCTCGGAGGTGCGGTGCGGGCGTCAGCGCGTGTGTACACAGAAAACGAAACGGCGCCTGCACCTACGGCCGGAAGCGCCTGAGTCGTGCGTGCCGTAGCTCGTCCGATATGACCACACAGAGGCGGCCGGGAGAATGCACCGTACGCAACGCAACGACGGGCGGCGCCGCCCGGCGACCCGGCTCTTGGTTGGCTCGCCAGCCAGCCAATCACGTTGTGTTTTCTTGATCGGGAGTCTGACCGGACCTGCAGGGCTCGACCTCCCGGTCGCACGACGACAGCCACGGCCAAGCATTAGTGGGCCGTCACCTACGTGACGCCGCGCGGGCTGTGCGTCGGTCTCACGATGATGGATGGATACCGTCGCGATACGATTGGGCCGGGCTGTCGCGCTCCGCCTCACGGCTGGGTGGGTGGGTGGGTTGGTCAACAAACATGCTGGTTTCGTTCGCCGTGCTGTGTCCGCACGGTTCTGCTCGCCTTGGCACGCCGTCGAGATCTTCTTCTCCGGCCGTACGAGCAGCAGCATATGTGCCTGTCAGTGTCGCCACTGTCTGCAGGATCTCCGAAATCTAGATCGGTTCTTCCGTGACAACATCCCTACTCACAGCGAACGTACACATGTCCGATATATATGTCGATCTCCTCCTATCTCGCACCACGTTCGTCCGTCCTGAAAGATCGAGAACCTGGAAGCAAATGATCGGCTCACGGCGTACGTCAGGATTGCGACGCATCGGTTGCTTAATTTCGGGGCATGTCTCCTCGGACGCACGATCCAAGCAAAGCTGCTAGCTACCGCTCATACTGGCCTTGACTACGAGCCATGCACCGTCGCAACCACTGTCGGCTCGCAGACTGACGCCGACTCGCGCCCACCCAAAACCCATGGTGGCGTCCCGGTCGGCACAGCAGCGACGTGGTTGGTCTGGTACTCCACGGCCGGAAACCTAGCTAGCTACTGCACGCAGCGCTCTCGATCACCTTTTTGCATATCTGCCACTCATTCCCTCATTGGCCAATGCATGGCCACATCTCTTTCTTTCTCCATCTCTGCCAGCCGGCCGGCGAGGTGAGTGGATTGGTCCAAGGAGTAGTTTGAAATGCTTACTATTGCTTGCTCCGTCGGCCAGGTCGGTTGCATGCGACTACTACCACTACTGCCAGGAGAGGAGATTCTTTCTCCCATTGGAGGTGCATGCATGGTCTGGCTAGCTTGTAGGACTCGGTCACCGATATATGCGATCGATAATTCGATACATAGATCGTGTTCCTCTTGCATGCATGCTTCTCAGTCTCACCTCCTTTCTGTGTTTCATTTTGACCAATCTCTCATATGCCATAAAAGGAACGTAAAGTAGTGCACGTGCATTCTCGAGACTCGATGATTCCTATATATCCTATGGAATAATGGAATGGATGTGCGGCTGCTCTTTGGTCGATGTCGGAGAAAAATGTCCTACTAGTCAAATACCTGGCGCATGCTAGCTCCACCGTTTTGTTCTGTCAAGCTCTACAACTCACTACGGGGAAAAAGCTCGCTGCCATGCGAGGCTTCGTTGCCGTGCGCCGTTGTGGCCCTTTGCCGTGCGGCGTTCTATGCCGTGCACCTAACGCACGGCAACGACAGGTTTGCCGTGCACAAGTACGCAGACGCACGGCAAAGAATAGTAGACGGCAAAGAGTAAGAAAAGCGCACGGCAAAGAAAATGTCGCACGGCAAATATTCGAAGAGGCGCACGGCAAAGAAACTTGCACGGCATAGAATCAACCGAGGCGCACGGCAAAGAAAATCGCACGGCAAAGAATTCTTTGCCGTGCGCCTTAACTGGACTTGCACGGCAAAGAGGGCATTTTTGTTTCTTTTCCTTCTATTGTATTTTTATTAGTACTTTTTTTTTTTAAATAAGTTTTACTTTTGTAGACTATTTGTTAGTGTTACTTGATACAATGTGTATAATGTATACAAATACAACAAGTAATCTACATCTTCATCGACCCCCCCCCCCCCCCCCCCACATATCAGGGTTTGGAAGCAAACAAGCTTCGGCCAATCTGCTAAGTGTTATCGCCCCCACATATTAGGGTTTCGAAAAACAACTTCGGAACGAAACAAAACACCTGGAGAAAGAGGAACAACATATGAATAAAACATAGGTGGGCACACACACACAACACTCAACATAGGTACTCAACATAGATGAGAACACACACAGTACTCAACATAGGTACTCAAACTAACTACGACCAGGTCCTAAGCCGCGCGGTGCTGAGCCGCGGACGCTCTGCTTCCAAAGAGCCGGAACCATGAGAGACTCGCTCGCATCATAAGGATTCTGAAGTAGCGACCAACGCCTGCTACTTGGATTATTGAACAAATACATGTAGCGAAGGACGTGCTCGTCCTCCTCCCTGATACGGCGACGTACCACCTCCTCGGGGGCCGGCGCTCTGAACACATTCCGTGGCCAATACCACCAAAGAAGATCCGGATCGACGATGCGACCTGGATCCCTCACCAAGGTCCCCGCCCCGGAAGGTAGCCTCTCCCAGTGCCAGCCCGGCGGATGCCAGTCCTGGACATCGCCATCCGGGTTGATCAAAAGGGGCATCGGAAAGGCCGGCGCGGAGGAGAAGCAGCGCGTGGAGGAGAGACGGCGGCGCGTGGAGGAGGGCGACGGGTTGGCTCGTTGTGTGCTGTTCGCTGGAGGGACGTCGCCATTTATAGGCGATTAGAAGGTGTTGAGGTGGGACTGTAGATCAAACAGCTCACAAGCCCTCAAAAGAAACACACCCCTGATCCAACGGCTCACAAGCGCTCTAAAGAAACACACGATCCGTGTGCTTCCGATCAAACAGCTCACAAGAGGTCGAACGAAACACACGATCCGTGTGCTTCTGATCCAACGGCTCACAAGCGCTCGAAGGAAACACACGATCTGTGTGCTTCCGATCCAACGGATCACAAGCGCTAGAAGGAAACACACGATCCGTGTGCTTCTTCCACCGCTTCCCGCCTTCGTCTGCCGTGCATCGCTTCTTTGCCATGCGCCATCGCACGGCAAAGAAAACTTTGCCGTCCGGCAAAGAGACGACGCACGGCAAAGATAGCGGCGCATGGCAAAGATAGCGGATGACGCACTGCAAAGAAGCAGGGACGGCAGTCTGTGGGCCCCCGGCGGTCTACCCCCCTAGATTTCTCCGCGCGAGGTTCCACCAACATACTTTTTCATAGGTTTAGGTTTGTTTAGTCCATGGACACATGGAAAACCAGGCTTGGCACCCTTTGGCACATTCTAGCCCCCCGGTATACCCGCAGCGGGACAATTCAGCCTACACGTCCAGCAATTTTCTAAGTGTTATGGCCGGAATGTGAGGAAGGTCACACCGGGGAGCCATGCCTTGCACCATTTGGTGGATCACACCTTCCAACACACTACCACACATATCCTAGGCCCACATGCAAGTTTGGGTCGGATTCCGGTGCTCCGGCGCTCATACCCCCCGAAAAGGACGGTCTGTGGGCCCCCGGCGGTCTACCCCCCTAGATTTCTCCGCACGAGGTTCCACCAACAAACTTTTTCATAGGTTTAGGTTTATTTAGTCCATGGACACATGGAAAACCAGGCTTGGCACCCTTTGGCACATTCTAGCCCCCGGTATACCCGCAGCGGGACAGTTCAGCCTACACGTCCAGGAATTTTCAAAGTGTTATGGCCGGAATGTGAGGAAGGTCACACTGGGGAGCCATGCCTTGCACCATTTGGTGGATCACACCTTCCAACACACTACCACACATATCCTAGGCCCACATGCAAGTTTGGGTGGGATTCCGGTGCTCCGGAGCTCATACCCCCCGAAAACGACGGTCTGTGGGCCCCCGGCGGTCTACCCCCCTAGATTTCTCCGCGCGAGGTTCCACCAACATACTTTTTCATAGGTTTAGGTTTGTTTAGTCCATGGACACATGGAAAACCAGGCTTGGCACCCTTTGGCACATTCTAGCCCCCCGGTATACCCGCAACGGGACAGTTCAGCCTACACGTCCAGGAATTTTCTAAGTGTTATGGCCGGAATGTGAGGAAGGTCACACCGGGGAGCCATGCCTTGCACCATTTGGTGGATCACACCTTCCAACACACTACCACACATATCCTAGGCCCACATGCAAGTTTGGGTGGGATTCCGGTGCTCCGGAGCTCATACCCCCCGAAAACGACGGTCTGTGGGCCCCCGGCGGTCTACCCCCCTAGATTTCTCCGCGCGAGGTTCCACCAACATACTTTTTCATAGGTTTAGGTTTGTTTAGTCCATGGACACATGGAAAACCAGGCTTGGCACCCTTTGGCACATTCTAGCCCCCCGGTATACCCGCAACGGGACAGTTCAGCCTACACGTCCAGGAATTTTCTAAGTGTTATGGCCGGAATGTGAGGAAGGTCACACCGGGGAGCCATGCCTTGCACCATTTGGTGGATCACACCTTCCAACACACTACCACACATATCCTAGGCGCACATGCAAGTTTGGGTGGGATTCCGGTGCTCCGGAGCTCATACCCCCCGAAAACGACGGTCTGTGGGCCCCCGGCGGTCTACGTACCCCCAAGATTTCTCCGATCGAGGTTCCACCAACATACTTTTTCATAGGTTTAGGTTTATTTAGTCCATGGACACATGGAAAACCAGGCTTGGCACCCTTTGGCACATTCTAGCCCCCGGTATACCCGCAGCGGGACAGTTCAGCCTACACGTCCAGGAATTTTCTAAGTGTTATGGCCGGAATGTGAGGAAGGTCACACCGGGGAGCCATGCCTTGCACCATTTGGTGGATCACACCTTCCAACACACTACCACACATATCCTAGGCCCACATGCAAGTTTGGGTGGGATTCCGGTGCTCCGGAGCTCATACCCCCCGAAAACGACGGTCTGTGGGCCCCAGGCGGTCTACCCCCCTAGATTTCTCCGCACGAGGTTCCACCAACATACTTTTTCATAGGTTTAGGTTTATTTAGTCCATGGACACATGGAAAACCAGGCTTGGCACCCTTTGGCACATTCTAGCCCCCGGTATACCCGCAGCGGGACAGTTCAGCCTACACGTCCAGGAATTTTCTAAGTGTTATGGCCGGAATGTGAGGAAGGTCACACCGGGGAGCCATGCCTTGCACCATTTGGTGGATCACACCTTCCAACACACTACCACACATATCCTAGGCCCACATGCAAGTTTGGGTGGGATTCCGGTGCTCCGGAGCTCATACCCCCCGAAAACGACGGTCTGTGGGCCCCAGTCGGTCTACCCCCCTAGATTTCTCCGTACGAGGTTCCACCAACATACTTTTTCATAGGTTTAGGTTTATTTAGTCCATGGACACATGGAAAACCAGGCTTGGCACCCTTTGGCACATTCTAGCCCCCGGTATACCCGCAGCGGGACAGTTCAGCCTACACGTCCAGGAATTTTCTAAGTGTTATGGCCGGAATGTGAGGAAGGTCACACCGGGGAGCCATGCCTTGCACCATTTGGTGGATCACACCTTCCAACACACTACCACACATATCCTAGGCCCACATGCAAGTTTGGGTGGGATTCCGGTGCTCCGGAGCTCATACCCCCCGAAAACGACGGTCTGTGGGCCCCCGGCGGTCTACGTACCCCCAAGATTTCTCTGATCGAAGTTATATATAGTTTTCAAAAACCATGATATATAAGTACATTATATTATATAATGCAAATGTTAAAAAAAACAGGTTAAATATATATATATTTTAAAATAAATGTCATGACAACTAAAATGATGATATTTCAAAGGGGAAACAATTTCCCGGGCTTTGCCGTGCAACAGCACACGGCAAAGATGTGTTTGCCGTGCGGCAGTGCACGGCAAAGAATTTTCGCACGGCAAAGGAGCATAAAGCACACGGCAACGATGGTTTGGCACGGCAAAGGATATCGTGGCGCACGGCAAAGATTGTTTTGCACGGCGAAGGGCGTTGCCGTGCAGAAGTGCACGGCAAATTCTAGCGCACGGCAAAGGGCCGAAACCCTATACCGTTTCGACCCACCACCTCTCTCTCACTCCTCTCCCTCCTCACGCACCCCACGCAGTCCCTCCGCACGCACGCACGCGGCGCCGCCGGCTCCCTCCCGTGCACGCGCCGCCGCCGGCTCCCTCCCTTGCATGCGCCGCCGCCGGCTCCCTCCCGTGCACGCGCCGCCGCCGGCTCCCTCCCGCCTCGCGGCCTCGCCCCTGCCTCCCGCCGTGGCCCCTGCCTCGCCTCTCCCCCGCCTCACGCCGCCGCCACCTACCTCCCGCCTCGCCCCTGCCTTCCGCCGCCACCTGCCTCCCCGCCGTCGCCCCTGCGTCGCCTCTCCCCTGCCTCGCGCCGCCACCTGCCCCCCACCGTCGCCCCTGCCCCCCGCGCCGTCTCCCCTGCCTCCCGCCTTGCCCCTGCCTCGCCGCCCCCCGCCTTGCCCCTGCCTCGCCGCCAGGATCTCGACGGAGGCGCTGCAGCGGAGCCAGAGCCGCGTCATCGACCCCTCCCTCACCCTCATCCGTGAACGCGCCAAGCTGAAGGTCGCCCTTCCCCCTCTCTCTCGCCAATTATTTTGATTTGTAATTGTTGCATTTCACAGAAGCCAATTAGGTCGCCGATCGAAGCCTACATTTCAGAAATATCATATGTCATTGCTATACTTCATTTCAGTGTTACACATAGGATGCAGAATATCCATTGCTATACTTCATTTCAATGCTTGCATATGTCATTAAGCATGGGGGTATATACTCACAGTCCGTGAGTTAAATTGACCGCAGCATCGGCAAGTCTAATATATTAGGTAGCATTGTTGACTGTAGATAGGGCGTATTTGCATATTTCATTCCCACTTGATCCGATTCGAATTGCATGCGTGCCATGAATTGCAAATTTAAATTTTTGTCCCTATTCCATTTAATTTTGGTTACCTTGTTCCTCCTTGTTAAATCAACATTTAATTTTTTAGGCGATGTTTCGGGGTGGAGACGGGGGCCGGCATTGTCGGGCTATTTGAGGAGCGTTGCTTAGAGGGGCCGTTTTTCCGAAGGGTTGTTGGTCTTCTTCGCCGGCCGTCGATCACGCTTCGAGGGTGAGAATCCGTTCGCCTCTTTTGTACCTAGGTTTTATTTTTGTGTCTAGATCACCAAGTATGTCGCGTTACCTAGGCGTTACTTCCCGGTCGTAAGGGTTACGCGGATAAATATGCATTAGTGGTCTGGCATATTATGAACCGTAACTCTTACGACATTTATTGGGACAGCCGGCGGATGCGTAGTTGGGTACGTTCTCCCTGCTCTACCTCGATTCGAGACAGGATTTCGGCAGCGCCTCCCCATTGTTCTCCGGATGCACACCCCTCTCGGCTTTTTGCCGAGACGTGTATCGGGAGAGCAGCGGGGAGGTGCTGCCGAAATTCTGTCTCGGATCGGGGTAGAGCAGGGAGAACGTACTCAATCTACGGATCCGGCGGCTGCTAGGAGCCCACCTACTAGAGATTCAGGATGCATGCGTAAAAAAAATGTTGCATTTAATTACTATTTGATATAAACGCTATGTTGGTCTGTTTTGGTGCTGATTAGAGGATGGAAAATCGTGACTGGATGTACGATGGCAGAGTCAGTCAGCGGGACTATACTGAGGAATGGGCAGAAAAGGCCAAGCAGTTCGTGGATAGGGCGTTTGACATCCCTACCAAACCCCTGGTAGTTTTTTGCCCTTGTGCTAAGTGCGGTAATGGAAAAACACAGGACAAGGAAACTATGAGTATGCACCTGATAAAGTCCGGGTTCAAACCATCCTACAAGGTTTGGACTTACCATGGAGAAAAGGCGAAGAAACGTGGTAGGAAGGAGTGTGCTAGCAAGGAGGTGCGGCAGATTCAACCTAGGAGAGAATATGATACTGGGTTTGATAGGTGCCTAGAGAACTTGGCTAATGCTAATGTGCCTGAAAGCCCTCATGTAGAGGCGGAGACATCTCAGGATGCAGAGACACGTGAGGAGCCAGAGGAAAACACAACAAAGTATTATGAGGCTTTGTTTGCTTCGCAGAAACCCCTACACGTAAATACAGATGTATCCCAACTAGATGCCATCGCTCGCCTTTTGGCCTTCAAGTGCCACAGGAACCTGTGCAGAGATGGGTTCGATGAACTTCTGGTCATCGTTGGCAGCATTCTGCCGAAAGGGCACCTCTTGCCGCAAAACTTCTACCATTCGACCAAACTGCTCAGTGACCTTAAGATGTCAACTCAGCAGATACACGCTTGTCCAAAGGGTTGCATGCTATTCAGAAATGAGCATGCTGACACAAATTATTGCATCCATTGCAAATCCTCTAGGTACTTTGAGGTTGACACCAATGGTGCTGGCCAGAAGAGGCAGACCCCGGTTGCCCAGAAGATCCTTCGGTATCTTCCAGTCCTACCGAGGATCCAACGGCTCTTCATGACCGAGGATACTGCCCAGCAGATGAGGTGGGCCGTAGAAGGGACCAGAAACAGCGGCAAGATGATACATCCGTCGGATGGTAGTGCATGGAAGAGCTTTGTGAAGAAATATCCTGTGAAAGCCGGTGACTCGAGGAGCGTAGCAGTTGCGATATCAACCGATGGGTTCAATCCATATGGTATGTCAGCTGCGGTATACAGTTGTTGGCCAGTGTTTGTTATTCCGCTGAACCTCCCCCCTGGCGTCTGCATGAGATCAGAATACATGTTTGTGTCGATGATTATCCCAGGGCCTAAATACCCGGGTAAGAACATGAACGTGTACCTGGAACCGCTGATTGATGACTTGCTTCTTGGCTGGGAAGATGGCGGGATCCGAACGTATGACGCAGCAAAGAAGGAACACTTCGATATGTATGTCTGGTACCACACGTCCCTGCATGACCTACCTGCACGTGCTTTGTTCTGCGGGTGGTGTACACATGGGAAGTGGCCTTGCCCAGTGTGTAGGCAGGATGTGACTTTCTTCTGGCTGGACAAGGGAGGCAAGTATTCCTGCTTTGATGAAGCTCGACAGTTCCTTGAGCAGAATCATGAATACAGGAGTGATGTAAAGAGTTTCAAGAAAGGCCGTGTTGTCCATGCCCCGAAGCCAATTCCGAAGACCGGAAAGGAAACCAAGGCCGAGTTAGATGCTCTCCAGCCTAGTCCCGATGGGAATGGTTTCTTGGGATATGGAGACACACACCAATGGACCCACAAACCGTGCTTATGGAAGCTCCCTTACTTTGAGGATCTCGAGCTCCCGCATAACATTGATACAATGCACACCGAGAAGAATATCAGTGATGCCATTTGGAGCACCGTGTGGGGTACTGATAAGACGAAGGATAACGCGAAGGCTCGAATTGATCAAGAAAAATGGTGCGATAGGCCAAAGTTGAACATGCAGCCACCTGATGGCGCCAAAAAAACGTGGACTAAGCCACATGCTCCGTTCTGCCTTACAAAGGCCCAAAAAACAGAGGTCTTCATTTGGATGAAGCAGAGTTTGTTTTTCCCTGATGGGTTCGCAGCCAACTGGATGAGGAGTGTGAATGTGGAAACGTTGCGAGTACAAGGACTCAAGAGTCATGACTACCACGTATGGCTTGAGCGGATAATGCCGGTGATGATTCGAGGCTATGTCCCCGAGAAGACTTGGCGAGTGCTTGCGAGGTTGAGCTTTTTCTTCCGCCAGATTTGTGCTAGGGAGTTAGACATTAAAGTGATGGAGAGGCTAGATAAAGAGGCACCCGTGTTGCTTTGCGATGTAGAGAGGATCTTTCCTCCGGAGTTCTTTAATCCGATGCAACATATGATCTTGCACCTCGCGGACGAGTGCATAAAGGGTGGACCGAATTGGTGCCGTTGGCAGTATCCGCCCGAGAGAGAAACACAAAAGCTTCGTAAAATGACAGGCAATAAATGCAAGATCGAAGCATCCATAGCCGAGGCAGTTGTTAATGTGGAGGTGGCAAACTTCACCACTAAGCACTATGATCCCAACATTCCCACAAAGCACAACCCGGTCCTCCGTTACAATGCCGCCAACTTTGAAGATGTACCCAAGCTTAGCATCTTCATAGGGCTTGGTGGCAAGTCAAGTGGCTTGAAGCCGTACCCAACGAGTGTACATGAGCGGGAGTTGATCCACTCGTATGTCTTGAACACCATGGTGGAAGTGAAGCCGTACATCAAGTAAGTGCTAACCATTTAGTTATTCGTAAGCATTCACTCGTATGTTCGTGGCTAACACTTCCTCTTTTCATTGGTATAGACGATTCACGGCTAAATATTGGAAGTACCATAGGGAGCCTACCCCGGAAGAATCCAAGCATATTTTCGAAATGGGCGGTGGTCACGGTTTCAGTAGCTGGTTCTGTGGTTTGGTACTATCCTATCCAAATTTGCTTGCACTGCCGACATTTGTTGGTCATATATCGTTCTAAACTTCTCGTGCTAAACTTGTAGGCAAGAACTGACAAAGAGATGAATCCCTTGCTAAGAAATATTGCTAGGGGCTTTAGCCATACCGTCGACTCGTTCAAATCTTATGACGTGAACGGGTATCGCTTCCAGACCCATGAATACACAACAAATCGGCCCAACAAGGAGAGGCTGGAGCCACGTCAGACGAAGCACTATAGGCGTGGGTATACGCATCTCCCCAAGCTAAAACATTGGACCTACCGCAATGTTGTTCTCGTGCCCGCTGGAAAGAGGTACATACTGATTTTGGCATTTCATTATCAAAATTTTATCATTATCGAAATTTTTATCACATACATACTGATTATGCCATTTCATTGTGCAGCACGTTTACGCTTGGCGACCCGGATAATGCGCCCACCAAGACCTACGCGAACATCCTTGGAGGCCTACTGAGAAAGTATTTCCCTGGGATTGTCGATCTCCCTGGTGGTGGTGGTGGCCGCGACGTGGCTTGGACTTGGACGCACTATAGCTACGCCGCCGATCCTTGCGGGAAGTTCGAGAACATGCAACAGCGGGTTATCCACCAATTCTGGGTACGTGATTTTTGGCTTCTTAGCATTCAAACACTCCTTGGGAGACAATAGTTGCTCTAATTCTCCTTGTTTTACCTATGTGCATGGTTGCAGAAATACTTCAAGAAGGCTGAGGGTAAGGAAGCGAGGTGCGACTCTATCTTACACGAGTTGTGCAGGATGAGGGTGACTGGCATGCACTACGAGGCCCGTATTCAGTGCGTCCGCAGCTGGCACCGTGAGCGCAACATTTGGATGACTAAGGCTGATTGTCGGGAAACGCTCATGGCACCGTGGCAGTACCTGCAGGTATTTGCATTTCTGTGTTATTGATTTCCGTATTGCCATGTAGTTTCTGTCCTAATAATGGGTCTATCTTGTGTACGTAGCACCCTCCTCAGTATGTCGGGGAAGACAAGGAGTGCTTTATTGCGATGGTCATATGGTGGACATCCCCCCAGTACCTCGCGAAGCATGAGGAGGGCAAGCTGAAGCGGGCAGAGATGCGAGGTGGATCACATAACCTAGGCAGCAAGAACTTGGCCCTTACCTTTCAGCAAGAGGTAAATGGTTTCTTCATTATTTGATTTCACATTATTGTTAACTTCCGCAAGTGTGTCCCTCTTCACTTAATTACATGTACTCTTTTGCAGGAACGTAAGACAGGCGTCAAGCCAAACCCATTTGGCTTTTTCCGAAAGTCAAAGACCAGGAAGGAGCCGCATCCTGAGACGAATTCCATGTGGGTCAACGAGATAGCCGAGGCCCGGTGTGGCGCGTACGAGGCAAAGTTCAAGGAGAAGCACGGCGAAGCCTCCGACCCATCCACCGAGGAGTTTGACGTTGAGGTTGCAATGCTTGCGGGAGAAGGCAAGAAGGGTGGACGCCTATTGGTTGGTGACGGGTTAGTCGACCCAAGGACCATTCCATCTCTACGCCATATCCGTCGTGGGCGTACGAGCGAGCAGCCTCGGGTAGAGACCCGCCCACGGGCTTTGGATCTAGCTGTCGAGCGGTTACGGGTATGTTCTTTCTCGGTCCTCTACGCTTCATTACATGTTTTCCATTGCAATGTTAATGACATCGCGACGACACAACATAGGCGGAGATGAAAGAAAGGGAACGGAGGTACCAAGAGGAGAGGACGCAGATGCAGGAGCAGCTTAAGGAGAGCATGCAGATGCAGAAGCAGATGTATCAACAGCAACAACAGATGATGAGCATGTTTATGAACCAGGCCGTGCTGACTTCCCCACCGGGGAGTCATCCTACTCCTCCTGCTTCCGTCTTCAACTGGGTAAGTGGTTAACTTAATATCTGCATCTTATTTTCTCTTGTTTTGTTGTCTAACCGAACATCAAACATTGCAGCCCACGCCTGATCCAAACATGTTGGCGCTCCTCCAGCGACCACCCGGTTAGAGCCCGGTGACTCCTCCTGCTTCCGCCTTCAACTTGCAAGTGGTTAACTTAATATCTCCACCTCTTGTCTTATTGAATCACCCTAACAACATGATGCTCACCCAACCACATATTCCGAACAACATGATGCTCACCCAGCCACCGCCCGATTAGAGCACTTCTACACCTGAGACGGCCATCAACAATCTGAACATCATCCGGAGCCTGACGCAGTTTCCAGGTGAGTTATCCAACACTTATTTTCTTCCCTATCCACCTGATTTTCCATGATCATGCTTTGAGTGATAAAGGAGAGATCGTTAAACTGCTTAGCTATTCCAATTAGCAAATGATAGATCAACAAATTCAGATGCAAACCTTATTATTTAGAACATGGCGATGGACAAGGTATATGCATCTTGAATTACCTCATTTTCTTGAATATTTTTGGCTCCCACATAGGTATAGGCCATAATGGCTAGCAATTGACCAAAATCACATGAGTAAATTGTCATATAGGTATAGGTATTGGCAACAAGCAAAGGTCATATAGGTGCTTTATGTCTTGATTTAGCTGATTTTTTTTGTATGGAGAATCCTTCATCCTACCATTGACTATTTGTGTATGAATTCTACCTCGTAGGAGAAGGACAAGGCAATGGAGAGCAAGGTTGATGCCAATGGAGAAGATGAATGTTGATTCCATGACCTACTTTGATGTGTTATGGACATGGATTTGATATTTGTGTGTTATGGATCATATATAGACTTGTATGTTGTGATATTTGTGTGTTAGGGACATGGACTTGATATTTGTGTTTTATGGATGTGTTATGATCATATATTTGTATGTTATGATCATATTTCTGTGTTATGATATGAATTTATGTGTTATGGATCATATCTGCTATTTTTGTCCTATTTGTGCTGCTATTTTCTGGAAAAATAGAATTAATAGGAAAATCTGGCGCCTCCTTTGCCGTGCGTATGCACACGACAAAGGACATTTGGTCAGCTTTGCCGTGTGCATACGCACGGCAAAGGAGGCGCCAGATTTTTCCTGTCCAGGGTCTTTGCCGTGCGGCTAGGCCAGGGGCGCACGGCAAAGCGATATTTGCCGAGCGGGTTTGTTGCGGGCGCACGGCAAAGGCAGCTCTCACGGCACCGTACCGGCGCACGGCAACGCCACGCTGCACGGCAGTGGGCAGGCGCACGGCAAAGGAGGCTGCACGGCAAAGAACTGTGGCGCATGGCAAAGAAATGTCGCACGGCAGTGTCTCACGGAGCACGGCAAAGGACTTGGTGCACGGCAAAGGCGTTGCCGTGCGGTTTTGGCGTGGCGCACGGAAATGATAGCGTTGCCGTGCAGAACGTTGCCGAGCGGACTTTGCCGTGCGGTACCGCACGGCAAAGCCTTTGCCGAGCAAATTTGGGCCTTTGCCGTGCAAACTGGTTGCACGGCAACGTCCTCTTCTCCTGTAGTGAATGGCGTTTTTCAAAAGATGAAAGTTGCAGTGGCGTTTCTCAAATAGCTGAAAATTGTAGTGGCATATATCTAATTAACCCATTTTTCCTAATGGCAAGGGTGGGTAATTTCCGAAATTCTATTGACAGATCGGTTGGTCATGGTTCATTACTGTATCAAATAAACGGCCAGATGTTTTGCTTTTTTGTGGGATTTTCTAGCCTAGCTATCTTTTTTCTGGTGAGTCCGTCATGTACTTTTAATATATAATAGATAGATGTGTCTCTCTCCATACAATACATGGGGTATATATAGGCGAGAGGGGTAGGTGGAGAGGACCAAATCCTAGAGGGAAAACCCCCCACCCAAGAAAGGGTGGGCGAAGTACGTGACCGTACGGGTCAGTTTCCCAACACTCCCCCTTGGTCCGTCATCCCGTATTGTCTATGTCTCAAAACTCTGAAAAACTCACTGGAAAAAATATGGAGAAAGAGCACATAGTATACGTCTCCTCATGTTGCATGAATTGCCTCATCAAAAACCTCAATGTGAGAAACATCTGGAAAACTCACATAATTGAAAAAGAGTACAATTCAATCAACATCAGGTTGAGTACTCGATCATCTAGATCGAAATTCACAGGCGGGGGTGTGAAGAATCTCCCCCTGAGTCTGGCATCTTTCTAAGTCTCATCATACTGATCCCATGAACACACCTCTCAAAAGATGATGTCGGTAATGATTTAGTGAATAAATCAGTAAGATTTTCACACGACTTAGTATGCAAGATCCTCACCTCGTTCATTTTCTGCAACTCATATGCATAGAAGAACTTGAGGTTGATATGCTTTGTGAGATTACTCTTCACATAACCCGACTGCACTTGTGCAACACAGGCTGCATTATCTTCATAGATAATGGTGGGGGTCTGTACGGTGTTCAAACCACACGTCTGCTGAATGTGGTGAATCATCCGTCGAAGCCACACACACTCTCGTGATGCTTCATATAGTGCTATGATTTCTGAGTGGTTCGTCGAAATCGATACAAGACTTTGCTTATACGATTTCCAGGAAATTGTAGTTCCACCACAAAGGAAAACATATCCAGTCTATGACTTGGAAGTGTGCGGGTCTGACAGGTACACTGCATCAGAATAGCCTACCAATGATAGGTCTTGATTCCTCCTATAAAACATCCCAAGATCTTTTGTCCCTTACAGGTATCGGAAGACGTCCTTGATGCCTTTCCAATGTCTATTGGTAGGCTCAGAACTGTACCTAGTAAGCAAATTGACGGCGAAAGCTATATCCGGCCATGTACAATTCGCGAGATACATGAGTGCTCCAACGGCGCTCAAATAGGGGAATTCCGGTCCCAGAATTTCCTCCCCCTCTTCCTTAGGCTTTAACGGGTCCTTATCTTGTTGTAAAGACCTCCCGATCATTGGGGTCTTAGAAGGATATGCCTTATTGTCGCAACAGTGGAACATGGGGTTCCCCTGATGCGGTCAAAGTGGGTCCACCGCCTGTGGGCCCACCAAGAAGGCGAGCAAAGCCAAGGTTCAAGACTGGCAGATGGGCCCCCCATCTGCCCCACGGCGACCAGGCAAGCACGGCATCGACAACCACGGCAAAGGGCCAGGGGACCTTCCAGGCCCCCCTTCAACCCAGCAGACGGTGCGGAGGTCCCGGGGACCCCGATGCCTGGCAGGAGGCCAGGCTCATCCCCCGGGAACCAACATCCGCACACGCGAAGAGGATAGGATTGCCAACCCCGGCTAGAAGCTCCTAGAAGACTTGGGTGCCAAGAAGAAGGAGGCGCCGCTGGGGGACAGGGTCGGAAAAGGTGTCATCCTCTGTCCGCCTGCCCTGCAAAAGGTGGGCGACCACACCTAACCCCCTCAGAAGAATACTTGGACGAGAAGAAATGGATTATCCTTTACTCCCGGTGTTCGTGATCCAAGACACGACATCTGGTGCGCCAGGTAGGGGGCGCAAGCGCTGGATCCTTCTTCGTCAACTTCGTGATCTTCGTCAAGATCTACTTCAAGTTCTTCATCAACCGTGCCGCCGAAGAAGAAGCCCGACGTCTTGGCATCCAAGCCGGTCTCCCCCACACGCTCTCAGTCTTTCGGTGAGTGCCGTGCTGCTGCGGCAAACCAGAACTCTCCTCCTCCACCACCTCCAGAGAAGGAGGCACCGGATGGAGCAGGCGGCAACATCCGGAGCGGCGAGGACGGTGGCGTGGGGAAGAGCATCGGCGGCAACACCGGCAAGGATCCCACTGTCGGTGAGAAGAGCGACGGTGTCCGCAGTGGCAAGGGTCAGCAAGGCACTAAAAGCAACTCATGCACGCTCCTCTCGGCGGATGCGCAGGCTCGCCACGACACCCTCGTCACCGCCAAGGCCCTGATTCAGTTCCCTCCGAGCACCAACAACCCCAAGGTCTACCAGAAGTGGCGGGCCCACGTGGAGGAGCTCCTCCACTTCGCCGACGGCGGTCCCAGGTGTGAGCCCGCTCACGCCCCCACCGTCGACAGCCCCGGAGCCAAGGAAGCGGAAACGTGTGAACCCCGGGATCATCCTCGGGGCGATCGCCCAGGTGAAGCTGTACCTCCTCAAGCGAACCCTCCTGCGGCCGGTCGGGCAAACCGCAACTGTGGTCCGGCCATATCCGTCGGGTCATCCTCTACACGCAACCGAGATCTGCGCAACGACCTCAACAACTATCTTCACGAGGACATGCGCACCCGCATCGAACGCCGCTGAGAACGTCATCGACAGGAGGATCGGGACGACGACATCGCCAAGGGCTGCCTCGCCCTCTCCCCCGAGTTCCGCCAGACTTCCTGGCCCAAGAAGTTCAAGATCGACGTCCTCCGCTACGATGGCACCACCAACCCCCGAGACTTCCTGCAGCTGTACTCGCTTGCTGAAGTGGTCGCCGGTGCCGACGAGATCATGATGGCCAATTGGTTCCCGTTGGCCCTGAAGGGATACGCCCAATCGTGGCTTCTCAACCTCCCCAAGTGCTCCATCTGATCCTTGCGGGCACTAAAGGAGCCATTTCTGGGGGCTTTCCAGGGCGGGTACCAGCGCACGGGAGTTCCCAGCGACCTGCACGACTTCAAGCAGCTTCCGGGTGAAACTCTCCGCAAGTTCATCCAGCGCTTCACCCAGAAGATGAACACCATCCCCTACATCAAGAGGAGCTTGTGATCCAGTCCTTCCACGCCAATGTTCGGCACACCTAGATGCGCGAGAAGCTGAGCACTCATCGTATCGAGACCACCCGTGAGCTCTGGGAGCTCGCGGACCGCTGCGCCCATGCAGAAGATGGGGTCAGGATCCCCGGGGAGGAGGAACCCGAGGACAAGGCCACCCCCCGCCAAGAACAAGAAGCAGGACCCCGGTCCCGACAAGCGCGTCTTCGTCACAGAGCCTCTTCCCAAGAAGGTCAAGCTGGCCTCAACTTCTGAGGGCGAGGAAGATCCATGGTGCCACGTCCACCCTGACGACAACCACCTACTCAAGGACTGCCGCCAAGTGAACGGCCTCACCGTGCGCGCACAACGTCAAGGTGGCGGGGTCGGCCCAGGCGCCTGCTACAGCTGCGGACTCCCCAGGAACTACTCCCGGGACTGCCCCACCGGTCGCCAAGGCAGTGGCGACCGGGGATGGGGGCGAGGCGGAGGTCGGGGAGGCCGTGGTGGAGGGCGCGGAGGCCAAGGCGGACATGGACCAAACAACCCAGAGTTCGCCGACAATGGGGATGCTCCGGCTCCACAAGGTGGCGGCAACGGACAATTCCAAGAGATCAACGGCGTCGTCGGGTGCATTCACGGGGGAGCCTCCCTACCTCCCTCCAATAGCGCTGCCAAGAGACTCATCTGGGAGCTGAACGCGCTCGCCTCGGCGCCGCCAAAGCCCCTGGAGTGGTCCAATCAGGTCGTCACCTTCGACCTGGAAGATCACCCTGACAGCACTACCGGGGTAGGGACACTGCCCCTGATTGTGTCGCCTATCATCCACAACTTCAAGGTCACCAAGATGCTGGTCGACGGAGGCTCCAGCCTCAACTTGCTGACGGCAAAGGTCTTGGGCACCCTGCAAATCCCCTTTTCCCGCCTGCAAGACACCGGCGTGTTCCAAGGCGTGAACGGGAACGTCACGCGGCCTCTGGGGAAGATTACTCTCCCAGTCACTTTCGGTGACCCCAAGAACTTCCGCACCGAGGAAATCATCTTCGACATCGCCGACACGCCGCTCCCATACAACAGCATACTCGGCCGGCTTGCGCTGGCCAAGTTCATGGCTGTCTCCCACTTCGCCTACAACATGATGAAAATCCCGGCGGCTTGAGGCGTGATCAAGGTCAAGGCCGACATCGACGACGCCATCTACTGCATCCAGAAGCTGAACCAGACGGTGGCCATGACGGCGGACACCCGACAAGATGTGCAGGACGCTGATACCGATGCACTCTCCGGGGGCGGAGGGTACCCCGGCGGCTCGGCGTCGACTTCCTCCAAGAGGGCACCACTCCACGGCGACCCGCAGATAACCAAGAAGGTGGCACTCACAAGTGACGGCTTCGGCACCATCACCATTGGTGCCCACCTCACTGACAAATAGGAAAGCGCACTCGTCGCATTCCTTCGGGAAAACTCTGACGTCTTCGCATGAGAAGCGTCAGGTTTACCCGGCGTACCAAGGGAGGCGATCGAGCACAAACTGGCGGTAAACGCGGATGCCCGCCCCGTGAAGCAAGTTCTGCGAAAGCAGAGCAATAAGAAGTTGGAGTTCATCGTCTCCGAGACCGAAGAGCTACTGGAAGCTGGCGTCATCAAGGTGGTGCCCCATCCCACTTAGGTAGCTAACCCTGTGGTGGTTCCAAAACCGATGACCTCCAAGCTGTGACTCTGCATCGACTTCACAGACCTGAACAAGGCCTGCCCCAAGGACCCATTCCCTCTGCCGCGCATCGACCAGATCGTGGATTCCACGGCCGGCTACGAGTCGCTGTGTTTCCTGGATGCCTTCTCCGGGCATCACCAGATCTTGATGGCGGTTGAGGACCAGGAGAAAACGGCCTTAATCACCCCCAAGGGCTGCTACTGCTACACCCGGATGCCTTTCGGCCTTCGGAACACCGGCGCCACCTTCCAGCGCGCGATGTAGGTGTGCCTTGGGCCTCAGCTGGGCCGCAACGTTGAAGCATATGTCAACGAAATCGTGGTCAAGACCCGGTACAAGGACTACCTCGTCCAGGACCTGCACAAGACCTTCGTCAACCTCTGCCAGGTCAACTTCAAGCTCAACCCCGACAAATGCGTGTTCGGGGTCCCGTCCGGCAAGCTGCTAGGTTTCCTAATCTCCCACCGGGGGATTGAGGCGAACCCCAACAAAATCAAGGTCATTGAACGAATGGAGGCACCCCGGCGGGTCAAGGACGTGCAGCGCCATCACCACACTCGGGCGTTTCATCTCAATGCTTGGAGAGCGGGTCCTACCGTTCTTCAAGTTGCTCAAGAAATCGGGCCCCGTGGAATGGACCCCGAGGCCGAGGAAGCTCTCCAGTCACTCAAGCGCTACCTCAAATCGCCACCAATCCTCATGGCCCCAGCGGAGAAGGAGCCTCTGCTGCTATACATCGCGGCCACTAACCAGGTGATCAGCGCCATCCTGGTAGCCGAACGTGATGCACCTTCAAAGAAGCCGAGCAAGGGCAAGCATCCCGGGGATCCGTTCCCGGGGCAATCAAGCAAGAAGGGGCGGTCGGGTGACCAGGGGTTTGAAGATCCTAGCACCCCGCCCCCTCCCATCATCATCGAACCCCGCATCGAAGGAGATGAAGGGACCCACTCCGAGACGACGCAGCCGGGGGCTACTCCAACAACACCCCGGGGCGCCGAGGACGTGGGAGACGCCGAACCTGCCAAAGGTTCGGCAACCCACAAGGTGCAGCATCCGGTCTACTTCGTCAGCTCGGTGCTGCGCGACACCCGGGAGCAATATCCCATGATGTAGAACTTATTGCTAGCAATCCTCGTTGCTTCCCACAAGATGAGGCCATACTTCGAGGGGCACCCGATCACGGTGGTGTCCAAGTACAATCTGAGAAGCCCCCTGGAGAACCCGCTGGCCACTAGACGCATCTCGGCGTGGGCCATGGAACTTCAAGGCTTCGGACTCAAGTTCGAGCACACAGACAACATCAAGAGCCAAGCACTGGCTGAATTCATGGCCAAGTGGACCGAAACGGCGTTCGACGACCCGGAGGAGGAAACAAGCCTTCCCGGGAAGGAGGATCCCGACACCTGGACCATGCACTTCGATGCCTCCTACACCAAGGGGTAGGGAGGTGCCGGGGTCGTCCTCACCTCGCCAACAGGCGACCGCCTGAAGTACGTCATCCAGATGCACTACCAAGGAAGCATCTCCAACAACAAGACGGAGTACGAAGGTCTGCTCGCGGGACTTCGTGCTACCGTCGGCCTCGACATCGGCAAGATTTTAATCAAGGGTGACTCTCAGCTAGTCATCAAGCAAATCAACAAGGAATACGCCTGTCCTCAGATGGCGCCATACGTCGAGGAAGTGTGGAAACTCCAGCGGTGCTTCAGCAGCTTCAGAGCTATTTACTTCCCGCGGGAGGACAACACATCTGCGGATGAGCTGTCGTAGCTGGAATCCAAGCGGGAGCCGGTAACTCTCGGGATCTACATCGAGGTGCTCAGGCAGCATTCAGTCTCTCCCGGGAGACTCAAGCCAAGGTATGCATCGACACAAGAGGATGGCAACCCTTCTACACCGACAACACAGGTAGCCAGCCCAGAAGCTCAAGACCCGGCATTTCCCGCGGCGAAAGAAGCTCGGCTTCCTTCTGACCAGGTGGTACTGCTGGTGGAGCGGACCCACCCACCTTGGGCCCAGGACATCGTCAAGTACATGGTGGAGCACGCCCTCCCGGAGGACGACCACGAGGCCGAACGAGTGGCCCGTCAGGCCAAGCTCTACGTCTTAATTGACGGCAAGCTCTACCGGCGATGCGAGAACGGAGTCAAACTTCGATGCATAGCACAAGAACAAGGCCGAGAACTACTGAAGGACATACACAAGGGGATATGCTCAAGTCACATGGCGTCAAGGTCACTGGCGGGGAAGGTCTTCCGCCAAGGGTTCTACTGGCCAACAGTACTTCACGACGCGGAGCAGCTAGTCAAGACCTGCGAAGCCTGCCAGTACTATGTGAAGAACACGCACCAGTCGGCTCATGCGCTGCAGCCGATACCAATCTCCTGGCCATTCGCGGTTTGGGGGCTGGACATCGTCGGCAAGATTCCGAAATCTGTGGGAGGACAGGAGTACCTGTTCGTGGTCAGTACCAAGCCAGACGGCTCAGGCTGCCATCAAGTTCATCGAGGGGATCGTGTACCACTTCGGAGTTCCAAACAGGATCATCACCGACAACGGCACTCAATTCACCAGTCGAGTCTTCCTCAACTTCTGCGAAGAAATTGGTATCAAGGTGTGTTTTGCCTCGGTATCCTACCCAAGAAGCAACGGGCAAGTGGAGCGGGCAGATGCCAAAGTTCTCAAGGGATTGAAGACCAAAGCCTTTGACAAGCTAGAGAACAAAGGGAAAAAATGGATTGATCACCTGCCAAGAATACTATGGTCCCTCAGAACAACACCAAGCAGAGCCACTGGAGAGACACATTTTTTCCTCGTCTATGGAGCTGAAGCTGTCCTTCCATCAGAACTCAAACACCGATCACCCCGGGTGCTCGCCTATGATGAGAACATGCAAGAAGAGCGAAGGATCGATGACATAAACCTGCTGGAAGAGAGTAGGTGCCGGGCTTCCTTACGGTCAGCTCGGTACCAGCAAGGACTCCGCCGATACCATAGTCGTCAGGTTCGCTCGCGGGAGCTGCAACCCGGAGACATGGTACTCCGCAAGAGGCAAAAAATGGAAGGCCTGAACAAAATGTCATCCAAGTGGGAAGGACCCTTCCGGGTCACTCATACCCTGAAACCCGGAGCGGTGTACCTGGAGGACGAGAAAGGCAGGCCGGAGGGCAACGCCTGGAACATCGAGAATCTTCGGAAATTCTACCCCTGATTATGAAAATGAATCGCAAACGTTGGATCCGTTAAAGCACGCCCTGGTGGCTAGTGTTCTGTAATAGGGTGTAAGAATCGTCGCCAAGGGAATAAAAGATAAGTGATTTCAATTCCGTGAGCCTCAATTCTTGCATGCAAGCGTGTTATCCTTAGCAACCCGTAAGCAGGGGGCTGATATGTGCCGGTGGCTGACGGGTTGAAGCGCCACGAGTGGCCTCACAGACAAGTCACTGCCGCCCGATCGTGCCGTACTGCCGCAGAAAGGAGGAATCGGGCAGTGCTGTGGTGAGAAGAAATTCACCACAGAAATGCACTATCAACTGTGCTTGCGGTTTGCTTCGGATAACGCGCTAGCATGGTAGGAGAGAGGGTCCATTCTTTTCCAACTGAAAGTTTGCTGTGTGCAGCTCCTTCCTAGGACAGGATCAGACGGTGGAACGCGACCAAGGAGTTGCGTACCCGGGAAGGACGGGATGGATCGAGGGCGCGGCAGGAAAACAGCTAAGTCCTTGCATCATCATCCTGCACTTAGGCATAACATCTCGCTCGGAGTCAATATACCATCGGCCTGCAGATGCTTGATGGTTGATGAGAGCCTTTGCGGGGGTATGCGACCACCCCAGCGAACAGTCCGTTTCCCTCTGGCCTAGTACCCGAGGACAGTGGCGAAGGACTCCCGGAAGGTATAATCCTACTTAGGGGTACATCTACTGCGCAGAGGTAGAGTGCTTGGCACCTAAGAGGCCTCCTCTAAAAACCCGACAGCGCATTAGTGCAAGGGAAGATTTGGGAAATGACCCCAGGAGTTGAGTCTAGGGTTGCATTCATCCGAATTTACATTCTGAATTACACTTCTGAATTTACATTTGGTTTCATAACTACTTAAACCTATGCTGCTAAGGCCAGCTTGGAGCTAGATCTCCTAGCTGTGCGTCCTTGTCTTCTTTGTGCCCAATGGGAGAACTCTCGATTCCCGGGGACGCCTGGGGAAAGGGAGGGAACCCGGAGGGATTTTCAGGCATCTCATGGCCTTCCAGCTCGTCCGGGTGCCAGGCAGCGAAGCAGGGAGAGCACCTCGGCCGCCACCTCGCTCATGGCATCGTCGTCCGGCTGTGACAAAGGGCAAATTCGGTCAGGATCTAGACCAGGCCCAAGAGGAGCGAGGGGTCAGAGGAGCCACGACGCTTGCCTGCTCAATGGCTTTGAGCTCAGCCCAGAGCACGGGTGCCTCCGGGATCCCTGCGGTTTTCTCCTTCAAGGCTGCCAGAAGCTGAGCCCTTCGAAGGGCGCGCACCCGGGCCTCCTCCTGGGCTGCGGGACCAGAAATGGTCACCAAGCACGAGACGCCCATGGCGAGGGCCAAGCGCGACACCACCTTGTCTTCCACTCCAGCGACATGGGACCCAGCTCCCCTGGGTGCCTCCGCCGCGCCCAGATGCACGGACGTCGCCGTCGACGTCCCTGAAATGGACATCTTTGCCTCCCCAGACATGGCTTATGATCTATGGAGGGGTAGGGAGAGCAAGGAGCAAGAAGAAGAAATGAGCTAGGAGATACTGAGGAGCTGGGGGCTGGAGAGCCTTTTATAGGCCTTCCACTCCCCATTGGCCCCTCGACAGTACAACTGGTGCAGTAATCAGGGCGAGTTTGCGAAAAACCATTCTCATTCACACCAATTCAACTAGAAGGCCAACCGGCGGCAAGGGCACACGTCTTTCATCATCTCAAGATCTACAAAAAGGACCTACTTTTTACAAGAAAAGGTTAGCTCCCACGCGAACGGGGAGTACCACCGCACACTGGAAGGAGCTACTTCCAGAAGTACGTCAACGAGGCCGCCAAGGAGGTCAAGGACATCTTTGGGGGCGCTGCCTCGGTGCCATCCCCCACGTCCTCATGGACGCGGGCTCCTCTCGGCCTTGACGTGGAAGGAGTCTTCTTCGTCCTCGTCCTCCTCGTCGTAGCAGCTGCTGCGGCTACTGCTGTCGCTCTCCGCGCAGCAGTCCTCACGTCCTCCATCGGCACGAAAGATCTTCACGGAGAGTGTCTCATCTCCGTCGTACTCGAATGCCAAGTACTGCCCCCAGGTGAGGTGACGGGAGCGCGCGACCGCTTTCCATCTCCTACCCAGGAGCATGGAGTCGTCGACGGTGTACTCCACTTCGACCTAGGAGGGGCCGTTGGGGCAGCCGTCCACCTACAGCCAGTAACCGGTGGGCCGATCGTCATCCGTGTCCACTGCCGCCGCGAAGGAGTCCGGCCGATGGAGCTGGCTGCGCAGTCTCGTGTCCAGATCCACGACGAACTCGAACGGAGGGAAGCCGGTGTGGGTCGTCCTCCACGGGGGAGGGTCCGGAGAACCTCCTGCCCCGCGGCCTCCATGGCCACGACTTCCTCGACCACGCCCCACTCGACCTCGGGAGGCAGCCCTCCTACAGCTGCCAGTGGCCACCTCCGCCACTGCTGAGAAAGAATGGGGGCGGCCAACTCCTATCCCAGCCCATGCCATCGACACGCTCGGTTCTGCGGAGGGTTGGGGCTAGGAGAGAAACGAAGATGATTAAAGATTTTGAGGGGCGCCCCTGCCTTTAAGAAGGCTTGGGTGCGCCTTCGACGGCATTCGCCTCGCCTTCTCCACTTCCGAGAATTGAGGAGGCAGGCACATTTATTCCCCCAAGCAGATAACTCCAAGACTTTACTCCCTGACGGGTGGGACAAGACATTCAAGACCTGATGCCGGGGATCCACTTTGACTTTTTTGGTCATAGCCCCAGCAAAAGAAGGACGTGGCCGTCGGGACTATGCCCGGGGTCTACTGTCGCAATAGTGGAACATGGGGTTCCCTTGATGCGGTTGATGCATCTAAAATGTATACATGAACTTTGCATTGAATTACTTATATTTCAATCATATTTGCATCATATAAGGGTTATATCACTGTTTTCTATTGATTTTAGGAATATTTCACAGTTTTCCTATTTTTCTCGAATTAACCTTGCACTGGCAGAAAACACTATTTTCCATATTTTTGAGTTTCAGGGACCCAAACGACGTCCAAAAGACCTGAAAATTTACGGGGATCATTTTTTGGAAGGAAGAAGGCGTATGAGCGAAAGAGGCGAAGGAGTGGAGGCCTGAGGGCCAAAACAACTAGCCCCACGCGGCCAGATTCTTGGACCGCGTGGGACCATGTGTTTTGGGCCTCGTGGCTCCATTTGTGTCGATCCTTCTTCCCGAAGCTTCCTCGTGACCCAGACCCAACTATAAAAATAGCCCCCCGACGTTTTCCAGAAGGGGGCGACGCCGAAACACAGAAACACCGAAACAGAGAACTGGAGCTACAGATTGGAGGGGGAAAACTCCGGCGGGGCGCTGCCGGCATGGTCTCCATCACCCCCAACGACATCTCCACCGTCTCCATGATGAAGAGGGAGTAGTCCACCCCTGGACTATGGGTTTGTGGAAGTAACTTATGTATCTCTCTCTCTCTTGAGCTTCACTAATTAGCACCGTATGAGCTGCCGAACATGATTACGGTCATCTATGTAATTCCTTTGGGGTGGATCTCTTTATGAGTTAATATATGTTTGAGATTGCAATTGTTTTGTTTCAGTTATGAAAATAGATGCATATTATGTACCCCGTTCTTGTCTACTTGTTTTGATCAAGCTTGTTTATGAGAGCGTGTGTGGGGGAACGTGTGCATTAGTTGGAGTAATGAGGGGGTGGCTAGTGCGGTGAAAGTGAGAGAAGTTCCGCGATCCACTTGGGTATTCCTACCTTACTTTGTTGCCTCACTAGGGATAACCTAAAATACCATGCTACCGGAGGTGTGGGTGTGACCATTGCCACTTCTCCATGACTAGATCTAGCATGTTCTTATTTTAACTTCATGTCATAAGACTTAAAGCTATACTCTGATTTACCTCAATACTAAGGTGCTAAGATTTAGTTCACATCTTGGTGGAGTATAAGAGAGGTTAATAACCAAAAGATATATATGTTAGGACATGATGCCCATATAATTAGTAACTTGTTATGAAACCTATTTGTTGCAATCTCATATGTCAATTCCTATGTTCCATTGTCTACCACTTTATTAAAGAGAGAGTGCATTTGTGAAACCATGAACCCCGGTCCATTTTTAATCATAAGAAACACCTTTCCAACAACTTTTAAGCATTTTCCATTTTCTACCATTTAAAAATCCGAAAATACAAAAACACTTTTATATCTTGCATTCACAATACAAAACCCAAAAATATCATCCATCATTGTTTCCACCATCCTTGCATATTTATTTACCATCATTGCATGTTTATTTCTTGTTTTGCATTTGTTTTATTTTGATATCATTCTCACACCTTGTGCTTGACAACCACTTGGTGAGGTTGAGGGCACAAAACAATTTACTTTGTTTGTAGGTTGTCAAGGGAAGGATAAGAAGATAAACCTTTCACTACTGATTCCCCGAGAGTTCGATACTAAACCCTCGAGTCATCCCTCGTGGGGAAACCGTCTTTCCTATAATATACACTCTGCGCTTGGAGTCTCAACCTAACCATATTGTTTTAACGCATGTAACTACACTAAGAAGTTTTCTGGCACCGTTGCTGAGTTAAAGGCCATCAAAGATGTTTTCTGGCGCCGTTGCCGGGGAATCATTGCTATAAAGATTTGTCCAAGGAGAGTCTCACAACAAAGTCAACTTCATCACCAACTTGTGCTAACACCTAAGCTTGGGGAGGTTGCACCTAAGTGAGCATCATCTTATCCATTTTTACCTGCAAATCGTTTTATTTTGTTTTGTTTTTGTCTTGCATATCATTGCATATTTCGGTTTGCATATTTGATTTTCAGTTTTGCATTTTGTGTTGCATTTGTTATTTCAGTTTGCATTGTTTAGTGTCATTTTACTTTCAGTTTTGCATAAAAATTAAAAAAACACATAAAAATTTGCAAAAATGGGTGAAAGAACTAAGTTGTGTGACTACACAAACACTCCAAATGATCATTTTATTGCTAGGCCCATTGCCACACCTGAGATAACAGCTGAGAGCTATGAAGTAAGTCCTAGTTTGCTGAACTTGATAACTAGGGAACAATTTGGCGGTAGTGCTATGGAGGATGCCTCTATGCATCTTCACGATTTTATTGAAATATGTGTCATGCAAAAATTTAAAAATGTGGAAAGTGATATTCTAAAACTGAAATTATTTCCTTTCTCACTTAGAGGAAAAGCTAAAGAGTGGTTGCATTCACTACCTACTGATAGCATTAATTCTTGGAG